>CM066234.1:10893942-11025000 GCA_033675125.1 Athetis lepigone
AAATACGGGACACGTATTTTTTGCTTCATCAAAATAATAAAAAAATACAAAGATAAAGATAATCTTAATTTATGTTTAATTTATATAATTTAGTTTTATTTATATTATTAGTAATTATCCAATAAATATTTGAGAATAATAGAAATGAATGAAAAAAAAAAAAAGATAAAGAGCAACAAAGTTCTGGAGTGGGGGCATAGAGGGGGCTTTTGACGCTACTGTCATGCAAAAATTGTATCTGATCGTGACGTCACGCACAACTTCAACGCACTGTATCGTCGTCATTTTTCGTTTACGAAAAAACGAAAAAATACGTGTCCAAATTTTTTTAATAACCTCAATGACGGATTAATTACTTTTTTTTCGTTGTCTCGCCTATTGCGGCATTTTTGACTTTTAATATTGTTTAGCGCACCTGATAAACTTGAACGCATGTTTGGTATTTAAACGTTTCCACAAACGTAGAAGAATTACTCAACTGGTTTTTGAAAAGTTAGACTTTACCGACAGCAACCACGTAACTGGATCAAAAAAGTAATTATTATACCAACTAGCTTTTGCCCGCGGCCTCGCTCGCGTTAGAAAGAGGCAAAAAGTAGCCTATGTTACTCTCCATCCCTTCAACTATCTCCACTTAAAAAATCACGTCAATTCGTCGCTCCGTTTTGCCGTGAAAGAAAGACAAACATACAGACAGACAGACACACTTTCCTTTATAATATTAGTATGGATTGATTTTATTATATAATGATTTTATTATATGTATCGATGTATTGATTAAATAATGGTGCTTTTAATATTTTTTTTGTTTTTGTATGGCCATCCTGGACTTTTTTTTAAAACTAAAAGCCCATTTCATAACATTTCCTTTCAACGATCATTTCTTCAAAAGTTAGGTGACAGCGACAATGACAGTATTGCCAGATTACTAAACAACTATTAGGCCACTCATATATACGTGAATCTAGATTGTGATAATGTGGGGGGGGGGGGGGGGATCGATACAAATCTTTTATGAATAAAGGTGATATGGTTTAAATAAATTTTGTTTACATTAATAGGTAAGTGATACGAAGTTCACCGGGTCATCTAGTTTGTAAAGTCGCGGTCTGAAAAGGTTTACCAATTTTGAAAGTACATTCTATATCACACTTTTTTCATTAATATCTAAAATGCCATATCATGTGACTTGTTACCTTTTAGAAGTTATTATGCAAAATGAGACAACAAGAATAACAAAGACGTTACTAAGCAACGGCGACGGCTTAGCCATGTTTCGTCTCTATCGTGCACTTGACGTTTGGCAGTTGTGTAACAGTGACAGGTATAGTGCCAAAGTAAGTGCTTTGAAACTCTTTCCTTAATTTGTTGAATTGACATTTGTCAAAAAATATCGTTTGAACGTCGTCTAAACAAGAGTAAAATTTTACGAAATATTTTTATCATATCGAAATAAAATGTCAAGTTTAACCCTGGAACAAGGGACAATCTTTGAAGATGGACATAGTTTTATATCATTAGTGCCTTATCACGAAATTCATTATAACTATTGTGATTTACTGTGAGGTTTGAATAAGATGTCACGGCGAAGAAGACCAAATAATAGATCATGGAAATGATTCAGGAAGAAGTGATGATGCCTACTACGAGATAGATCACGCTGTGCTCGAGTGATACCAGAAAATGATACCAGAAATACTGATCTATGCGCGTGTCTTGTCGCATCTATGCACTGGTCGTAACTGCGGAGTAATGTTATACTTGATATTGAATAAAGATTTTTTAAGATTTGATTTATTATTTCCTTATATTCTTATTTAAAAAAACTAAATTGGTCGTAGCTGTGGATCCGTACTAGTTCATACTACTATTATAATTGCGAAAATAACTGTCTGTCTGTCTCGCTTTCGCGCCAAAACTACCGAAACGATTTAAATGAAATTTGGTACAGAGTTAGTCTATAGCCTGAGCAAGGGCATAGGAAAGTCTTTTATTTAATTTCAAGGGAACGGGAACTACGCGGGTAAAACCGCGGGGGTCAGATAGTATTTACCAAAGATTTTATTCAGTGCTATTTTTCTTCATATTCTTATTCAAAAAACTAAATTAGTCATAGCTGCGGAGTGATGTTATACCAGATATTGAATGAAGATTTTTTTAAACTTTTATTTATTATTTCTTCATATTCTTATTTTAAAAAAATGTTTTTCAAAGTAGTTTTTCTGTATATCAAACCTTTTTAGTAGTCAGTCCATCACCTAAAGCTATTGATTGTCATATCATTAGAAAAAAATAATCTATGATCAATCAAATTATCATGAAATAGACATTTAGAACTTGTGGCCTTAATGTGTGCATGCAATTGTGATCCTTATGGTGGTAACCACTTTCAGACCGCGACTGTATATAATAGTAAACTCACTGCCTGATATCAACGTGTTTGTTAATATATAACAATAACTAACTAAATACATTAAACTTGGAGGGTTTATTCTTTGTGAAGAATATAAAAAATAGCCCTAAAGGGTTAAAATAGTAGGTAGAAGTTCGACATCCACGCGGGCGAAGCCGCGGGCGAAGGCTAGTAAATATTTTAAATCTAGATATTTTTTTTATCTTAATATTATTTTTGTACGTTGGAAATAAGAAAAGCTGTTACAGTATTATTTTTTACAGCATATTACACGCCTTTTTGTTATTTCAAACCGTATTAAATGGCTTTTATTTGCATGATTTGGATTTATGAAAATGATTCCATTCGTATTTTGAAAACAATTAAACATTACTTATTTGTGTCAGGTTTGACGGGTTGTAACCTCTATGGTTGTAACTGTTTTGACACTTGATTTATAACGTAGTGATTATATTCTCTGTGCTTGATTTGCCGGTTACTATGACAACGACATCCAACAAAACATGGACAACTTTTATATGGGAAAATGGAATTGTTGTTTTACTCTATCTTTCTCGCAATTTTAGAGACAAAAAGTAGCCTATGTTACTCTCCATCCCTTCAACTATCTCCATTTAAAAAATCACGTCAATCCGTCGCTCCGTTTTGCCGTGAAAGAAAGACAAACAGACAGACAGACAGACAGACAGACAGACAGACAGACAGACACACTTTCCCATTTATAATATTAGTACCTATGGATGTGAGTGTAAATTACTTCAAGCGTTGCCAAAACGAACATTTGTTAACTCCAATTTTTGGTCGGGTATTGCATAAAAGTATTAAGAAATACTTTTCTAAAAACTATTGTTGACCTTGTGTCTATTATAATTTATAATAGAATGGATACAAGTTTAAGTACCTACCAAATTCAATAGACGTAAATAGTTAATCAATAATAAAAAATATATAATAAAAATGTTTATTTTATTATCATTTCTTTATTATTGATTAACTATTTACGTCTATTAGTAATAAGTATTAAAAGTAACTAAGGTTGCAAGTTTTGGTAGTAAAATTAACAATTTACAAAAAATTACTTCGATATAGGTAATTTACATAACGTTAATTTGTGGGAGACTGGTGCCTAAACTAAGCCAGGCCTCAGCTTAGGTTAGGCACCAGGATCTCCCCCTTACAGTATAGATGGCATGAAGTTATCAGCTTATAAACTAACTAGCTTTTGCCCGCGACTTCGTCCGCGTGGATTAATTGTTCCCGTTCCCGCGGGATTTCCGGGATGAAAACTATCCTATGCCCATTCTCGGGTCCCGGACAATGGTGCCGATTCTCTTGTGCACAAACAAACGTAAAATTTAAGTTAAGTGCATCTTTCTCTTTCCATTTCTTAAAGAAAAGGACAGAAGATACAATTTAGTTTAATCCTGTCAAATTAGACAGCGCCTGATGAAAATTGACGTATAATTATTTAGACGCCATGTTTTTAAATTGCGTCTAAATTATCTATGGAGTGTCTAAATTTGACAGGACTTAACTAATATTTGATATTAATATTTGTTATTTTTTTATTTATTTAAAGATGCACTTAACTTAAATTTACGTTAGTTTGTGCACTAGAGAATCGGCACCAATATCTGTACCAAATTTTATTCAAATCGGTTCAGTGGTTTAGGCGTGTTTTAGAGACAGACCGACAGGCCGAGTTACTTTCGCATTTATAATATGTATTAGTACGGATAACCAGCTATCCTCCGCAGTTTCGTTACTACTCCGCTCTCGTAGATAGCAGCGTGATGTTAGACTTCCTCAATGATTGGGCTATCCAACACAAAAAGATTTATTCAATTTGGAATTGTTTGGTTAGTTGAACACGCTAATCTCAGGAACTACAGGTTCGAATTGAATTTTTTTTATAGGTTTTGGATAGCCGATTTTTTGAGGAAGGTTATAGACTATGTAACATCACGCTACGACCTGCATTAGTGGAACAGTAAGCAAAAACGTGTTTGAAACCGCGGAGAGAAAGAGAGAAGTTTTTTTTTCTTATAAAATAGCTTTGGTTATTTGAAATAAACATTATTTAAAAGAGTTTTTTTTATTAACCTTTTTACGACCAACCGACAGCCGGCTGTCGGGCTGCTATTTGTCTTTCTATTGTGTCTCAAATCACGTGTGTTCGAAGGATTAATAGAACTTCTAAGATCAAGATTGTCAAGTTATTCAAATGTTAATTAGATTTAAGTACTTAATAAATACAGACAATAAAATAAGAAATATTCAGTTTAAGGCTGAATATTTTAAGGCTATTTAGCCTTAAACTGACTGTTTGTTAAACAAGTCCTCTGCTTCGTCCATCTGTCTGTCACGATAGACCAAAATCTACTGAACAGACTTCATGCAGTTTTCACTATTAGACATTCATGAAAAAAGGTTTTGGTGTCATATTATAAAACATTTACAAAACGCTACTCTAATAGAGTGATAAGAGAAACTTTTATCTCACATAAATAACCTCTAATTTGCAACATTTTTAGATATTTCCATAATTCATCTTAACTTTTTAATCTATTTTTAACTATTTTCTATAAACAGTTAATCAGATTTTGTTAACTTTGGTCAGGCGCCGTTTTCAAAAATATTGTAAAATATTCTTGAAGCTACGTACCTAATTGCACATAGATATCTTATCAACAAAAGATATCCTTTGGACATGGTACAAATTTCATAGTTCAAAACTGTGGCTAAAGGTTAGTTTACGCGCGGAAAATCGTAAATAAATTATGTAAAGACACATAATATATTGCGATTGCCCAAGATCATGTTCGCGTCGAATTTTATTTTCGTTAAACGTGAAACGTCAAAATTGATCCAGCCTCAAAGACAAATAGACCTACAGATTGATAAATACACTTATTAATAATTAGATAAAACAACACACATTTTAATAAAATTTAAAAAAGAGAATAGGCACTGCCTCAGAAGGGTAAACACCGATAGGGTTTCGTCTAACCTTCGTTTTAGGAGGCTACGTCCGTTGCAAGGCGTAAAACTAATCTCCCAGTCTTGTAATGCAACTGAACTCTCGATTTAATATTTATTAACTAAACTTTATGCACAAATAAAAACATTGCACAACGGTGGACTAAAGCCTTAGACATTATCTACCAGTCTACCATAGGGTGGTGATACAGCTGTGATACAGAGACAAAACATAGTGGTAAATATGCCAATTATGAACATCTGCGCTAAAGACCTCCAAATGTTCCACTTACAATCAAGACAAGAAATGTTTATCAACACTATGAACGGCCAAACAGCTGATAATATCAACTGCACATGTTGGAGATGGATCGTTGTACACACTGGCACTTTCCTTAACGAAGGTATCTTGTAAACACGATGATGGATGATAGCCAACTACGTTCTTCTTGAAGGTGACAATGGTAGAGGTAATGTTTATTTGGATAATGTACTTCGTACATTTATCCAGCTCTATGCTGCTTAAGTTAAAACCGGGATCACATGGCCACGGAGTGCCATGGACAGAGATGAGTGGAGGTCGTTGGAGTAGGCCTATGCCCAAGGACATGCCATACAACAAGCACAAGCTGAGCAGAACTTACATTTACTTGTACACATTGTATAGCAATAAGGGCTTTAAATAAATAAATGCTGCTTATGTCCGGAAAAAACTGTTGTGTGTTGTTCAGCTGTTGTGTAAATTCGTAGTTTCTATGGGCATAAGCAGAATAGAGCTGGATACATGTGTGTAGGCTCTTAAGCTTGACGGCTTTTCTGATTCTTAGGACGCTGAATGTGGCTGATAGAAGTAGAACTGTGAACATGTCAAACAGATAAAAGTAAGAAGAACGCAATCTCAAAAATCAATGAGCCCAATAACAAACCAAAATTCCATTAACAATATGATAGCTAGCATCACTCAAAAAAAGATTGATCACAATCAAATCAAAGTAGTTTTGACGATTTTAACTCTGATTGAAAACCTTGAGACAATCAAAGAGTTGGCGACAAAAATACTGAATCACTAGTATTCAAACATGAAAGTAATTGACCCCAATTTGACCCCAAGCCAGGGCGTGGAGCAGTAATTGCTGATGTATTAGAAATACGTCAGGAAGAAACTGCGTCGTAGGAACAATATGAAAAATTAAGAGTTCTAGGAATCAGGGTTTGCAAGTGGCAATTTAGTTAATTATTGTCATGTTACGTGTTATATTTGTTTAAGCAGAAATGGGGGGGTGTGGATCTTATTTTAAAAGAGAACATAATTTTTTATAACCCTGTCTTCTGCCACTTCAGGGCAATGCCACCCTAATCTCTTTCCATTTCTCTCTGGATAGAGCTATTTGAGACCATTTTTTATCCAGTTCATCCCGCCATCTCCGCCTGGGCCTTTCGCAACAGACGAGACAGGCATGTAAACAGAGAAGAGATATAAAAGTATTGTATTAAGTAATCTTCTATTTATTAGTAGAAAATTTGTTTGACATAAAGAAACGGAAATGGTATCTCCAAAAAAGCGAAATTAATAGTCAGTGAATTCAACAAGGATAAGGATGATCAAAAAATACAATAGAATCCTGTAGAGAATTTGGCCAAAGTGGAAGATCCAA
The DNA here is from genome assembly GCA_033675125.1 of Athetis lepigone. Lineage (NCBI taxonomy): Eukaryota > Metazoa > Arthropoda > Insecta > Lepidoptera > Noctuidae > Athetis > Athetis lepigone. The sequence continues at coordinate 10,900,990 of CM066234.1, forward strand.
GAGAAGCCTTTAGTGTGAAAGAAAACAGACAAAGAAAATAATTACCCTGGCTTTCGTCAACGTACTATCAGGATTGATAGATAGAGCGATAGATAACATTCGGAGCAAAACACATGACATACACATAAAAAAAAACAATCTTACAGAAAAAAAATTAAAGTGACTAAGCAGTGCGTGTCTCTGGTTTGCACCAAATGGGTGTCCAGCTCAGCATATTTGTCAGGTATAGGCTCAGCATATACCTGACGCTGGTATTCTGCTGGAACCAGGTGACTTGATAACAGCTTTATGCCGATAAGTTTAGATCTCAATCTGAACGAGATTCTCATCAAGCCTGGAATGTGCTAAAAAGGCTGGTTTCTCTAACTTACTTCTTTATCTGTCTCTCATCAAGGAGGCACTTTAGTCATTAAACTAAATGGTCCTCGCATGATTTGATCAATACGATCGCATGGGCTTTAAAGGAGCCCTCTGAGTTTCTTTCGCTAGGAAACGCTAAAATCCATATTGATGTGTAGAAAAAGTTAAAATTTAATCGACTTACAAAAAAAATATTATTCAACATTTTAAGACAATCCGCAATTTTAAATGTAGTATTGCCAGATCATTTCTGTGGACTATAACTTCGGCTAGACACCTTTCAACGACCAAGCGACAGCCGTCTGTCGGGCTGCTATTGTATTTCTATTTTGTGTCAAATCACGTGTGTTTGAAGGATTAAAGGTCTATGGACTTTTATATGTTAAAACTGTTTTTTAATAACCATAGACAACCCTAAACTACAACCATAGTTGTTAGGCTTTTTTTGCCCAAATTATCACCATAACCAGCCAATAAAAAATGGCTCAAACTTATTTAGATGTATGAAGCCTAATATGACCATATTTACATATCCTGAAATTGATATTAATGTCCAAACTGTCCAGTCTGTAACAAGATGAATGAGACATGAACAAATTGATTCGACCAGGATGTAATTCATAGCCTTGGTATTGGTACAATAAAACATTCTGATGGCAACACCAATGACACTCATGGAAACGATTGTCAATCTTACGTCAAAAACAATAAAGATGAATTTAGCAAACTTAGTACTCTTATTGACATGGTTGACGTAATAATATACACCCTGAATTTGCGTCAAGCGTGACGCAAAAGAAATCAATTGTGTATTATAGAGTTTTATTAACATTGCTGAAATTAATTTTTATTAACAATTTGGCACGTTTAGCCTATACTGTGTTAGACTGGCTTGTTGTCTTAATGGTGAGTGACCCTGCCTGAATGCTAAACAGAAAAAATCGTTATCCAAAAAAAAAAAATAACCGCCTTCAAAAACTAAAAAAAAGGCGGTTATTATTTTTTTTGGAAAGTTTTTTTATTTTTTACTTTTTAGTGTCGAGACCCAATGTCTGACAGTGTATTACAGTATCTTTCAAAGTTACATAAAACAAAAATAGAAACTTGAAGTAACGCACATATTGTCAATGAATATTTCGCCGTTTTTTTTTTTGTTTTTGAGGAATTTTTCGAGAAACACTAAACCGTCTTTTCTGTTGAATTTTTTTTTATTTTTCTTGGCTATAAACCTCACGGAGCCCGAGCCCTTTCCAACGAATGCAAAACCGCGGAAATCGGTTCGTTCGTTCTGGAGTTATAGCGTCAGGAAGGAAAACCCGACTTATTTTTATATAGTATACTAGCGGTCGCCCGGGGCTCCGCCCGCGTGGATGTTGAAATTTTTCCTGAATTTTCTTTGCTATAAACCTCACGGAGCCCGAGCCCTTTCCAACGAATGCAAAACCGTGGAAATCGGTTCGTTCGTTCTGGAGTTATAGCGTCAGGAAGGAAAACCCGACTTATTTTTATATAGTAGATTATAATATGTACAATGGGAGTATGAGTTTACCATAGTAGCTAAATATACTTAGTATTTGACCTAAATTCTGATGACTGGTGTTAGTAATCCCCAGCAAGAACTTTATATTTATTTGCATTTGTAGATAAAAACTAAAGAGCTGAATCTGCTACAATTATTATTGACTTTAGGTACACCCTGTAAAAATTACAACGATTTTGCTTACCAAACCATTATTGTAATTAACAACATTAATGAATTGTAATAAATAATTATTGTATTTAGCACGGATGACACAGTGACACACACATGCCAAATATTGCTAAGCATTTATAAAAATACAAATAGAAATATGCAAAGCAAACGAAATTGGATAAATTCATGCGCATTCAATTGAAATGAGGGCAAACAGTGTACATACAATTCATTTTCATCAAATCCCTTGCTTTTCCCCAAATAAATTAGGGTCTACTTTTTTTTTGGGAGTGGGAAATCATCAAATGACTGCTCCCGTCCTGAGTGCGGCAGGAGGGCGTGTCAAACTTTTACTGACTAAAACCCACTCATGTTCCTTCGGTTGCCCTTTATGTTCCGGGGTCACGGTAACTATTATTAAAAACATTCCGCAACCCCGGGATTAGGGTCTACTTCCAGTCTAACCGGATCTATTAGAATCTATTACATGGAGCAACTGCCTGTCAGACCTTCGCAGTTTCGCAGTCTAGGTCACACGATCCCCCTGGTTAGACAGATAGTTAGGCTTTCTGACTTCTGACTACACAAATGACGACTGGAATAATAGTTTTGCGAGTTTTCCAAGGTGCTCGATCTCAGTAGTCTAGGACTTTCCAGAGTTTCAAGGACCTAGATTATCTTAGCTAGACCACCTTATGTACAGTCAGCGCCAAAAGTCGATGAACAGAATCAACATAACAAAACACCTGCTCACAATAAATACATATTTACTATATATATTTACACATACATATTATATCTTTACATATTTACTGTATATATTTCCTAGTTGCGACTATAACTTATGATGGCATTTTATTGTGAACAGGTGTTTTGTTATGTTGATTCTGTTCATCGACTTTTGGTGCTGACTGTACTTACCTATTTTTTTTTTAGTTTCGCTGGGCTTGTCCGCACTTATCCTCATAATTAGGCCATTGCGCGTGAAAACTCAAAAAAATGTACTCACCTATATGAGTTTTAAAAATCACAGTGACTACACTATTCTTGAGTGCAAAAGCTCAAATCTACACTAATATTATAAACAGGAAAACTTTGTTTGTTTGTTTGATTGTAATGAATGAATAGGCTCAAAAACTACTGGACCGATTTTAAAAGTTCTTTCAACATTCGAAAGCTACATTGTCTACGAATAACATAGGCTATTTAATGTCTGTATATCACGCTATGTCCCACCGGAGCGAAGCAGTACCCAAAAACCTGACGTAACGTGGGTGAAACCGTGAGGAAGAGCTAGTGATTTATATTTAGACTACTTAGTCAGCAGATGCGTGGCGTACCACAAGTCACGTACGTAGGTTACTGCCTACTGCTTTGAGGTCAGAACCCAGCCTGGGTTTAATTTTAATTTCGTTAGTTATAACAAGGACCTCTGTATGACTTTCAATTTAAGTTTTGAACAGAGTGGTTAAAAAGTAGTGCTTCAAAGATTTAAACTCTATTCATAGAGTGGACATTGGTGCTGATTCTCTTTTTAATAAACTTCACTAAATTTATGTTAAATGCATCTCTCTCTTTCCATTTCTTAAAGAAAAGGACAGAAGATACATTTTAGTTTAATCCTGTCAAATTAGACAGCGCCTGAAGAAAATTGACGTATATTTAGACGCCATGTTTTTAAATCGCGTCTAAATTATCTATGGAGTGTCTAAATTTGACAGGACTTAACTAATATTTTATCTTCTGTCCTTTTCTTAGTTAAATGGAAAGAGAAAGATGCACTTAACTTAAATTTACGTTAGTTTGTGAATAAGAGAATCGGCACCAGTGAGAGTAACAAAGAAAAATAAATTGCTCCGAATTGTATGTACGCGCCTTTAATAAATTAAGTATAAACATGTCGACTGTCGTACGCAACTACGCGCACAACTTCCGAACTAGGTACTACCACAAATTAATAAATAGTAACTACGTAACAGATACTTCACTCCAATACAAAAACTAAAATACCTACGCTATAATAGCCTACAAAATCATAATAATAATACCAGCTGTTTGCAGCGAGGAGAAATGTACCATAAATACGCACAAAGAGAGTTGAGATTCTTTTGCCCGCCGCGTGACTAACGTGTGTGCGTGCCATCCAGTAAATGTGCTAGGGTTATACGTATGATGGATGATAATGGTAATAAAACGAATGTTTTAGAAAAGCAATAATTTTTTTATTTTTTAGTTTAATAAAATGACTGATGCATATTTTTCGTTCCTTGAATTCCTGATTATTATATTTTAGTGTCGAAAATATCCAAAACCGCGTGATTAATTTTAATAAATAATCAAAAGGGAAACAGGAGAATTGGGAAACAGGGGAATTGCACAATAATCACACAATAGTTACGTGGTTTCGGCATTTTGATAGTCAGCTGTACCAGTGACGCGCGAGCACTCAGCCGGGCGCGCAACAGCCCGGTGTTCGTTGTACCGTCGACGATACGCGAAGCGGTAGGCATAAAACGCGCGGCCTTGAGCGAGTGACGGACGCCTGGTACTACAGCAAATTAGATGACTTTTTATTTTTGTTTTATTATTATTAGAACATGACTTCTATAAAACAAAAGATTTTTTATTTCAATTAGATCAAAAAAAAACTCATAAAGAAAATTAATGAACAAAATGACTTTCAGTTGTTCAGGCAATGAATATTAACATAATTGTGTTATTTCCTGTTTGTAAACAGGTGACGGCCATTTTATCTAGAGACAAATAAAAACAAATAAAAACTTTTATGGTATTTACTTATACTTTCAGCTTCACGTAATACAGATAATCATAGTTAATAAGGCTATAGACTCCTTACAGGAAAACCTTTAATGCAACGGCCATATTTTGTTAAAGTTCTATTATTTTAAATGAAACCTTATTGGATCTCCTTTCATTTTTTATACTATTCAAGAGTTGCTGGCCTTCTTTCGTCGCAAAAATTAGAAACGCCATTTGGTCTTCTTTTTTATTTCTTATTTTTCACAAAAAATAATGGCCGTCACCTGTTTTTTTGGATATGACGGCCAGTTTTTAATAGTTGAAGATGTGAAAACTCTTTCCTGAATTTTACTGTGGTAAAACCTATTTGATTATAATTGTCAAAATTAAAATAACGTAGTAATTGTTGAAACTTGACAGTAAAATAACTTATTAAAACAGATTAACGAATAGACTACATAACGAATAGACTACAAAACTTTATGCACAAAGAAAAACATTGCACAATAGCGGACTTAATGCCTAAGGCATTTTCTACCTTAAGGTAATGCAGAGACAAAACATGGCAGGTGCAAAGATATTAAAGTAAAAGAGGAAAAAGAAATGAATTATTACAATAAATACATACATACAAAATATAAACAGTAGAGAGATAAAAAAATATAGATAGAGAAAAAGAATAAATTACATGTGGGATGAATCTGTCAATTTGTTGCGTAAGTATTCGCGAGCTTTAGCTTTAAATGTGTACCGACTGGTCAACGTCCTGATATCCTGAGGAAGATCATTCCAAAGGAAAACCGCCTGGACAAGAAATGAAGACTTAAGAAAACCAGAGCGGTGAGAAGGACATCGTAGAAGACAATTATTGGAAGAACGAAGATTCTTATTATGCGCAGAGCATAAATATTGAAAATGAGAAGTAAGATAAGAAGGAGAACAAGGTTTGTGTAGGAGTGAAAACAAGGTCCTCAAAGCTCTTAGAGCTCTGCGCTGCCTGATGGGTAGCCATTTCAAGATGAACCTGTGAGAAGATACATGATCGTACTTACGAAGATTAAATACGAATCGAATGCAGTTATTTAGAAGTCGGTCAAGTTTATTGAGTAGATCTGCATTCATGGCGTAATAACACACATCACCATAATCAATAATGGGGAAGATAAGGGATTGAACAAGCATTGCCTTTACGTGTGATGGAAGAACATTTTTTAGCCTATAAAGCGACCGCAACGTCCCGGTGACTTTTTTGCTCACACTTGCAACCTGTTTACGCCTTTAAATTGGTGTCCTACAATAGCCAGATGGGTGCGCAGTGGGCCACGAAGGAGATGGCGGCGCGGCCTGAATGGCTTCCTTAGGATTTGGCAAAACGTAGAGGTGAATCGTGATTGATGGAAAGAATGGAGAGAGATCTGCCCATCAATGGGAATAATAATGACTGAATAGCTAAGATCCTCGACCAACACCTCTTTGGGTGGCTGGATCGAGGTCTTGATTCAGAATGCAGTTCCTTTGGACACGGGCAGCAATGCTAATGGTTCTTCTCTCTGTAGCCCTGACTGCCGATACATTGGTTCCCTGTTTCCGAAACGAGTATATTTTTATAACAATATTATAAATATAATTTGCATGCATGTTAATTAAGTAAATGGAAAATAAGTATTACTATCAACAGAATAAAACTATTATCTATGTTTAAACTTTAATGTCATGTCATGATAAGCACGAGCCTCGTTTATCTATGAAATTGCGAATAGATGTAAAACGTAAATCATTCTAGTTTTTTTTTATTATTGCGAAACTGTTGTATTATGGAGGCTTGTGACTGTCACTAGGATTCCCAGATATCATAAAAAAGTACTTTTCACCATTTCTATCGCAAACCTTAGTCTTAGAAAGAACATTAGCTGTCAACTCCGTAGCTTGTTCCTACTATGTTAGGTTTGGCTTCCAATCTAACCAGAACCAGCTGAATAATATGCCAGTGTTTTACATAGAGCGACTGCCTATCAGATCTCCTTAAGCCAGTTCCTGGATAACACTATAACTCTTGCTTGATCAGCCTGATTGACAGGCCTTCTAGCTTCTGACTGCCCTGTAACGACTATCTAAGATTTACGAATGACACTCGGCACCAAGAGAGACTGGTCACAAAAGCCAGTCCAAAAATACCATGATGGCTGGTATGAGCCTTGAACATGGGTCCAAGAAAAGAATTATTTCAAGGGATTTGGGGCGACTTTTGCGCCAAAAGCGGGCGGCTAATATAAAAAAATACCTAACCTAGATAAGTATAGGAATGAAAGGGTTTTCCTCTTCAACAACAAAAAAAGCTTAATTTAACTGCCACGTCCGATAATCGGTGACCGATTTTAGATTAAACGCTTTAGCGCAATGCACACATCCTACAAAATCAGTTCAATAAAAATAAGAAACTATTGGAACGGTGCCATAACGGCCTACAAAAAGCAAACATGGGCGAAGGCCCTTCGAGTCAACCTCAGGTTAGCAACAGAACCATAAACTACCGAAGGGCCTGACCGCACCACGTTTCATTTCGTTCACTTGCATTCCCACTGCACGGGCGCATACGTGATGGAGGTCGTGTACGCCGACCAATGAGAACGCGCCGCGGAGGGGCACGGCAATGACGCATGACTTACGCAACAATACACGTTATTTGCAACAGACTGTACAAATATTGTTTAAGGTAAACGGAGGTATGTTGTTGCAGGAAATTCCGATGGATTATGTACTTATGTCTTTAGGTTTGATGGTAAAAATAAAACTTGACTGATTGACAAACCGGGAAAAATGACTGAACTTAACTATCTATCACCCGCGGTTACACCTGCGTTTAGTTAGAGCCTGCGCAAAGTGTTTTTTATTTAGCGCGACCCTAATGATTCTTCCAAATATTTATTTTAAAATAATAAATATTTCTTAACAAAAAAATTGGCAGGGGTTTTGGATATGAGGTACTTAATCTTTGAATGTATACCAATTAATCTGATTTAAAAGTACAAAAATAATTTCACTAATAAACAACAACCCCACTGCCGAGTGCCATAAATTATATTTTTAGTTCACTTAACTTCTATAAGTATACCCAACAGACAGCAAAGCCTTAGTAATAGGTTTCCGTTTTACCCTTTGGATAAGTAACCCTAATAATAACAGAATAAAATAATGTGAGTAATATTAGTTATAGGAACTTTGAATCCAAGAAACCAAATAACTGTTTAACACTGTGTAAACTCAAACTCAATATTATTTTAAACTAGCGACCCGTCCCAGCTTCGCATGGGTGTTACAAATCTTCAAAAACCCCAGCTTTTCTGTTCTATAATAAGAATGAATTAAACTTATAATTCTCCCTCTTGAATCACTATTTCTATTAAACAAAGCTTCGGACTTCTAATTGCAGACCTTGGGTTTTTTGATTAAGTTTTTTTTTGTTTTTCCTTTTTTTTATTAATATACCTTATGTCACTCCCACAACTGTGACGAATTCAATGACACCTCAAATGTCGTAATGTGTCATTAAACGGTTTAGTTGTAGTGTCCCATAGCACTTTGCAGTTTTTTTTTTTGGGTAGTGGAAAATCATCAAATGACTGCTCCCATCCTGGGTGCGGCGGGCGTTACTGTCTTAAACCCACTCATGTTCCTTCGGTTGCCCTTTATGTTCCAGGGTCACGGTAACTATTATAAACATTCCGCAACAGACATACATACATAAGATCGAAAAACAACCAGTTTCAACAGCTGGGTAAAAACAGTCAATTAAACTCAGAGACCTGCATTGTGTTGCACTATTAGACATGCAATAACAGCATGGCAGGAGCAGGACGCAGTCATAGGCTTTTCACACAAATTAAATGGCAGGCTTGCAGTAAACAAGCCTATATACTTAGTTAAGCATATATAAGGACAGACAGTAGAAAGCAACTTTGTTTTATACTATCTACTGATTTGGAAGGCAAGCTTCTTAAAAAGTTGCTTATTAACAACGGACATTTCAGTTAAATGCTTAGCGTCTTACTAATAATCGCTGCATAAAGTTATGACAGGTGTATACGTCAAAAAATGTATAGTTACACAGGCTTTATTTATTGCATAACTTTACACAGTGATTATTAGTAAGCGTATTATTGTATACAATAAGCGCTAACCCAGGTTGTCTTAGTAAATTTTTAGTTTAGAAATTAATAAAAAAAAATTATAGGTAACTACTGCCAATGTGAGGTTACAGAAATATAAAATATGGTTCATTTTCAGTTTGAGTTGAAGTATTTAATAAGTGTAAGTAAACCATAGTCAATATTAAAAAAAAACTTTGCAGCAAGGCCAATGATTTATGTAAGGATGGTAATTACTAATAGTAGTAGTACCTTATTTATTATTTATTAGGTAAAACCTTATTTATTCTTAGGGAAAATATGTCTAGGTTATTTATTATTGCTAAACATTAACTAGTCATTAAAAAAATTATGTTTAGTACCTAATCCACAATATTACAGGTAATATTGTGAATTAGGTAACACTGGCTACTTACATAATTTTCAAGCAGCGCGGAAAACAGTTTGAATTGAAAATCGAACATTTAAACATTATCAAATTAAAAACAAAACACAATCTGTCCGGCTTGAGTGAGTCCACTGTTTGGCTTGCACACACGCAACAACTTTTCGAAGTTAGCAGCGAATAATTATTGTTTCTTGTTCTCACTAATTATCAATCAATTAATAAGGAAAAGAATACTGGAATTCATTTAAGAATAAGTCCTCATAAATTGCACTAACACGAGTGTTCTAAAATCACGAAAATATGTTGGACATACAATACAATGGCCGATTTTGATTTTAGTTTTGACATTGACAAACAGCTGTCCTGTCTGTCTGTTACTGTTTAGTGTTTGTTTGTAATGTTTGTTAAAGATGGCGCTCAAAGGCGGTAGTGATTAATAACTTTACTGTTTGTTTATTTGTTTACGTTCTGTCTTTTTGTGGCACCATTTAAATATTTGCACTCCATGTCCCAGGTAATGAGTTATTAGCATCGACGTTAATTGCGAAATAAGTAAGTAGGTATGTAAGTATGTAGTTTTCTTTCATAGAAAGTACCGGTACCCGGTACCTATCTAGTGTTTAAACTTTGCTTTGTATTCCCTGTTTTTTCATACCTTTTTATCCCTTTATTTTCTCTTTACTATAGTTGCAAAACTTCTGAAAAATTCGAAATAATTCCGGAATATTTCTGGGAAAGTTTCTTTAAATCAGAATTATTCAAAATGAATTTAAATTTAGATTTGTATTTTTTTGCAAAATATTTTTATATTTTTTTAAATATCGAATGGAATTTTGCATCGACCGTCGATCGCCGCCGCCCGACTGTGTGCACGAAGGCGATGGCGGTGCGGGGTGCGGTAAGAGGGGATATGCTCCCCCCCCGGAGAAGTTTTCAGAAAGATTCATACCCCGCAATCGAATGTTTCCGCGGAATATTTCACCCGAATTATTCAATAAGAATAAACGTGTTTATTTTTTGTGTGCTGGGTGAATTAATTATTTTTCAGTGGCACATAAGTTAGTAAAATATAAATGTTTATTTTATTGTAAATCTGATCGATTAAGTATATTTGTTAATATTTTTATAAAAAAATAAAAATCCCTTTAATCGCGGGATAACATATCTACATAATATGTTATCCTGCGATTAACAGGATTTTTATTTTTTTGTTTTTATGTAGGTTATATTGAAGTCGAATGCTATTTTTCAAAATGTTAGTTGTGGAATAAAAAACCAGGCCGAGCATATTTGATTTGTTTTTTGAAAAAGGGTTACCTATGTTTTTGGTTAGTTTGTATGTAGCTCTGCTGTTCGCATCGCTAAGTATTCGCGAGTCACATAGATAGGTATTACTAAATAAAGGAAAACCTAATAAATAAACTCAAAAACTATTGTGTCGCTTTCAAAAATTCTTTCACTATTGGAAAGCTACTACTAACATTATAATGCGGAGGAGTTTGTTTGTTTGTTTGTTTAAACGCGCTAATCTCAGGAACTACTGATCCGATTAGAGAAATTCTTTGTTTTTTAATGTCAATTTATAGAGGAAGGTATTAGGCTATATAACATTACGCTGCGACCAATAGGAGCGAAGCGTCAGTGAGAAATGTTGCAAAAACGGGGAAAATTATTCACGTTTGAGGACTTTTGTTGCGGGCGCTGCATAAACGGTTTACGGGGGGCTAAGAAGTAACCAAAGGAAATTAAACGCGGATAAAACCGCGAAGGGACAGCTAGTAGGCTATATTCCCTATGAACCTATTAGAGGTACTGCTGTACTCGATTGAGTACAGCATTATTCCGAAGTGTAAATGACAGATCTTGTAAATTTTAGGTGATACACCTTATTATTTTACTTCATTACGCTGTACTCAATCGAGTACAGCGGCTTTTAATGGATTAATACAATTTCACCGGGTTTTTTTTGGCAGTTGAAATATCCCCAAAGTTTCAGAATATTTCGGAATACTTCCGAAGTATTCGACGGGAATAATTCGGAATTTTTCCCGCCAGCATCTATACTCTTTACTAATAAAAAAGTTATGAATACCGGTTAAATGACAATTTTTCATGTAAGGCAAAATTGTTTTGTACAAAAATTTAATAAACCGTTTTGCGTTTGTTACTTCTGCTGCCATCTATTGGAAATGTTTTAAATCATTTCATGTTAACTAAGTACAAAAGGAGGCACTAAGAACCATGGATGTATAAAGAAATATTAAATATTCTCTTTCGTCCATGCTAAGAACATAAAAAAAAACTAAAGTTTTTATGTTTTACTCTTAAAAAACTCAATTGTATTTATTTTGTCCAATGTGTTGACTAATTTAACAATTTTGATTAGGTAGGTAGGTATTATTTATTTCTCTTATCGATTCTGCTGCCATCTTTTGAAACGATGTTAAAACTTTATTCAAATCTAAGTAAAACATATCATCAAAAGATGGTGCTAGAAACAGGCGAATAAAATAAATATAAAACAGAAATATTATTCAAAGTTTTTTATTCTTAGAAATACATAGTATTTTACATTTTTTTTGGATTTTCTTATTTGCTCGTTACAATCTATTCTACTGCAATAATAATAATACAAATAAAGTCAATACATAAATACAGATAGTTACATAGGTATATATATATAAACAAATAGCTACATATTTTTATATAAACAAATATTTTCATACATACATAATAATATTAATTACATAAATACAACAATAAATTTCGAATACATAAATACTATACAGTCAAAATTGATATGAATATACAATATCATATAGGTAAGTAATAATATTCTTAGTCCATTTTATGCCGTAGTTAGTTATTTTCTCTTAGAGAATTAAATTATAGATAAGTTGGTTGGTGGTTGGAATTTTACGCCTTGCACGACGTAGGTACTCTATACTGTTCTACTTTAGGAACGCCAGAAACCTGAGGGTTCTGTCCCTCTAGGATCTGGTTTCTGTAATTTCTGAACTGCTGGTCGACCTTTGACTTGCAGATAACCTGAGCAGCCTGGACCTTGTAGCCTTCTCCGTGGCAGTGGGATTGGCAGGAAGGTAAGGTGGTGGTGGTAATGCAGATCTCTCCATGGTTCTCATGGTACTGCACTTGCTCCTGTAACTGACACTCTCCGCGCTTCTTCAGGTAGGTCCTAGTCTTGAATACATTGTGAGAATCCCATTCCTGGTGTCTCTCCTGGATGGCTTTGTTCCATTCTTCATCTGAGCGGAGAATCGCGGTGTATTTAGGTACCCACTGATAGGCCTTGTGTTGAACTTCCATTTTCAGTGCTTGGGTTTTAGGATCGCTGTCTTCAACATCAAGGGCGTAGGAGGCACCATAGTATTCAGGCTGGTCAACTAAACCATTGGGAGTCTCGTAATCATCGCGTGGCTCACCGCTGTTCTTGCCGCAAATTCCTCTAGTGGTGGTGCGGTAGTCTTGGGTGGTAAGCACTAGTCGCTGTCCGTCGTACATGACGCGAAGGCGTCCATCGCGGATGTTGAGCATCAGAACGCCCTCGGTTTGAGTGAAGTACTGCAGAAGTGGAGCATCAGCAACATCATCCCAGTAGATGGTCAAGTCACCTTCAGAAATCTTCTTGCTGTTGGTCTTCACCAGTACGTTAGGTTTGTTGGACTCCGACGGCTTAATCTGGATTTCCAGGTCCTTGCCAGTTTCGGTTCTGGAATAAATATTACCATTAAAATTAAATTAACGCATAAATTAAATAAAAAAAATTGTGTGAGTGATTTTGGATATAGGTAACAAAAAATAGCATTTCTTCCCGATGTTGTATCTTTATTTTTAGAATGAATTGTAAATTATTTTTAAAGAAATAAATATTCTTAAACCGACATAATGTAGTGTAATATACAAAACTCTATGCACCACATTTTTTGCTCTATCTGAACAAATAACAAACTCACTTGTAAGAGATGTAGATCTCCTGCTGCTGCTGGCTTGGTCTCCTGGCCAGGATGACCAGCTCGTCCCATTTGCCGCGAGCCTTGTTGTACTCTTCCTGCATCACCACATGCCAGGATCGGGACAGTTCGTATTCGTAGGAGCGCTTGCTGAATGTCTTCACTTTGTTGCTATCGATGGTACAGAAAGCTGTAAAAAAAAAAAAATTATATTGAAATATACCTAGAATTATAATATGTTGTTGTGATTAAGATGTTTACTACATCCAAAATGTCTTTAGATAAAACTTTAATTTTATTGTTATTATTAAAAAAAAAAACATTTTTTTAAAATAAGATAAAGGTTACTTACGCTGGAACTGGTATCTCGTTTCGTAGTTACCGATACGCTCCATCGGACTGAACGGTGAGTAGACAGACATCATGATGGGCGTGAAGCTGGGGATAGGAACGTTGTCGATGCGAACCACACCAGACGCTGAGGTCATTTCGAAACGAAGGGTGTTGTCGACGTAGGAAGTTTCAACCTCCAGTTGCAGTTTGCCATCAGAAACCCTCTTCATTGGGTTCACTTCAGTGTTCCAGCTCATTTGCTTCAGAATGTGGTATACTTGAGAAGTCAAGTTCATGTACATAGGGCTTACGTTCTTGTAAGTCACTGACGCCTTGAAGCTGTCTGGGGCATGGGCCAAGATGAGCATCTTGTAGGAGTCGGTCTGATATAGGTTGCCGTTAGCTATTTCCTGCTGTACCTGTTTAGTCAAGGGATGGTTCTTAAGCTGGTCGGTATATTTCTTGGTGCGTTCAGTGTTTCCTTGGATGTGAATATTTCCGTTCTGACCGTACTTGATGTCAGCTTCATAAGTCATCTTCATGTCTTTTTTCAAAGCTTCCAAGAAGTTCAATGGGGAAATTTCGGGTTTGGTTACTTTGACGACAGCATTGATCTGCTCGTTACCCTGCTGGGCAGAGTTTCTTCCAGCGAACAGAGCAGCTTGAATTTTGTTATCGACAGGGCTGTTGGCGATAGCGGCGGTAAACAAGTACTCCTGTTTCTGGGGACCCTCGAACGTAGCGCTAATATCCACAACTTGTGCTTTAGCATTATTGATTCCGGATGAGACACGCTTGATCATCTCCTCGCGACGTTCTCCGCTGTTGGGCATCACATCCTTCCTGTTGTCAGCTTGGCCCAATTCACCGCTTTGCTTCTGGTTGAAGAATTGGTCTGTAAAAATAATATTTATGTAAATCGGAAAAAGAATGTAAGAAAGATTCTTTATTTATAAATACTTAAACAAATTATTCGTATTCCAAATTGATCAACGGCTTTTGATACGCAAAACTGAAACTTACCATAAGCAACTGTGAATGTTACAGCCTTATTCTGTGACCTTTTTCCAAGATATCTCAAGTTGTAATGCGTCAAAGCGAGATCCCTGGTAGCTAATAAGTCAACCATATTGTACAGGGCCTGAGGCAAATTGCTGGCGGATCTGAAGTCCGAAGAGTAGGAGTATCCTTCCAGTTGGAAAAGATTACCAGTTTGCTGGCCGAATCTGAAGTCAGTTGAAGATACTTTCCTTTGGCGTTCTACAATTTTGGTAGTAGGATCTTGAGAGTAGGGCACTAAAGTATCCCTCTTCTGATAAGTAGTGTACGGCCATACGCTGTAATGAGCGATTGTGTAGTCTTGGTCAGGGCGCAGTGGTTCCACCTTCAGTTTAGCCTCTCCAGATTTCATCTGAATATTCAGTTTAACGGGAACGTTTACTTGGTACTTCTTGACGACTCCAGCACTGGCGAGCTGGTTACTCAGGGTGTCCATGAATCCTACGTTTCCGTCAATATTTCTAGCGGCCGTAAGCAGGAGTTCCTTTTCCATCCAAGAGGTAAAGTCACGGGTCTTGGGGTCGCTATCGATTTTGCCCTTAGCCTTGCTCTGGACATGAATAACGACGGGCTCCTTGTATTTGTAGATAAACGGCATACCTGAGGCGATGGGGAACATGACAGACACCTGATTTGAAGTGAATACTTTCGTGTAATGCTTCTCAACACCTTTCTCTACCTCTTTCATGTACTTCATGATGTCTTGTACCAATCTTGAAAGGTCATCTTGGTCGAAACTGAAGAACCTCTCCTGGTTTGAAATGTCGTAGAAGAAAGAACCTTGAAGAGGACTCTGAGGTTCACGCTTGATGTTCAGCATTTCCGAAATCCTTTGGGCATTGTATTTGTGTTTAGCATCAGACTTGCGGGGCTCAAACATCATTGTTTTGATGAAATCAACGACTTCCTGAGCATCGGAGAATGAAGCACCAATCTAGAAATGAAAAGGTTCTGTAAAATAATGCGAATTGACAGGTATATCTATCATTAAAGGAACTTAGAGTGTTTAACTTACAGTGTTTTCTAGGGCCCATCCGCTAATTTTGGTCTTCCATGAATAACTCTGGTACATAGGCATGGCACTGCTTTCGCCACCAATGTAAGATGATTCCCGGAAGTATTCCTGTACATCTTCATTCATATATCTGTCTACGAAGTATTTGTTGGAGTAGCGCATACCAAGATTTTCAGATGTAACCGTATCCTTAACAGCTTGAGCTGTCCTTGCCCTGAAAAAATAAAAATAAACAACGGATGTTTTACATTTCTTTTTAAAAGACAGATTTTATTGAATTACCTTTAACATAAAGAAATTAGTGAAATATCAACTACTTACAGGTGCAGAAAACGGGGATCCTTCAAGCTCGCAGCAGATTCGATACCATTCTTAAGAGCAGCACGGACTTGGACACTGGGATCATCATTGGTCATCTGGGCCATCACTTGTATCATCTCAACGGTCGGTTCAGCCACAAAAATATTTAAGATAGCGGCCACTCTAACTTCATAGGGCTCAGCAGTGTTTCTCAAAATGCTGTACAGAACAGCACGAGTATATTTATCCTTCTGGTCTACTAGAGAGCGAAGCTGTACAACCATTTGGACGCGGAGGTACGTAGGTACTATGATGCGACCTTCCAGGTAAGGCGAAAATACTTGTATGATCTCACGGTGTCCTAAATTGCTGATGGCTTTGATGTAGACTTGGGCCCTGCTCCATTCTTTAGCCTCAATAGCTTGGTTTAACAGTTCAGAGAGACGAGGGAGGATGTTTTCAAGAACAAATCTATCGTGTTTGCGGGCGAGGCGGCCATACATGTGGGTGGGGTAGAATGAGTGAGCAGTTTCGTTGTTAATTTGACCCATGCGAATGAAAGTAGTTGCCGAGATTAAAGCACTCGTGTTAAGACGTTCCTGTTCTTGGACCTCTGGGCTCATAGCGAGCTCGAAGAACTGAACCATTATTTCCTTAGTAGGGTAACGAAGTGTTCTAGCTAAAGTGGATACAACCTGAGCTGCTTCCTCATTCTGGAGTTTCTTGCTCTTAATCCATATCTTAACTTGTAAGAAGGCCGGTGGTGTGCCAGCTTGTACGACAGCATCACGGAAGATCATCCACATATCGGCTTTAAGGTTGTTGTTTGATGACCTACCGACTTCAATGCCACGACTGATTTGGGCGAGCTGATCACTGCTCATGGAAGCAATAATACGGACGAGAATGTTAAACTTGGAGAGGAAATCAGCTTTAGGCATGGTGTTAGGATTTTGTAGTTGCTGCGCGATGTCCTGGAGAAGTTTCTGGACGTTCATCGTGTTCTGTTTCTTATCTCCGCGTGATTGAGCACTCATGTACATAGCAGCATAAGCTGGTTCGTTCATTCTGGGGACATCATCGTTGATGTAAGCCGATGATGAGTCACTGGAACTCGACGCCATCCAATCTTTGTTCAACTCTTTCTCTAGCTCATTAGAACGGCGCACTCTGCTTTTCATATCGTCCAATCGCACATTTATGTGCTCGTGAGATTCAGAAGACTCGTATGAGGAAGACTTGTCATGGATAGCCGTTTGTCTGGTGGTCATTGCGTATAACAGGGTCTTGATTTGACGGCTGACCTCAGGCTTTTGCCATTCACCACCATTGTCTTGTTCCACGGATACTAAATACAATTTAACGTAGCTGTGAACCTGCGCTTTCTGCTTGCCATATAAATGAGGATGCACGTTAACGGAGCTGGTGGTCTCAGCCTTGTAGATCGGACCTTGCTTGCCAGCAAGAATGCGAGTGACGGCCAAGTGGGAGATAAACTGCTTTTCTTCGTTGCTGTGGGCAGTTCCTGTCCATTCAGCGCCTTCAGGTACTCCGAAGTGGTAAGCGACGCGGTGGTGGCAGTGGCCGTAGTTCCTGCTCTTGGTGATCTCCATGGGGTCTTCTTCAGAAACGAAATGCGGGAGCTCACGACGCCATTCAGCGGCAACAGGGGATACGGTGTACAAAGTTTCGCAGTCACCAGTGACGTCAGTCTCCATCTTTTTAAAGAGACCCTGCTGGCGTTCCTTGTCGAAGCTATCCTGGTGATTGTGCACATGACGGTGAGCAGACAAGTCGACTTGGAGTGTACTGATCAGACCCTTCAGCAAGTTCTCGTGAGAAAGCAGGAAAGTTGAGGGCAGACTGAGTCCGAGGACGCGGCCACCTTCCACTGAGATTTCGAAAGGTTTCTCCAGGTTCTGTACGTTTTCGTACTTGAGGTCCGAAGGAATGGCCATGTTGTTGGGCAGCTGCTGGTGGAACTGAGCATGTTGCGGGTTTTCCAGCTTAGCCTGGAGGAGGCCTGGGGACTTGACGCGGATGATGAAGTGGGCCTTGAAGGCGTTGCCAGAGCTGGCGCCCTCCTGGAGACGCGCCAGGGTGTGGGAGGTCACGTCATAGCGGTAGAGCCTGCCAGACTGCCACGGCCACTCGTTGTCCACCTGCTGCTCACTCAGTCTAAATGAGGAGACGACGGCTGCACAAAAAGTGATATGTTAGATGACTTTATTTTTCGCAAATACATAAACCTTATAAGTATTATGTGGTAGTGTCAAAACTGTACAAACGTTTTCCATTAATAGATCAGGCACCGTTTATTTCGTTTATTAAAAAAAATATGTATATTTCGTTTAGTTTTATAGTTGCACTTTTATATCAAATATTTAATGCAGCAGAAAACAAAGACGGATTTAAATTTAACACCTTAGGTATTTTCACTAAAATTCACCATACATGTACATACATATAAGTGACGTAAAATAAACCATATAAATATTAAATAATAAAAAGAAAAAAATACTCGTCACTTATGCAATTTACAGATTTTTAGCAAGCAATAAGATAAATTATCATTAAGATTAAAGTAAAAAAATAGATCAACAACTACAAATCTCATCTTACTTAACTGTATTAACTCACTTAGAAAACAAAATATAAAAATTAAACTCACCGACAAATGCCGCCAAAACCAACAACTTCATATTATTATCTTTAGTCCTGAGGATTGCCGATACTAGATGGTTATTGGAGAAGTGTACTTCTGATGTTTTCCCCAGACTCCGAGGCTTATATACTAGATTTCTACACGTGCCTAAGGTACAGGACCGAACCCTGAACCTATTCAGATAGTTACAATGTTGATCGATTAGTTGAAAATTGATTTACTTGATCAATGTGCTTATCTGCTTAGATTCTAAACTAGGTTTCGAGTTGGCTTTCATTAAATAGTTGTTTCGTGGACCAGTACAGTTTTCAGTTTTCTTAAATATTTCATAATATTTTTACTTGTAATAAAAATAAGTACAGGTCAAATGACAAATCAACATATTGGAAAATCCTAATGGATATCCTCCGCCCAGGGGGAAAGGAAGGAGGCGAAGGGGTCTGTCAGATTTTTACTATAATAGGAATGTAAGGCGAATCCCATAAAAAGGCTTTAAACCTAGTATTTTACAAAGAAGAAATAATTTAACAGTTTATTGTGTTTACTAAAATCGTTGTAATCGTCGAGATTGTTAGTAATTGTAAGCATCTCATACATGGAGTTGTCGTTGCCGGTTTATTCCGGGCAGGTACTAAAAATATGACTTTTTCAATTCATATGTAGGTTCTAGGTTTGTCTGGGACATCACTGACATCCTGTGCCTCGGAAAGCACGTCAAGACGGGTAGTTCCTTCTGAAAAATCTTTGTCATTCGTTTCGGGTAGTCAGAAATTAGGATTCTGACTATCAGCCTAACCAAGGAGTATCGTGTTACTCAGTAACTTGATTGTGGAAACACTGATGTTCAACAGCATTCGGTTGGACTGAAAGTTAACTCTATTATAGTTGAGAATGATGAGTTTGATTTCTTTTCCTGTACACAAATTCACACAAGTAATGTATACGGTAAACAAACGTAATGCCTTGTATCCACTTGAGCATGCTCAGGCGAATGAGCGGCTCATTTGGCCGAGCCGCTCAAGTGGAGACGCCTGAGCACGCTCGGCCCGAGCAAATCCGAGCGCGCTCAGGGCGAGCCGGCCATCTGTCGGTTTTTGTCCTGTGCTCAAAGGCGCTCCGCTCAGTATTCGCTCGGCGCTCAGTGTGGACGGTTGTTTTTGTGTTTGAGGCGAGCGTGTCGAATTCTCCGAGTTTTAATTACGTTTTTACGTGAAGACATGACGGAGCCGAGCATATACTGAGCAGCCTGAGCACAGCTTTTTCAATGTTGAGGCTCGTTCGACTAAAACATTCATTTTGTTCCTCTGAGCATGCTCAGGTGAATGAGCAGCTCATTCGCCCGAGCATGCTCAAGTGGATACAAGGCTTAAGGAAACTCCGCCTTTAGGTGAATGCATCAGGGAAGCAAATTATTTTTTGTCATTCTTTTCGATGCACCCTACTCTGCATCGGAAAGAATGGTGAGCCCTGTATGGGTGAGCCATATAGGTGATACTAGTCATACTAGAACATAACTCTGTATAAGCCCTTGATATCGAGTTTTTTTTTTAATGTCATATTTCAGGAATGTAACTTGAACTATTAGAAATAGTTTATCTTTCATATTTTATCTATTTCTATGTTTTGCTAGTATTCTTTATATCTTTTTCTTTTTTCTATAGCTCTGTTTTTTTTCTTTGTCAGGGTAAAGCGGAAACATCACGGGACACGACCACACTGCAATGAAATCCGCTGAATTTTATGAAATTTAGGTAATTGTATTCTATTCATTTTCCTTTCTTTCAACGTTTTATGTAGGTACTAGCTTTCGCCTGCGGCTTCGCCCGCCTGGATGTCGAACTTCTATCCACTATTTTAACCCTTTAAGGGTTGAATTTAAAAAAGCCTTTCTTAGTGGCTATTTAAAAGAATAAACCCGTCAAGTTTCATTTTGACTTCTCCAGGCCCGGGCGGGGCGCGATGAGTGTCAGACTTTTACTGACTGATTTCCCTTTATGTTCCGGGACCAAGGTAACGATTAGAATTATTCCGCAACCCCGGCAAGCATTTTCCCTAGAGGGCCCCGCCACATACTGACTGTTCTTTGAGGAGCGCGTGGAGCAAACGCGCCATCGACACGGGCCTGGTCCTTATCGGGCGGCGAGCTACCCATCGCTCGCCGTTCGCATGCCCGCGCCTACCGTGGCCGGTAGTCATCTTACGACTCTCGACGCCTACGCCTACGCCTGGGTCAGGGGCGTGAGGCTTGACGCTGCCTTGCGCGCGCCGGCGCCGCCGCCTCCTTCTCCAGCATGACTGTTCGCGATGGCTTCCCATTCAGTCACCTCCGCCGATCGCCTCTGCAAGGACGGCGGTGGGCCGCCCAAGCGGAGCATACCTCCACCGTATGCTCCACCATGTCCTCCAGGCGACCGTCGCCGCAGTGGTGACACCCAGGCGTCGCTTCCGCCTGAATCCGACCAGCGATACGTGAGAATGCCGTGGCGCTTCTCCAGCCACTCCTCAAAGAGGTGTGCCCAGCCCTGGGTTGCGACAGTCGCAGTCTCCATTCCGCCATGGATGCTCGCGTACCCGCGTTATGTTAGGTCTTTAGTTACTGATCGGCTCCCGTGGCTCATAGTGCAATATTATGTAGCACTATATTATATGTTATTCTGATGTATATACTAAGAATATCTTTCAAAGCCATCGGCCAGCATTGTTTACTGCCCGTACGTACCATCATTATAATGCTACGGAGTATTTTTAAAACTCTGTGACATATCTAAAGATATCTATTTATATTTATTGTAATTAAATTATGTAGACGGCAATTTTGTACAAAACCAAAAACTTGTATATCGTGGATAACGTATTTATATTATATTGATACTATATTCATAAAAACACCCTGGCAGATCATGAATTATTTTAGAACTGATTTCATTGCCATAAAAATGGTTATAGTGAGTGAACTATAAATATTAGACATATTATGCTGTCGCAGACTTTTTTTTAGAACTTTTTAAGAGGAACAATTCTTTAGAACACAATTTCTGCGTAACTTCAACCATTTACGCAGCGCACGCAACGGAATCTCTCAAAAGGAATATTTTATATTTTAATATTTTCCCGTTTTTGTCACATTTTTCATTACTGCTCGGCTCCTATGTGTCTTTGCGTTATGTTATATAGCCTATAACCTGCCCAGGAGTATGGAGTATAATCGTACCAAGTTTGGTTTAAATCCCTTCAGTAGTTTTTAACCCATGCGTGCATATACAGACAGACAGACAAAAAATTTACTGATTGCATTTTTGGCATCAGTATCGATCACCAATCATCCCCCAATATTAATTTTAAATATATATTCAACTAGTTGTTCCTCGCGGTTTCACCCGCGTTACGTTAGGTTTTTGGTTACTGCTTCGCTCCCGTGGGACCTATCGTACAGCATATAGCCTATGTTACTCGTGGTCAATGTAGCTTTCGAATGGTGAAAGAATTTTTAAAATTGGTCCAGTAGTTTTTGAGCCTATTCATTACAATCAAACAAACAAACATACAAAGTTTTCCTCTTTATAATATTAGTATAGAATTGACCTCTACAGTTTTATTATAAGTATATAGAGAAGAAGATTGTGTATCTGTAAGCTTATTATCGTAATAAAAAAACACGAACGTTTCTTAGGATGCATGTGAAAACTACTAAACGGATTTGATAAAGCTTTTTAGAAATACAGCAATTTTTTTTTATGTACTGAATAAACCTACATTTTGAAACAGTTATAGGATACTTACAATACACACATACAAACATTATTTTCAATATAAACTTAAAGGTTAAGAGGCAAGTAAACAGGAAAGTTTATATAGAAAGTAAATTAATTAGTAAGACAATGTTGCTATTACAAGTACAGGGTAACGAACTGAAACACGAGCAAAACATACGCATGCCGTCATCATTAAAATGCATGGGATATGTCTGTCTGTCTGTAAATCTGCCTAGCCAAAGAGCTGGACAACAACTTGACAGCTGGCAGTTTGCCAGCTGTCAAGTTGTTGCTTCACACTCAAAGCTACCGATATTATCTTAAATCCTACACAAATCGTTGTTAAACGGCCGGTAAAAGTATGACAAGGTGAAATTAAATTAATAATGTTTAAAAATCGGCCAAGAGCGTGTCGGGCCACGCTCAGTGTAGGGTTCCATAGTTTCCTGTCCATAACAATAAGTGTTCCCACTCATGAGTTTAAAAAAGGCTATTTGTTACATTGACATACTAAGTATGCAGAAATGATTTTGTACAACCTTTTTGTCTTTTTTGTAAAAAGACAAAAAGCAGAAGACAGACAGACGGACAGACAGACATGGCGAAACTATAAGGGTTCCTAGTTGACTACGGAACTCTAAAAACGATACTACTCACGCCATCTAGCGAAAAACAACAGGACTCGTAGCGCGTGTGACTAATCATGATGTCATGAAAGCAGCGCGGAAGAAGCCTTCAAATAGATATAAACCATCGAACACACGTGATTTGAGACACAATAGAAAGACTAGCAGCGCGACAGTCTGCTGTCGCGCATTGTATAATTATGAACCCTGAAATCAAAACACTTCTATATGAGGCCGTAAAGTACGAATTAAAGCGCCTTAGGGCTCCCGCACACGGGCCACCGGCCACAACCACAAAACGCCGCCACTGGCATATTTCCTGTAATTTTCATACATTTTATATGGACTCGCCGCATACGATTGGCGCCGGTGGCGGCCACACGCTACAAATCGTCGCAGCTTGCTTCTTGTGGCCCGCACCGGCCACAAAACGCCAACACAAAAATCCGCCACACGCCACTCGCGCGATACCGCGCCCCTCTCGCCCTTACCTCAGTAAACCTGTTAGAGCCGACGGTAACGCACGCACGTAGTCTGTGGTTCATATAGTTCCGAGTCCATTATGATAATGCAGGCCTGGGTTAAAAAAAGTAGCAACCACCGACCGCAAGTGTCGACCATCGGCCACAAGTGGCTGTCGCGCGCTTTAGTTACTTTTGTTGCCGTTTCTTGCCTCTTGTGGCGGCGTTTGTGGCTGTCGCGTGTGGCCCGTGTGCGGCAACACTTAGTGCTGAGTCTTTTAACGACCAAGTGACAACAGTCTTTATATTTTGCTATTGTCTTTCTATTGTGTCTCAAATCACGCGTGTTCGAAGGTTTAAATAATTTATCTTGGTGAATATAATTATATCAAACACATTTCTTTTTGTTTTTTTTTTTATTGTAGTCGGGACTCGGGAGAATTCGTATCAAGGGAAGAGAGTAGTTCACATAGCTGCCTGTCTGTCAACTGGGATGAAATTACATATAACACCCCTGCCCCTTTACCATGACGTTTAACCCTTGGGGTGCCTGGTAGGCAAAAGTCACGCGGTATGCCTGGTGGGTTTGTAGGACCCGAAAATAAAATGGAGTTTTTATGTTACAAATTGCGTCTAAATATTAAAGAATAAATTTATATTAATACTATATAACTACAATAATAGGTGAAATAAGTAATAAATCCATACATAAGGAGTTTATATACCTTCATTAAATAAATGAAAAACCTCTTTATTTTACATAACAAAAATCCAGGAACACAACCAAAATTCTTGGAAGGGTTTTTTAGACCCGACCGTGCAATAAATGCGTCTAACTTGAATGTGCAGGCATAATGGTCAGCTGGGAGGATGGCAAAATGGCTGCTAGTCTATATTACGAAGCTACTCAGGAGTGTGGAGGTCTTGATCCAAGATTAAAATGTGTAATTGTCGATTTCGTAAGGTAGCGGGTCTGTCAGACCCACCAGGCACCCCAAGGGTTAAAGTAAGATTGTTTTAGTCTTGTTACAGGAGTGTGCAAGTGACAGTACTAGACACGTTGTCTAGCGCCGTCTCTTTCCCACTGAAAGTAATATCAAAGTAATACTGCTATAAAGGCTTGTGGTACGCCCCCTGAAACTTCGAAACAAAAACATTTTTTGCGCGAACGTAAACTTATAAATGTGTAGCTTTTATTACTTTGAATCTGTTGACTATTAACAATGATCTCCATAGGGATAGGAATGAAATCCATAGAGATGGGTCACGGATAGAGAGATATCTCTATAGGCAATGCGTATAAAGGCTATAAAAGAGAAAATGCCAGGCACATACACGGATTAAACAGTACTTTCCACGTGCCTACAAATAAGTGCGTAGGCCTTCTGAAGTTTATCTCAAACGCATGGACAGCAATCATTGTAGCAATAATGTAGTTATCTAAATCATTATCTTTCTAGCTGCGTTAGGCTGGGTGCACATTAACGACTAGCATCGCTTGACCAGCTTAGTATTTGCTTTACTAAATATTAGGTAGCTCCATTACCAGAAAAATTGTACAATTTACTGTGATTAGCCTTTTAACGACCAAGCGTCAGCCGGCTATTGCACGGCTTTTGTCTTTCATTGTGTCTCGAATCACGTGTGTTCGAAGCTTTAATTGTAAATAGCTTTCGCCCGCGGCTTTGCCCGAGGTCTTGATCTTCCATCCACTATTCAGACCTTAAGGGGTTGCATCCAAAAATATTTTCTTAACGTATTCATACTCTTCATTCTTCTTCTTCCAAGTTTGATGTCTCTGTCGCTAGTCGCTATCCGCCGTCTGTCCCTATGTTTGCTTAGATTTTTAAAACTACGCAACGGATTTTGTTGCAGTTTTTTTTAATAGATAGAGTGATTCTTAAGGAAGGTTTATATGTATAATACATACTTATTATAGTAGAGAAAACGGGATTTTTTAAGATTTGTTACACCCGTGCGAAGCTGGGGCGGGTCGCTAGTCATAAATAATTTAGTTTACCATAATATGTAGATTATAACAAAGGGGTATCGTGTTAACTAGTTTCTAGGTTTTGAAGGTCTGAACCACGTCTGACCACAGGGTCTGACTGAAAGACACTCCACGTAAAACTCTGCTGGCTCCAGTTAGACTGGGAGTCGATGTTATCATCATTGGGTAAAGGTTAAGGAGATGATGGCTGTTATAAAATTGTTTTTAAGGAATTAGTATAGAAATTCTTAAATTGCCTTGTTATTCTTTATTCGATTCACGGGTTTGGCAAAGTGTGTATTTATCCATACTATAGGTGTACCAGGAACTGATGACAAATTAAAAGTAAAACAAATAATGATTTTTATATGGTATACTTGTCAAGTTGTCATGTCATCTGTCAAGTGACATTACGTTTGTTTGTTTACATTTTTTATTTTCAATAAATCTTTAGTAAAAAGTGAAAATATGACTAAGAAACCACTGCGGTCACAATCCAGAAGCACTGTTTATAAAGTGTACCGATAGATCTGTAGAGAAGAAGGAGTAGCTTACACGCAATTTTCAATTTTAGACCGCGTGCTCTTGTTGACTGGTTAGTATGACTCGCCAATGTTGATACTTTGTTTCATATCCATTTATATGAGATTAACATATGTACATATATTACGTAACATATAAATTTGGCTTATTACAGGGGTGTGTACTAGTACTATACGACGAATTATTGCAGAAGGTAGATGAAGAAGGCAGAAGCCTTTCAAAGAAGAAGCCGTTCAAACTTGCAAGCCCTAACCAAATTGGGAAACTAATCACAAACCAATACATAATTTTCTTCATCTTTATCGTGTAAATAAATTATTTTATAGTGAATGGGTTGAATCATTTTATATAATTCAGATATCTCACTTTTTATTAAACCTTCAAACATACGTAATTTGAGACACAATAGAAAGACAATAGCAGCCCGACAGCCGGCTCTCGGCTGATCGTTCAAAGTTTAAAACATATTTTAATTTTGGTCACTCACATTCACCTAAAAAACCGGTCAAGTGCGAGTCAGACGAGGGCAACGAGGGTTCCGTAATATGTATACCTACATCCTCAACAATTTGTGAAATATCTACGGTTTTCGGAGTTTTTCCTTTACTTGTGCTACTTGACATTGCTTTTTGAAAATTTCATGATTCTAGGTCAATGGAAAGTACCCTATAGGTTTTGATTCTCTTGTAAATGTCTAAATATACAATATGTAAAAGGAATATAAACAGCCGTATCTATTTATTACTTATTTACTGCTTTGAGAAATTGCAGACCTGAGTATGTGATATCAGCTTGATATCTCGACGCGTCTCTGAGAAAAAAGGTTTTGACAGACGGACGGATGGACAACAAAGTGATCCTATAAGGGTTCCGTTTCAAAAAAGGAAAATTAGTAATCTCGTCATGTCATCTGTCAAGTGACATTACAGTAATTATAACAATTAATTATAGTAATTATACAATAAGTGTAATAAATTTTTAGGGGAAAATACAAGTATCAAAACCTTTTAATCCGTTTTCCCCGGTGTTGTAATCATCATATTTTATTTTCCATTTTTGTCATCAGTTCCTGGTACACCTATAATATTATAAATGGGAAAGTGTGTCTGTCTGTCTTTCTTTCACGGCGAAACGGAGCGTCGAATTAACGTGATTTTTTAAGTGGAGATAGTTGAAGGGATGGAGAGTAACATAGGCTACTTTCTGTCTCTTTCTAACGCGAGCGAAGCCGCGGGCAAAAGCTAGTTCTGTAATATTTTCTCAGTAGTAAAACGGAGTTCAGATGTTGGTGGTGTGGCACAGCCACAGAATGCTGTTAATCCTGGTAGTCATATTTTTCAATGTTTATTCTTTAGATTCTTGCTACTGAATCAGGCTCTTTTTTACTGAAATAAACTAAAAAACTAATATTCTAATCCGACGTACGTGCGTACAGGACTTTAGGGATTATATTAATAAGAATATATAATAAATTATATAATATTATATTAAGCGCCTTACTAATAAACGCTGCATAAAGTTATGACAGGTTTATACGTCAAAAAATGTATGGTTACACAGGCTTTATTCATTGCATAACTTTACACAGTGATTATTAGTAAGGGCATAAAAGTATTAGATATTAAAAGTATTAGAAATAAAATATACTGCGATAAATTTCCCCTGCAATGTATAGCTTCACAGATTTCAGTGTTTGCTCAAAAATAGAAGTTAGCGTTTGTGCGCTCAGCCTTAATCGAGATGCAACTGTAGAATTATACCTATTTCTTACAACGTCGTTTATTTATTTATCAGCCATAACACATGTTGTGTTTAAAGTCCAGCAAAATAGTATTCTATGAGTCGTTGCCCTGAACTAAACATGTGTCGAAGTTATCAATATCTAGGTATCGCTAACCTTCAAGTTAATCAGAGATCTTGCGTGGAAGTAAATTGTTGTTTATTGTGTTACTGGTAAATTACATGTCTCGGTTTGAAAGTATTGCAGGAAAACAATCATATCTTTAAAATAACAGAACAGTTAAAAAAAATCGTTTTAAACGGTGGTTGTGCCCTGTTTGGTGATTGTCGTCGTTTTGATTGTTTTTGTAGGCTAAATTCACGGTATTTGAAAAACACTTGATAACACCAATATTTTATTAGTAAATACGATTCTTTTTGCTTATATGCTGTTACAAATAAAAGTAAAAAAAATACTTAAAAAAGAACCGCGTGTTAAAACTAACAACAGAAAAATAACTTAAGTATCGGAAGTTGGTGGCAATGAAAAACAACAAATAGATCGAAAGCTACTTCCGATATTATATAAGATATTTTAATGTTTTAAAAACATTTCGTATTCATATGATTGCCTGACTCATTGGGGTTACAAAAAAAATGTATATAATATTTTTTTATAAATTTAATTGTCAATCCAAGATATATACAATAATAATTAATTTACACACATTATTTAATTATTCTCTATTTTATTTTTATCTGGTCTTTAGTTTTTTGCGCACTCTTAGTAATACTTGAATACTTGTTAAAGATAAAAACACGTAGCAAGTATTTTTTATCATTTATGTAACGGTAATATTCTTACACATAAAAATTATATAAAAAGATAAATATCAGTCGTTGCGAACGTGGCCAAACCAAGAGTAAATAAAACAATCTCTAAGTCCTGTTGTGATGATGATGATCGTCATGGCCGTGATGATGATCGTCATGATCATGATGATGATCGTCATGGCCGTGATGATGATTGTCATGACCATGGTGATGATCGTCATGACCATGGTGATGATCGTCATGATGATCATGATGGTGGAAGGGATGGGGGAATGGACGATATTGAGGATAGTGGTGATGACGATGACCGGATTCATTCTTAATCTTACTCCATTCGTCATCAGAGCGAAGGATGTTGGTGTACCTGGTCACCGGTTGGTACGCCTTCAGCTGAGCTTCCTTCTTCAGCTCAGCAGTCTTAGCGTCTTTGAAATCACTTTCTTTAAATTCCATTGAGAAAGAGGCCCCATAGAGATCAGGGCGGTCAACAAATCCAAATGGAGTTTTGTAGTCGTCATTGATAATAGTAGTGCTCTGTCCGCAAAGACCATTAGTAGTGCTACGGTGGTCATCGGTGAAGATAACAAGCCTGTGAGTGTCGAAGATAATGCGAACAGCTCCGTTGTTGATGATGTACAGCTCCGTGTTTTCAGCAATGGTATAGTATTGCAGGAGAGGAGCTTTTGTGGCGTCATCGAAGTACGTGGTGAGGCCGTCATCAGATTGCTTCGTGACGGCAGTGATAACTTCAATTGTTTTAGACGTGAGCTCCATCTCAAAGGTTTTGCCCGATATGGAACTGTAAAATAAACAGATATGTGTAATTTAGTCTTTAAAACTTTATCGAAGATTATAGTTATGATGATGATCAAATCAAAATAAAATAAAGGAACCTAAATCAAAAATTCTAGACTGCTACAACAGTTTTATATTTCAAATATAGTATGAGTTACAGTATTTATTTTTAACGTGTACACCGCCCTATCTCTTATAATTACATTCAAATAAAAATACTTACGTGTAAGCAACGTAGACTCGTGCCTGATTGTCGCTTTCACGGTTCATAAGGATGACCAAGTCATTGCCGAACTCCTTTTTTTCGTCCACCATCACCACATGCCAGGCAGCAGTCAGACTGTAGTCATAGCTGCGTCCGCTGAATGTCCTGATTTTGTTATCATCAACAGTGCAGAAAGCTATAAATAAATAAGACATGCTAAATTAGTATAAAGGATTGTTCAAAGTTGTAGATTACATTACGGGTTGTCAAGCCTCTAAACCTCCTCCAAGAGTTTTCTAAAGCTGTCTACACACCAAAGCGGCTGTCCCGGCGGCAAGCTCCCACCGGGCAAGCCGTTATTTTGAATCAAGCTTGCCGGCGACACAGCCCGCCTCATTCATTGCCCGCAAGCTTTCTTTTTCTGTGAACGACATGCTGCGACTGTCATGCCGCCGGCCAAGTTATCCGAATCGCAACATTCAGAAGCAGCCAGGTTTACCCACCGGCACTAACCCGCCGGGTTCGTGCCGCCGGGCTTTGGTGTGGAGACAGCTTTAAATGACAACACATGGTTTATTTGGTAAAATTACAAAATGGCGATAATACTTTAAATTTAGGGCATCAAGAACTTCGGTATTCGGCGCGTCACTCATTTGGAGCCCATGGTCTAACTAAATGTTTAAACTTACGTAAGTGTTGGTAGTCTGTGAACCAATTGCGGGCACGTTCCCAGCTCGTAGAGGGTGCATAGACAGACAAAGCGTACTGGTAGTAAGGTAGGATCTCAACATTGTTCACGTTCAATACTCCATACTGGGTTTTTAATGCATAGTTGATATAATTTTCGTAGTAGTTAGCTTGTGCTTCGATCACCAGGGAATCGTTATCGCTGTTCTCGAACAAGTTATTTTGCAACTCCCATGTGTAGAAATCTTTGTAACTCTCATATAGACCATAGCTCCATTTCAGGTCTTCATGACTGAGACTGTTGGAAGTCAGTTTAGCCTTGAAGTAGTCAGGCGTGTGGGCCTTGATGATCATCTTATGGCAATCCTTTTGGTAGAAGTTCTTCTTACTGGTTTCTTCCAAGCACTTCTTTCCCAAGGGATCGTTTAGAAGCATTTTTGTGTACTTTCTGCTGCGTTCACTGTAGCCTTCGAAATGGATGTTGTCAGTGTTACCATATTTGAAATCGGCTTCGTATAAAACTGTGACATTATTCTTAATAGCCTTTTCGAAATTCAGTGGTTCAATAGAAGGTTTGGTAACCTTAAATACAGCATTAACTTGTTCTTCAGCCTTGAAGAATAAAGCAGCTTGGGTTTTGTAATCTACGTAACTGCTGGCCAAAGCAGCAGTAAATACGTATTCTGTTTTCTTATTTCCATCAAAGGCAACGCTTATGTCAGCAAGTTGAACTTTAGGTAATTGCATGCCGGCTTTAACGCGTTTGACAATCTCTTCGCGACGAGCTTTGCTATTGGGAGTGACATCGTTCATGGGTGCTGCGGGTTCTAATTCTTCAATAACCTCTTCAGCCTCGTCTTCTAATTTGTAGATCGTGTCTGTAATTAACACATATCTTTGTTTAAATTCATTTATTGTAGGTAAATTAATCTTCACCCTAAACTTTTAATGGTTCTTGTCCACATATAAGTATTTTTAACAAAAAAATAAAACATCAATAATTATAATATTAATTGCTTTTTTTTAGTTCGGTTTGCTACAAAATAACTCTTATCATTATTTAATACTAATATTATAAATGCGAAAGTAACTCTGTCTGTCTGTCTGTCTGTTACGCTTTCCCGCTTAAACTACTGAACCGATTTGAATGAAATTTGGTACAGATATAGTCTGGGACCCAAGAAAGGACATAGGATAGTTTTCATCTCGGAAATCCCGCGGGAACGGGAACTATTCCGCGCGGACGAAGTCGCGGGCAGAAGCTAGTACTAAATAAATAAATAATACCAGCTTAGAACTGTCCTACTGCAGGGCAAAGGCCTCTTCTTATACAGAGAAGGCACGAGCATTGATCACCACGCTTGCTCAAGGCGGATCGGTGATTTCGGACTTATTATTTCAGTCCGTATTTAAACCACAATTTTTTTTTTACAGTAGTATAGAGAAGTCATAGCCATAGAAAATTATGTGATAAAATGCAAAACAATCAGTTTTTCACAACAGTTTTCCTAATTACTGTATTTTAAAAATGACTAAAAAGGCCTAAAATAAAAATAACTATTTCAACATTGTATTCCATATTTTATAGAGACAAAATGCAAAAGTGAGACGGTCTAATTTAGTTTTTGAACTTATCAAAACTAGCGTTACACTTAGAAATACATGCAAATAAAAAAGATATTGGTTTATTGATTTATAACTAATTACTTACCGAAAAATGCAGTGTAGGTGGCATTGTTGTTCTCCGACTCCTTAGCAAGATACTTCAAGTTAAACTTGGTTAGGGCAATGTCCTTCTGGTACAAGAAGTTACGGACATTCGTCAAAATATCCGCATCAAATGTGGTGCTTGGAGTCTTATAGTCGGAAGAGAATGTTAACAATTCGACTTGGAATACAGTTCCAATAGAATGACCAAGCTTGAAATCAGCAGAGATCACAGGTTTAGTTTTGGACTCAATATACTTGGTTAATTCATTTTCGGCAACGGTCAGCAGGGAATCCGTCTTTTGTAGACTCGTATAAGGCCACACGCTCAAGTGAAACAGGTCAACATCTTGTTGAGGGAATTCATGTTTAAATGTAATTTGGAAATCAGAAGTTGATGTCGCAGTCAGGTTTAGAGGAATGTAAAACTGGAGTTTGTTGATAACACCAGAGCTAGCATACACATTACCGAATGTATCTATGAAGCCAACACTACCGTCCAAGTTTCTAGAGTATGTGAATTTCAAGTCAGTGCCTAAAGCTAAGTCCTTATCTTTACTACCCTTTGTAGTTTCGGATTGCAGTATGATGACGGTGGGTTCACTGTAATCAAAAATAAAAGGCACACCCGCGGCGAGAGGGAAAGTGACAAAAGTCTGTTTTTGGTTCAGCACCTTGGTGTAATTATAATTTCCATCATCACCAAACGACTCTGAGTTTTGCATATACTCTAATAGAAGAGAGTCAAGATCGTTCTCATTGAAAGTTAAAAGCGTCTGTTGATTCCAAAGATTTAGGAAAAAGGATCCTTCTAGATTACAGCGATGTTCATGTTTAATGTTTAGTAATTCAGCGCTCTTTTTGGCTGAGAATTTAACATCAGTGTTTCTGGGCGCCGGTCTTTGGTATATTACCCCTGTGATGTAGTCAGTAAAGTGCTGCATGTCAGAAACGGATAACGTGAACTGGAATAAAAAAAATAGATGTAAAGTCTTGAATATTTAAATGAAATTAAGATTTCTTCCAAAATTTATTATGTATATTAGATGTATGAAACTAATCGAAATGGAATTAACGTTAGTCCAGAAGTAAACCGGAACAGGCTTTCAGATAAAAGAAGATAGATTTACCCATTCTTCTTCGGTCCATCCAGTGCCTCTCAACCTCAGAGCTGCTCTTTCGTATATTGGTAGAACGTTATTAACGCTTCCAATGAATGACACCTCTCTAAAGTGTGCAATGTCATCATCGCTGGTGTACTCGTCAATTAAACTGTTGGTCGAGTAACGGTATCCATACTTCTCTTTGGAAACCAGGTATAAAACTGACTTGGCGGCCTTAGCGCTGAAAAACGAAAAAAATTTTCTTTGTAGGTAACCTAATATAATGATTAAAGTTTACAACATAAATTAAGAATAAGATTCAAATTACAAAACCTGGCTCAATGGTTTAAACCTGGTTTAGAGAAAACCTTGTTTTGTAATAAGGCGGAATAGGTTTATCTTATGGCGGTGCTGAATTTGAAATAAACAAAATATTATAGTTGCCAAAGTTAATTTTAAGTAAATAGATTTACTAGGGTTGTCGAGCTGGTGATTTTAATTTCAGGATATCAGCATAAGTGCAAGAGGAAAAGTTGTACAAAATGATGGCTACTACAACCTCTTTAGCTTTGTACAGTCCTTACCCAGGCATATTATATAATGATAATGCAGGATTTTGTCCAATAATACGTGTATCTCCTTGATTCTATTTATTTACTGAGCCTGCTTGGCTACATTAAGTCACAAATTATTTTTAATTATTAACATAAGTCAAATATCACTAATAAAAAATACTTACAGTGGCGCAAAACGTGGATTTTTCAGTTCAGCAGCGAATACGATACTGTTTGCCAGCACAGCGCGAACTTGTGTGTTCGGGTCGTCGTTAGACATATGTGCCATTATTTGCATCATGTCTGGAGTCGGGAATGCCATGAATATATTTAAGGCAGCAGCTACCCTAATTTCGTAAGGCTCAGCGGTATTCTTAAGAAGGCTGAATAGCGCAGCACGCACGAATGGATCTCCCGTGTTAGCCAAATTTTTAAGGCTAAGAACCATTTGAGTTCGGAGGTACTTGCTAACTTGTACCTTACCCTCTAAGTAAGGCGCAAAGACTTTCAAAATTTCTGGGTTAGCTAAGTTGCCAATGACTCTTACATAAACCTGTGCCTTATTTGAATCCCCGGTTTCGACTGCTTGTTTTAGTTCTTGAGATAGACGTGGGAGGACTTTCTCTTCTATAAACGAATCAAGATCTCTGTCCGAGACAAATTTAGTAAAAGCCAAAAGAGCGGTGTTGTTGAGGTATTTCTGTCCCAAAACTTCAGGCTTCATAACAAAGTCGAAAAATTCGTTAACGAGTTCCTTGTTATTACTCGGGATACGAAGAACGCTAGCTATGGAACTAATAATTTCAGATGCGTCATCTTCTACAATTTTCTTAGTTAAAATCCAGGTCTTAATTTCATGGAAGGTCGCAACTGTGCCTGCTTGAGCAACAGCGTCACGGTAGATAAACCACATGTTTTTCTTTGCTTCGTTCTTAGAGGCCCTCGCCACTTCGAGGCTGGTAGTCATTTGAGTCAGTTGTTCCGAGTTCATGAACATGATAGAGCGAACCAGCAGGTTAAATTTTGACAGGAAATCAGCCTTTGGCAGGTTAGTTGGGTCTTGAAGCAAAGGTGTCATTTCTTGAAGTAATTTCTGGGCATCAGCGATATTTTTGTCACCCTTTGTAAAAGCTGCCTCATCAAATGTAAACAAAAGAGAATTAACCGTTCGAAATTCAACAGTTTTTTTCCAGTCGTCACCACCTTCCTGTTTCACAGATGAAAGAAGGAAGCTGACATAACTGTAAACCTCAGCTTTTTGTTTACCAAAAACTAGAGGACTGACGTAAACCGAACTTAAAGATTCGGATTTGTAAATTGGACCAGACTTGCCAACAAGCAAGCGGGATTCCAAAGTGCGCTTGATAAACTGTGTTTCTTGGTCATGGTAAGCAAATCCTTTCCATAGAGCGCCTTCGGGAACACCGAAATAGTAGTCAGCATTCTGTTTGCAAGAGTCGTAATTCTTGCTCTTGGTAATCTCAATAGGATCTTCAGCGAACTCGGGCAATTCCCGACGCCATTCAGCAGAGATCGGTGAAACAGAGTAAAGAGTGTCACATTCACCTGTGAGGTCGGTTTCCGTCTTCTTAAATAAACCTTGGAAAGTTTCCTTATCATAACTGTTTGGGAAGTTATCGACATGGTTGTAAGGTGTTAAGTCTACTTGTAAAGCGCTGACGAGACCTTTTATTATGTTCTCGTAAGATACGCTAAGTGTTGTTGGCACTTTCAGGGAGACTACACGACCTCCGTCGATATAGATTTCAAAAGGATGCTCGAGATCCTTGATGGGACTGTAGTTCAGACCTGTCGGCATTTCCTCTCTTGATACGTCACCCTGAAGTTGGGCGTACGAAGGATTCTCTAGTTTAGCCACTAGCCGACCTGGTTCCAAAACTTGGATAAGGAATTGGGCTTTGAAAGCATTGCCGTTGCTGGTGCTTTGCTCAAATTTTGTCCAAGACAAAGTGTCTACATTATAGCGGTATTCCTTGCCGACTTGCCATGGCCATTTCTTGGTCTCTTGGACCGGGCCTGATGCGACGGCGGCTGTAAGCGAATTATATTGATTTATTTAGTATTTTGTTATAAAACAAGTATAACAAAGCACGAAACTCCCTAATCAGTAAATAACGTTGTAAATGTTGTTAATAACCTTGTAAGTAATTGGCTTATGTTGATAGATAGAAATCGCACAAAACATAATATTTTGAGATATCCGATGTAGCAACACAAATAAGTCGATAACAAATAAAAACAATTGCGTAATGTTACTTTAATTGTTAGCTAGTATGTAACACAAATTTTTACATTGATCTCATATCCAATATTTAACACAAAATTTTCTCAAATGTTGCCACAAAAAGCCAGGCAGGGTGACTGATTGAACAAACTCAAATCATTTACAATTACTCTTTGCAATTACTGCATAAGAATGATTTTGATTGGGCTTTAGACAAGTAACAAATCGTATCTATGCGAAAAACTGTATAAGAATGACAAAGACTAAGAAGGACTCATTGTCACAATAAATACAAAAATACAACGCAGAATAGGATAAAAAATAGTGGGCAGTATAACTATGACACTCAGCATAATCCTGTACTATGGGAGAACACAGTACACTGCTGGCTTTCAGTAGACATCTAATAAAAACCGGCCAAAAGCGTGTCAGGCCACGCTCAATGTAGGGTTCCGTAGTTTTCCGTCTGTCACATTAAGTGTTCCCACTTATGAGTTTAAAAAAAGGCAATTTGTTACGTTGACATAAGTACGCAGATATTATTTTTTAGATTTTTTTGTCTTTTTTGTACAAAAACTGGTTTTTCCATCAAATTCACAATAATTTTCCTAAAAAGTCCTTATAAAGTTCTACTTTTCAGATTTTTTTCATATTTTTTAAACTTATTGTTCAAAAGTTAGGGGTTGGACACATTGTTTTTTACTTTTGGAGCAATTATTTCCGAAATTATAGACATTATCAAAAAGTGATTTTAGTAAGCCCCTATTCATTTTTGAATACTTATTCAACAATATATCACACGATAGGGTTGAAATTAAAAAAAAAACACTTCCCACTTTACATATAGGGGGGCTACCCTAATGAAATATTTTTTTCCAATTTTTATTTTACCACTTTGTCGGCGTGATTGATATACATATTGGTATCAAATTTTAGCTTTCTAGTGCTAACGGTCACGGAAATTAAGCGAGGACAGACAAACAGACGGACGGACAGACAGACGTGACGAAACTATAAGGGTTCCTAGTTGACTACGGAACCCTAAAAACCGGCCAAAATGTTTCCGACCGCGTGCTTAGCTCATATTTCGGCCGCTAAGATTTGTAAGGCCATGTCCGCACAGGCAGGCGGCTTGCTTAGCGCCTAGTGTCTAGCGCGTCATCTAGCTAGTAGCTTAGTAAAACAAACGTTCTAAAATGAACGCGACCGGCTGCACTGCGCGCTTAGCGCCTAGCTAGTCGCTTGGCGTGCATCCATGTAAACAAACGTGTTGGTTTTTTGTTGCGAGGCGCTAGGTTGAAAAGTAGCCACTGGGTGAAAACTTAACTCGGATTTTTGTAATACTATTTGTTTTTATTGCGCATGACCAGGGAAACATTTGATCTACTTCTCAGTAAAGTTAAAGGAAAACTAACTCATTTAGAAAAAGGTTCCACAAAGGTTCTCTTTTGAAAACTGAAGCAATCAATATTTCATCCATGGTTTTCTTCTAACCTCCTATAGTATTACAAAAATCCGAGTTAAGTTTTCACCCAGTGGCTACTTTTCAACCTAGCGCCTCGCAACAAAAAACCAACACGTTTGTTTACATGGATACACGCCAAGCGACTAGCTAGGCGCTAAGCGCGCAGTGCAGCCGGTCGCGTTCATTTTAGAACGTTTGTTTTACTAAGCTACTAGCTAGGTGACGCGCTAGACACTAGGCGCTAAGCAAGCCGCCTGCCTGTGCGGACATGGCCTTACATGGATGCACGCCAAGCGACTAGCTAGGCGCTAAGCGCGCAGTGCAGCCGGTCGCGTTCATTTTAGAACGTTTGTTTTACTAAGCTACTAGCTAGATGACTCGCTAGACACTAGGCGCTAAGCAAGCCGCCTGTCTGTGCGGACGTGGCCTTATGGAATAAATCAACTTTAACCTTTCAACGACCAAGCGACGGCCGGCTGTCGGGCTGCTATTATCTTTCTATTGTGTCTCGAATCACGTGTGTTCGAAAGTTTAAAACCACTGAACCAATTACAAAGATTATTTTATTTTTATAGAGATTTACTAATATGAAACTACATTACAGGGTTATGAGTACCCAAACTAAGCTAAACATCATGGTAACTCCCACGAGAGCGGAGCAGTAACCAAACACTTAACAAAACGCAGTGAAACGGTTAGCGAGAAGTTAGTAATTTATAAAACACAATATTACTTTCTTAGCCGACCCCAACACGATTGGGAAAAGGCTAGAGGGATTTGATGACTTACTAACAATTTCTTTTTCAATTCATATGTACTTTCTAAAGTTTATCTTATACATCACAGACATCGGTGAAACAAAACATCATGAGCAAACCTGGACTTGTAGTAAATATAAGTCCGAAATCGCCAATCCGCCTTGAGCAAGCGTGGTGATCAATGCTCGTGCCTTCTCTGTATGAGAAGAGGCCTTCGCCCTGCAGTGACATCGGTTTATCATATATCTTTTTTATAATTTTACATGTAAAGTCAAATATAAATACGTTGGTAATTTTGCTTACGCGTATTCATAAAGTTTTTGCAAAGGTAAAAAATAATCTTTTCAGTAGTAGAAAATTCGATCGCAAGATTTGAACCGAACAACCATCATCTCCCTAGCCTTTTCCCAACTATTTTGGGGTCGGCTTCCAGCCTAACCGGATTCAGGTGGGACAGGTGGATACCAGTGTTTTACGTGAAGTGACTGCCTATCAGACCTTCACAACCCAGTAACTGTGCGACACGATTCCTCTTGGTTAGACTGGTCAAACTTTCTGACTACCCGTGACGACTGTCAAAGTTTACGAATGACTACCAGGACGAACGGCTTTTACGTGCTTTCCGAGGCACGGGATGTCAGTGATGTCCAAGATAAACTTTAGAAAGTATATATGAATTTTAAAAAGTCACATCGACACTCGCCCGGATCTCACAACTTCATAAACGAGAGGTGCCTTATCCACTGGGCCATCACGACGTCAGGTTTGAACCGAACAATAAGGGGTCAAAATAAAAAATGGCGACTTACCTATAAGCGTAGTCAGTACCAACAGCTTCATAGTCAAAAGTGCTCGCAGGGGTCGCGTTCAGTATTGCCGGGGAAGCACACTGATCACCCAACCTACAGTTCTTATGTTTATATACCAGCGATTAATGTTTCTCGTTAATTTTGAGTTGACCTTTAATTTAAACCTTAGGTATTTGATGATAATGGGAGTACGGCTGAGTAGCTGAAAGTCTAGGCTATCACCAAATGTTACTTATACAATTAGATAAGGTTTTGTAAATAAAAACGGACAAGTACAACATGTGTTTCGTGCGAAATTTGGTCAAAATATTGTTCTATATGTTTGTTGGTATGGTACCTATATTCTTTTTGTGGTATCGTGTTGGCCCAGTCAAAATTCAAGGTATTTATTTCACTTAGACCATTTACAGATACTTATGAATTGTCAAAGAGTCGGTCGGTTAGTCAGAAAAGTGACGCTAATTGCCTGTTCCAAAACGTAGATCTCTATGGAAAATAACAGGCAAGAAACTCCACGGACACTCTTTTTAAAATAATCATGGTTTACAAGATCTTACAGTCTCTTACAGTCTTTTTGGTGCTTCTATATGTGAAATCAATGTAGATAAATAACACAAAAACGATGGATTAAAATATGAGAATAATAATATAAAGTCATGCCAGTGGTTGAGGCACCCGCCTCTCATGCTGGAGGTTGCGGGTTTGAACCCGGGCTTGTATCAATGTCGGTTTAAATTCATATTTACTTTCTACGTTTCAAGACCATAAAGCCGTTGGTCCCGGTTGTCATTTATAAGTCTTTGACAATCGTTACTGATAGTCAGAAACTAGAAAGTCTGACATTCAGTTTAACCAAGGTGTATAGTGTCAGACTTTTACTGACTAAAATCCACTCTTGTGCCTTACAGTTTGATTTGTAAATTAAACGCTACTTTGTCTGTATAATATTACTTAAATACTAGATTAAAAAAAGCCTTAGTTATTCCTAATAACATCAGGTAGCTTCCAATGATCTCCTCTCAAAATAGGTCAGCCATTTTAGAGTTTAGACGGTATGAAAATACAGTATGTCACAACCGCCTCACATCGATGGGGCGCGTATGTCACGTTTGCTCGTAAGTAATGTTACAAGAAACTTACGTGAGTATACGTTTTTTTTTTATAACTTATGGGCTTGCTCTTGGTCACAACTAATCCGAGGGCATAGACGGGGCCTACGATTGAGCGAGCTCACCAAAAAGATGCCTATGCACTCTTCTCTTGAATACATCCGGGTTATATGCTTTTGGAAACACAGACGCCGGCAGAGAATTCCATTCCTTTGCGGTGCGCATAATAAAGGATTTCGAAAAACGCTGCGTGCGGATTCGAGGATACGTACTCCTTTTAGGTTTTTTTTCTCACGCTTGTGATCATCATATCATCATCGACCTTTTAAGTAGTGATGGGCCGAATGTGGTTTGTACCGAATACGAACTTCGGCCGAACATTCGGTAAAATTTTAAAATTCGGCCGAAAGTCGGCCGAACTTCGGTTATTTTTGGCGAGCTTTCTAGGGAGTTACGCGTCATGCTCGTGAACAGGCGCTGTCAATTGAGATCGGTCATCTCTTAACAGATTTTTTATAATTTTCGTATATGTTTATTGTTTTTATTTATTTTTTTGTTATTTTTTACATTGTTTTCACGTATAGAAGCACCAAAATAATGTAACCAAGATTTTGCAAAACATGATTTTTTTTTTAAAGAGTGTAGTGTGCAAGAAACTCCACGGTTTCTTGCCTGTTCTCCATCCATAGAGATCTACGTTTTGTAACAGGCAATTAGCGTCACTTTTGTGACTGACCGACCGACTCTTTGACAATCAATAATTGCCTATAAATAGTCTAAGTGAAATAAATGCCTAGAATTTTGAATTTTTGAGCGATAAGTCACAGCACAAGTCGCAATCGCTTACACGCATTCCCACCCGCACCTTCCGCAACCCCAGCGGGCTCTCTGTAATGTATTTGTACTTAAAAAAAAAATATTATTATTATTATTAATGTCCATGTCAAGAGGTCAATAAAAATAAATAAAATAAAAATACTTTATTTCAGACCTAATTAATTAATTAATAATTATTATGTTATCGTTAATAAGTTTATATGATTTTCTAAAAAAGATTGTGGAGTGGTAACTAATTAAAAAGGTTAATAAATGACTGATTTGATTATTAATTTTACTGTTTTTTTGTTTTGGAAAAAAGATGAGTTAATAAAATCTTATCTTGTACCGAATGTTCGGCATTTGAACCGAAAGTCGGCCGAATGTCGAAGTTCGGTTCAAGCCACCGAAATTCGGTTAAACCGAATGTAAAACGAATTTCGGCCCATCCCTACTTTTAAGTTATTACCTACGAATGGC
Source organism: Athetis lepigone (assembly GCA_033675125.1). Taxonomy (NCBI): domain Eukaryota; kingdom Metazoa; phylum Arthropoda; class Insecta; order Lepidoptera; family Noctuidae; genus Athetis; species Athetis lepigone. The sequence goes on from CM066234.1 coordinate 10,942,337, forward strand.
TTAGGACTACGCAATTTTTTTATTCAGCTCTATTCACTTTATTATTTATTTATTTATGTGGACAGAAAACCACTATTTGGTACAAAACCCGAACAGATGCAGAAAACTGAACGATGCGATATAAAATCGATGTTAGTTTCGTAGGTAAGAATTTAGTTCCACTGTCCCTAATACCTGGAAAAATTCCTCTGCGTGTGCGTGGGATCAGAATTACAGCTACCCAGACGCTTCATATCATGTCATCTCTATCTGGTCCCAAATTTCAGCAATCTATACTAATATTATAAAGAGGAAAACTTTGTTTGTTTGATTGTAATGAATAGGCTCAAAAATTACTGGACCGATTTTAAAAATTCTTTCACCATTCGAAAGCTACGTTATCCCTGAGTAACTTAGGCTTTATAATATCACGCTATGTCCCACGGGAGCGAAGCAGTCACATAAAACCTAACGTAACGCGGGTGAAATCGCGAGGAACAGCTAGTATAAAATAATTAGCTTCTGCCCGTGGCTTCGCCCGTGTAGATGTCGAAACTTTCGTCCCCTATTTTACCCCAATTGAGTGGATTTAAAAGAAAACCTTTTTTAGTGGATACTTACTCTTCACAAAGAAGACCAGCGGTTTGGACTGTGCGTTGATATATTAACAGTCAGTCTGGCAACAATTATACACAAAAACCTAACGGAAAAAAACCAAATGTGGTAATGATATAATAAATGCATACTACCAAAATCAACCAAAATTTATTAAACTGTGTAAATTAACAATTAAAAGAAGTAAAATCAGTAGCATTTAGAAACGTCTTTGTTCACAACTGCGCTTCCGTGGGTCAAAAAGTGATTATGTACCAAAAGTATTCTTTATAAATCTGGCTATTATATAAACAAAAAGATTTTTTTTTCAGTCCGACTGATTGTTCCTGATAATTTAAGTGTTAAAACAAACTAACCTCTTTTCAGCTTAATTATTGTATTACTATTGTTTGTTGAACAGATTTGGGTAAAACTCATACACACATAGAATAGCAGATTGTATATTATTATTTAAAAAAAATAATTACATGTTTTACTTATCATATGAGAGATGAGTTGTGGTGTAAGAAAGAATACTCTACCAATTATTGGATCAGTCGAATTTAAAAGTCATTAGTTGACAAACACTTGAATTCTTCCATATGTACATACTATGTTGGAGCCTTAGGTAACTCGGAAGGTTAATAATATAGCTTGCCCATGGTTGTACGTCTTGATTTCTGTCTGAAATATTTTCTAAAATGTCGGTTTTGGGCCTCTATGTGAAAAAAGCAGAAGAAAAACAATAAACTATCTTCTACATATTATGGTATGTATACCTAAAGAAATTACTAAATAACTAACTGACGTATCAAGACGTTAAAAAATTCTGAAACTATGTGTATGCGGATTCTTTTCCACTTTAAGAAAGAGCACTATGATTAAAGTGAAAAAGAAAGAAAGAAAGAAATACTGTTTATTCGTGCTGTAGTAGGAAAACTGTACAGTAAAAGAACTTACTAAATAAAATATTTTAAATGATTGCACGAAAGGAAAGTGGTGATTTCCACTATGATTAAACAAGAAAGAAAAAGAAAGAAATTCCAGCTCAAATAATATTAGATAAAATAAGATGAAAAGGAACACTTATTTCATTGTTCTTTGACAATAAACGATGTAACGAAATTTTTGTAATCTATTAAAATTGAAAGAGTGTTCATGGAGTTACTTGCTCGTTTTTCTCCATAGAAACCTGCTGTTTGGAAGGAGTTCAATTTTCTGACTGACTCTTTGACTATTCAAAAGTACTATTTAAATGGTTTATTTCAATAAAATAATTTTATATTTGAGTTATATTCAAAGCATAAACGAGCAAAGCTGGTACAACCGCTAGTTACGTATATTAGTATTAAATAAAAAACATGTACAGTATAATAACTAAGCAACAGCCGTAAGATAGATAACAGCTGTTTCATAATAATTAAATAAAAACTAAAATAATTATTATGAACGTGTTTTTAACCGACTTCAAAAAAAAGTAGGTTCTCTGTTTGACCTGTATGTATGTATGTATGTATGTTTGTTTGTCCGCGAATATCTTGCGTTTGGCTGAACCGATTTTGATGCGGTTTTCAGAAAAGTGTTCGTTATATTTTGGGGAAGGTTTTAGTATATAACACTAATGGGTATCCCGTGACGTTGCCTGCATAGATCCTGTTTTGCTTTCTTGGGTTGTAGATTTTTAAAGACGATTGTATGTTGGACTCTAACTAATAACTAACTAAAAAGTAAAAAATAAAAAGCTTTTTAAAAAAAAAGATAACCGACTTCAAAAACTAAAAGCTCAAAAATAACTATTTCCGAAGTCGGTGGCTTCTCTTCTGCCGGTCGATTTGTGTTGCCACCGACTTCGGAAATAGTTATTTTTGAGCTTTTAGTTTTTGAAGTCGGTTATCTTTTTTTTTAAAAAGCTTTTTTTGTTATTCTGTTTCTGTCTATATTTTGTCTCTTTGATTAGGCACAGAGGTAATCAAGCATTTTGATAAAAAAATATTTGTCAGAGTATATTATTAGAACTTACTTGCAAATAAAAGTAATATATACCTACTTTTTCTGCAAAAAGAAGGGAATAAATTAAATAGTAAATCTTAATAATTATCGAAACTAAGAAAAACATAAAAATCGGCCCAAGTCCAGCCGTTTAGGAGGAGTTCAATTACAAACACACGCAAAGAAGATTTTTATATATTTAACAACACATTGTCCCTTATTACAAGTTTAAATAATACTAGGTAAAATTAGCCTTAAACATATACATATACATATATAATATATGCATTGAGAAAGTATAGTTTTCTAGCAGTAATCGGTACAGCGTTCAAGAGTTCTTACAATAAAAGTGTTTTTTTATTAGCTGTTGTTATGGGTTTTTTCCAAATGAATGTTTCAAATGTAAAGAAATTTTCTATCCAGAAAAAGAAACTTAGTGGTATTACAAATCAACAAAGTAAACTTCAATTATCGACTTCCAAAAATAAGCAACAAAATCATCAAGTTTATTTTTTATTTTGTGGTTGTTCTGTTCTGTACCTTTGAGTAAGCACATTTTTATTTTATTTAATACAACTAAAATATTGATATTGAATATTTAAAACAGAACCAGATACTATAAAATATTACTGGAAAATCTCAACACCCCGACAATAATTAATAAACATGCACATCGCCATTTATGGTTACGTTTCTAGGAATAAATTTATTTGCGCTTCGTTGGTTGTACTTTGAAGAAAACCTCATATAAAGGCCTCATACTAAAACTAAATTTCAAACTATAACATCAACTATAAAATCAACAATGTTTTTTTTGGCATTAATATCGTTAAACAGCCATTAGTTACTGAATGTATGGTTATAGATTTTATCACGATGGCTAGAGATGTCAAGATGATTAGAGTACTTATTATTTATATTGCTCCACTCAGCATCAGACCTTAGGATATTGGTATACTGGATCGCTGGCTGGTATGCCTTTAGCTCAGCTTCCTTCTTCAGCTCTACTGTCCTAGGATCGCTGTTTGCTTGATTCAAAGAGAAGGACGCTCCATAAAGCTCAGGTTGGTCCACTAGACCATTAGGAGACATGAATTCGTCGCGGGTTTGGGTGTACCTCTGTCCACAGAGACCCCTGGTAGTGCGATGGTTAGCTGTAAAAATTACCAGTGTCTGCTTGTCGTACATCACCCGTAAGACTCCATTATTAATGTTGAACACCAGAACATTTTCATCTAGAGTGTAGTATTGCAAAAGAGGTGCTTCCTCTACATCATTCCAGTAGGTGGTCAGCTCGCCTTTAGTAACTTTGTCAGTATTGCTGTCTACTTTAACTGCTGAAGGATTTATTTTTAGCTCGACGTATTTACCAGTTTCGGTCCTTAAAATTGAAAAAAAAAATTGCTAATAAGAATGTTTATTTCGCTCTTTCACTGAAACACCTGCGGCGCGGTTTTCAAACATTTTCTAGGAATCCGCGCAATTCGCGCAGACTTGATGAAAAGTTAAAATTAGTTCAAACTTTTAAAATCCTCTTATTATTAGTAAGAGGTTGTTTTTGATAAAATTTTATCATCCAACCTCTAAAATCACGGTAAACATGGAAGGATATACCATCATATTTCATTGTATTGTAACTAAGTGTTCTACTTGTGCAAGATATTTACTAAAGCAAACAAACTTACTTGTACGAGATTTGGACTTCGTTCTGTTTGTCATTGGATCTCCTGGCGAGGATTACCAAGTCTGTCCACTTACTGAAGTCGTTGTACTCGTCCACCATTACCACGTGCCAAGAGCTGGTTAGGCTGTAGTTGTAGCTACGGCTGCTGAAAGTCCAGATCTGGCTGTTGTCTATAGCGCAGTAGGCTGCAGATAAAGAACGATTTTTCGCAATGTCACTATGTTCAAAAAGCAAGATACGTAGGATATATCACAAGAAACTTATACTCACGTAAATGATCGTATCCAAAGTAATAGTTTAAGGCACGGTCCCAGTCGGTGATGGGCTCATAGACAGCCATAGTGTAAGGATTGAAAGCCAAGCCATCGACGTTATTCAAGCGGAGTACTCCGAATTTAGATGTGAATTTGTAGTTCTCATAATTATCGTAGTAGAATGATTGTACCTCAATTTCAACTTTATCATGATTTGCCTTTGTCTCAGCCGCGTCCTCTACTAGTTTCCAGGACAACATCTTCTTACTCATTTGATAAGCGTTACGTATCAGTATCAGGTATTCCGGGCTAAGATCTTTGTATGTCATAGACATTTTGAAGTAGTCAGGGGCATGTGCTTTGATGATCATCTTGTAACAGTTCATCTGGTAGAAGTTGTAGTTGCTGGTTTCTTGTAGGCACTGTTTTGCCAGAGGGTCACTGGCTAACATTTTAGTATATTCCTCACTGCGTTCCCCAAAACCCTGAACGTGAACATTTTCCGAATTTCCATACTTTAGGTCCACCTCGTAAGTCGCTTTGATTTTATTTTTCAAGGCCTCCTCAAAGTCGAGAGGAACGATTTTAGGTTTGACCATCTTAAATACTGAGTTAATCTGTTCCGACCCGTTAATGAAAAACGCTCCTTGGATTTTGTTGTCTACAAAACTGTCAGCTAAAGCGGTGGTAAACACGTATTTAACTTTCTCTTTACCGCTTAAGACGGCGCTAAAGTCGAAGACATGAACTTCGGCATACTTAATTCCAGACGCGGCGCGCTTGACGATTTCCTTGCGGCGATCGCTTTCAGTTAAATCGTCCTTCATGACTGAAACTGATCCCGTTTCTCCGCTCTGTACCTGGTTATATAGTGTGTCTGTAATAAAAACAACAATATGAATAATTTCTCAATTTTCAGCTTAAGTTCATAGCTTTCTTAATACATTGTACAGTTAGGTAACTTACCATAGAATAGGCTTAATGTGATGTCTTGAGTTTTGCTCTCAGTTACCATATATCTCAAGTCGAACTCGGTACGAGCGATATTTTTTTGGTATATTAAATTGCCAATGCTGGTAAGAACGTCAGTGTCATAAAGATTACTAACGTCTTCGTAGTCAGAAGAGTAAGAGTAGCCTTTTAGATTCAAAGAACCAATACTAAAATCAGTTGACAAAACTTTAGCAGGGCGGTCGATAAATTTAGTTAATGGGTGCTTAAAAGTAGTCAGTATATTATCAATCTTTTGACGAGAAGTGTAAGGCCACACGCTCATATGAATTAAATTGGTGTCTTCTTTAGGAAGCTCAAAATTCATTTTTATCTGTTTCGACTGTACTCCTATATTTAGATTTGTGGGGAAGTTAAACTGGATTTTATTGATAACTCCAACGCCGACATATGCATTGTCGAATGTATCCAAGTAACCGGCAGCGCCATCTAAGTTTCTTGCAAAAGTTATGTCAAGGTTTGTATGCAAAGATCCGTCAAAGTGTTTGCTGGTCTTATTCTGTGTGATTTGTACTGAACCTTTTAATGAATACAAAAGCGGTTCACTGTATTCAAAGAAAAATGGTACACCAGCAGCCAAAGGAAACAAAACATACGTATGTTTATGGTATGATAACAGTTTAGTGTGTTGGACGTTAACACCTTTAATTAATTGTTCCATGTTTTGAATAGTGCTAGTAATGAAAGCTCAGCCTCGTTGAAAGTAATAAGCTTCTGCTGATTTAAAATTTCAAAGAAAAGAGCGCCTTGGAGAGGTTCGCGAGCGTCACGTTTAATTTTTAGTGACTCAATGAGTTCCTTAGCGGACATTTTCGTTTTGACTTTAGTTTTGTTAGGCTCATAGATCAATTGCGCGATGTATTCTAAGAGCTGTTGTACATTTGAAATGGACAAGGTCACCTGCAAAAAAAAATACAATTTAGTATGTTCTTATTTCAAATAGAACATAGCTAATGATTTGTTAGTACCTGGTTTTCTTCATCCAATCCAGTGCCTCTACTTCTCAATGCTAATCTTTGGTATATGGGCAGATAAGCATCCTCGCTGCCAACTGATGATAATTCTCCGAAGAAAGCGATGTCATCGTCGCTTGTGTATTCATCGAATAAATTCTCAGTCGAGAGGTCCAGTCCAAATTTCGTCTTTGTAACGAAAGTTTTGACAGACCGAGCAGTTTTAGCCCTGTAAATTAAGTTTATTGTTGAGAGAACTATGTTGTTATTTAGACTAAATTAATAATAACTATAATAAAAAGATCTTTATAGTGGCTATTTATAATGGCCGACTAATAAATCTGTTGATTCAGGAAATATTAATATTGTGAATGTTAATTTTCCACATTTTTAGGGTCCCGTAGTCAACTAAGGGTTCCTCCTTATAGTTTCGCCATGTCTGTCTGTCTGTCCGTCCGTCCTCGCTTAATCTCTGTGACCGTTAGCACTAGAAAGCTAAAATTTGGTACCAATATGTATATCAATCACACCGACAAAGTGGTAAAATAAAAATTGGAAAAAAATGTTTTATTAGGGTAGCCCCCCTATATGTAAAGAGGAAAGTGTTTTATTTTTTTTTAATTTCAACCCTGACGCGTGATATATTGTTGGATAGGTATTTAAAAATGAATAGGGGTTTACTAAAATAATTTTTTGATAATGTCAATAATTTCGGAAATAATCGTCCTCTAACTTTTGACCCGTGGGTTTAAAAAATATGAAAAAAATCTGAAAAGTAGAACTTTATAAGGACTTTCTAGGAAAATTATTTTGAACTTGATAGAAAGAACAGATTTTGTAAAAAAGAGACAAAAAGATTGTATAAAATAATTTCTGCTTACTTAGTATGTCAACGTAACAAATAGCCTTTTTAGGGTTCCGTAGTCAACTAGGAACCCTTATAGTTTCGCCATGTCTGTCCGTCCGTCCTCGCTTAATCTCTGTAACCGTTAGCACTAGAAAGCTGAAATTTGGTACCAATATGTATATCAATCACGCTGACAAAGTGCAAAAATAAAAATTGGAAAAAATCGTTTTATTAGGGTAGCCCCCCTATATGTAAATAGGGAAGTGGTTTTTTTTTAATTACAACCCTGACGTGTGATATATTGTTGGATAGGTATTTAAAAATGAATAGGGGTTTACTAAAATCATTTTTTGATAATGTCAATAATTTCGGAAATAATCGCTCCAAAAGGAAAAATCAAAGCGTCCCCCCCCTCTAACTTTTGACCCGTAGGTTTAAAAAATATGAAAAAAATCTGGAAAGTAGAACTTTATAAGGACTTTCTAGGAAAATTATTTTGAACTTGATAGAAAGAACAGTTTTTGTACAAAAAAGACAAAAAGGTTGTACAAAATAATTTTTGCGTACTTAGTATGTCAACGTAACAAATAGCCTTTTTTTAAACTTATAAGTAGGTACACTTATTGTGACGGACGGGAAACTACGGAACCCTACATTGAGCGTGGCCCGACACGCTCTTGGCCGGTTTTTTTAAACTAATAAGTGGGAACACTTATTGTGACGGACGGAAAACTACGGAACCCTACATTGAGCGTGGACCGACACGCTCCTGGCCGGTTTTTTAAATTAAAATGTTGGACAACTTAAAGATTATTTGAAACTTCATTTTTGATAATTGCAAAATTGTAAGGAGGTACATATTGTTTGAACAATCTATATGTTATTTTATGAAATGGTAAAGTGACTGACTGTTGATATTTCAACGCACAGCCCAAACCGCCGCGCCGGTCCTAGTGACATGAAGCTTGCAGGGTGCTCTTTGTGAAGAGTTGGTATCCATTAAAAAAGATTTTTGGAAATTCCGACCCCAATCCGATGGGAGTATTGATATCAACGCAGTCGCAGACTAGAGCTAGTAAACTATAAATCACTTTACAATGCAATAAGAAAAACTTACAGCTCGGTGAAACGTGGATCTTTCAGTTCTGCTGCTAAGTTAATGCCGTTTGCTAAAACAGCGCGTACTTGCGTGCTGGGGTCGTCATTCGTCATTCTTGCCATTACATACATTATTTCAGGAGTTGGGAAAGCCATAAAGATGTTCAAGGCAGCAAGTACCCTCACCTCATAAGGCTCAGCAGTATTTCTCAAGATACTGAACAGCACGGCTCGAACAGATTCGTTTTTCAAGTTAGCCAAGCTCTTGAGACTGGCTACCATCTGGATTCGAAGGTACTTGGTCACTGCAATGTGATCTTCCAAGTACGGGGCGAATGCCATCAAGACCGCTTCGTGAGCTAAATTGCCGAGAGCTCTTACATAAACTTGAGCCTTGTTGGAATCTCCATTTTCAACTGCTTCTTTGAGCATTTCGGAGATTTTTGGAATGACATGTTTGTTTACATACGAGATTTTCTTATCAGTACGGAACATTTTGGTAGCTGCATAGGGCTGAACTGTTGAGATATTGCTGCTCGGCTACTTCAGGACTAAGCACAAAATCGAAGAACTCAGCCTGAAAATCAGTAGAAGGTTGGAACATAGTGACGCCTATACTGGTGATCAACTCAGCCGCCTCCTCACCTTGTATCTTCTTTGTAAGGATCCACGACTTGATTTCCCTGAATGCGGCAACAGTGCCTGCTTGTGCGACGGCGTCTCGGTAGATTAACAACATACGGGGCTGCATGTTCTTTGTGAACCCATAATTTTCAATATGGCTAGTTGTCAGTGCCAGCTGTTCAGAACTCAATGACATTATTAAACGGAGAAGAACGTTGAACTTCGAAAGGAAGTCTGTCTTTGGCAATTCGTTGGGAGCCTGCAGCGAAGTAGCCATATCTGCGAGCAGCCTCAGGACGTTGGTAATGGTTTGACTATCACTTTTTGGGGCAAACATAAAGTCGCTTATGGAGAATAAAAGCGAATCGATCCGGCGGCTCATTTCAGGTTTTGCCCAGTTAGTACCTTGATCCTCTTGGACGGATGAGAGAAAATTTTTTACGTAACTAAACACTTCAGCCTTTTGTTTACCATACAGAAGAGGGCTCACAAACACCGTGCTTAGGACTTCTGATTTATAAATAGTGCCTTGTTTGCCTGCGACTAAGCGGGCTTCAAAAATATGCTTAATGAACTGTTTTTCTTCATTTTTGTAAGCAATTCCATTCCAAATTGCGCCTTCTGGTATGCCAGAGTATAATGTGAAACGATTCTTGCATGAGTCATAGTGCTTGCCCTTGATGATCTCAACGGGATCCTCCACTGAAGAGAATTTGGGTATTTCGCGACGCCATTCTGCTGAAAGCGGCGCTATAGTATATAGAGTCTCACATTCACCAGTTACGTCAGTTTCCACTTTCTTGAAGAGACCTTGAAAGGTTTCCTTATCGAAGCTGTTAGGGAAATTGTCAACATGCCCAAAAGTTGATATGTCAGCTTGAAGAGCACTGAGCAGACCTTTGACCAAGTTCTCGTGAGCAATGGAGTATGTGTCAGGTACATTGAATGATTTAATACGGCCTCCCTCGACGAATATCTCCAGATACTCTTTAGTGATCTGCATTGGTTGGAACTTGAGATTGGAAGGTAAAGCATGGTACGTGGCTTTCTCTTCCTGAATCTTCGCGTAAAAGGGCTTGCTTAGCTTAGCGATGAGCTGCCCTGGTGCCAACACGCGTATAATGAACTGGGCCTTAAAGACATTGCCGACACTGTTGTTGTTGTCAAATTTGGTCCAGGTGTATGTTTCTACATCATAAACGTACTCTCTGCCGACCTGCCAGGGCCAGCTTTTGTTTTGGGTGAGCGGACTTGATGCTACTGCAGCTGGAAGAAGAAAAAAAAACAAATAGTTTAATAAAATACAAATACAATCTCTGAAACATTTTTTCTCACAAAATATGCGTAGGTATTTACCGATTATCGCCGTCAGTATTAACAGATTCATAGCTCCAAATTGTCAGCGCAGTGGCCGTGTTCCGAATTTGTGGTGGACGCTCACTTAAGTTACATAAGCTTATATACGGTGCATTTTTTATCCACTTTACGAGTAACCTATAACCCGATAATAATTAATATGTTACCGGCCAAACCCGATTTCAGGACAAACTAGTTTTGCCTAGGCTAAACTAGTCTAAGATAGGTCGACGGAGCTCTTATTTCCGAATGGTTTAAAAAATAACCACGAAGGCTAAGGCGGGAGCTCCGCTCCGCTTCGCTTCCGCCTTAGCCTTCTAACCTAACCTGTCCGAATCGGGGTGCCCTGAGTCGAGGCAAGGAAGAACTAGTTTAGCCTAGGCAAAATTAGTTTGTCCTGAAATCGGGATTGGCCGGTAACAAATACATATTTAATTGCTTAGTACGATATTGCTCGCTAAAAGTAACCTGTTGTTGCCAAATGTTTACAGATTATGATGAAAACTATTTTTACAAATTATTATCTGCCGAATATGGTAATGCAAACACGATGATAATGTATTTGTACCTACATCGCTCAATTTGGCCGAAATTTATCTTCCACTTACCTCATTTATATCACTATCAATTTCTTTTGTGTTCATATGTGCAAATGACAAGATTCTGCACTTGGTCCAGTCACGAGAATTATCTTAACCTATTGTCATTATCTATCCGTACTAATAAAATGCGAAAGTAACTCTGTCTGTCTGTCTGTCTCTTCTTCACGCCTAAACCACTCAACCGATTTGAATGTTTGGTATAGATATAGTCTGGGACCCGAGAAAGGAAATAGGACAGTTTTCATCCCGGAAATTCCCCGGGAACCGGAACTATTATCCCACGCGGACAAAGTCGCGCAATCTTCAGAGTTTGTGTGTTTTTGTTGTTTGGTTTTACGCGCTAATCTCTACGAAGTGCTGGTTCCAATTGAAAAATCCTGTGTCTGTGTTGATTACCCGTTTACCGAGCAGAGCGTCGCCATGACCAAAGGGGGCAGCAGTCACAGCCAATCTAATGATTATGTTCAGTTCATATGTACCTTTAAGTTTATCTTAGAGAGCGGCTTCTGTTGGTTGTTATGTTTTCCATTGCCTCCGAGTTCCGAAAATGATGGTATTTTTCCGTTGTTTAGTTTTCGAAGGCAATTTTTTTTTTGTGTTTTTATTTTTCCGTTTTATTGGGGAGTTCTTATGTCTGACTGCGTCGTCCGATTGTAGTCCAGTATTTTAATCCTTCAAACACACGTGATTCGAGACACAATGGAAAGACAATAGCAGCCTGACAGCCGGCTGTCGCTTGGTCGTCGATAGGTAAAGGGTAAAAATGCAGTTTCCTGTACTTAAATAAAAAGCATAATTTTCAGATCGAATCTTACATTTAATTTGAGCATTAAAATAACGACAGCAGCTGTCTAAAAAGTATAAAAAACAAGACGTTCAAACGTCTTAAAAATATACCTAATGAGCAAAATAAGAGATCTCAAAACGGAAAGTACTTATGTAATCCTAAAACGAGATTCTTTGGAAAGCATGCATTTGTACATTTAGCGCCTTACTAATAATCGCTGCATAAAGTTATGACAGGTTTATACGTCAAAAAATGTATGGTTACACAGGCTTTATTCATTGCATAACTTTACACAGTGATTATTAGTAAGGGCATTAGGAATAACTTAAAATTATTAAGTAGCAGTGTAACCTATAAAGTTTATATATTACTTAGAACATACTGGTTTAGCTATTCTCCTTCTCTTTCTTGCTGATGTGGTTTGACAATAGTGCGAGTGAGTCGGTGACAGCTTACCCGGAGCACTTACTAAGTAAGTTTTGTTATCTTGTTTCGATAAGTAATCTCTTATTTGACACTATCATCAATTGACGTACTTTTATGAGCTGTCAAAACGCGGTTCTCTCATAGATTTTGTATGGCAATGTCACTTTATGACGTCACTAAGTTAGCAGCTCGCTTGACTTTGTATTTATTGATTTCAAAACCACTTTTTTTCAAAATCACAATTATATTTTACAGTTTGAAAATGAACAGGATTTTATGAGCTATAATTAAGGTAGGTTTTATAGAAATTGCGTCTAACATTTATTAGATAATGATGTGTAATATATACTCACTAGCTTCTGCCCGCGGCTTCGCTCGCGTTAGAAAGAGACAAAAAGTAGCCAATGTTACTCTACATCCCTTCAACTATCTCCACTTAAAAAATCACGTCAATCCATCGCTCCGTTTTGCCGTGAAAGAAAGACAAACAGACAGACAGACAGACAGACAGACACACTTTCCCATTTATAATATTAGTATGGATTTGTGATGTTCTTAAATCTTGCAAGTTAGTCTGTTCGCAATTAACTCATCCATACTAATATTATAAATAGGAAAGTGTGTCTGTCTGTCTATCTGTATGTTTGTCTTTCTTTCACGGCAAAACGGAGCGACGAATTGACGTTGAAGGGATGGAGAGTAACATAGGCTACTTTTTGTCTCTTTCTAACTCGAGCGAAGCCGCGGGCAAAAGCTAGTTCAGAATGATTTTCACGCCGTTTACATTAGTGGACAGACTGATTCATGAGAAAAGTTTAGGTTTTTATATCAAAAAGAAAAAAACCGAGAATATCAATGATAAAGTAGTAATAATAGTATAAAAATTACAGACCTCAATGCTTTCTCATTACTTATAACTACATATTTGCTTAAACTAGAGTAGTCTACAATTATGTAATATACATTTATTTGAGCAAATATAGGTGCAAATGGAACAGTTTCTTAATATCTACAATGTTGTCATAAAGTTAGTAATTATCCACACTTATATTGTAAATGCGAAGGTAACTTAGTTACCGTATTACAGTGAACTACTGAGCCAATTGCAATAAAATTAAACGAATATGTAGCTTAGAATGTGTCTAATTTCATAAGCTTTTATTATTTCGCGGCTTTATCTGTCTCCGTAATTATCGGCTTTCCCGAAGACGGATTCGTGAGGCTAAGCTAGTCTTAAATATTTCGATAACTCATTTGTTATAAAGCCATTTGTGTAATTTTGTTAATAGATTGGTATAAATAATTCTTAAAGCAAAGATAAAAAGAAAGATGACCTTCCTTCTTCTTCTTTTTTTTTTTATTTTGGATGATGAACCTTCCGTCCAATTAGAAGAACCATAATAATTTTTTGATTCATCTAGATAGTTTGGTTACCGCACTTAGTCCTCTTCCTGATAGGACCATTGCACGTGAAAATAATTATACTTAAATGTTATATACAAGGTGTATTTTTAGTCTTGCTTAACCAGCTAGGAGATGATTCTACTCATAAAAACAAACAACTTTTATTATGGAACCAACTCGAAAATCGCGAAAAAAATATCAGCTGTTTCTTACATTATGGTCGGGAGGGCATTGAACTTTTCATAGAAACAGCTGATATTTTTTTCGCGATTTCAGAGTTGGTTCCATAATAAAAGTTGTTTGTTTTCATGAGTAAAATCATCTCCTAGCGGGTTGAGCAAGACCAAAAATACACCTTGTATATTTCTATAATATATATTTCTCTAATTTTTCAAAGATTTGTCTTGGCTCCAATATTTTTAAATAAATTACAAGTAGCTTTAAAACTTATAAAAAATATAATATAATATGGAAAAGGCAGGGGTTATTAATGAATTTCTAATGAATTTCTAGATAATAAATGCAATTATGTAAAGCTAGATCAAATTTTCATATTATTCTGTTTTGTTTAAAATTAAAGTCAGTAAAATAAGGCAAAAAAACATCCGCTCTGCAAAATAATATCTTAAGACAATTCACTCAGGCATCAAATCCAAAACTAGGCAGAGCCTGATTTCGCTTTGAATGTAATATATTTGTTACTTACTCTTACTCGCGACTTAGTCCGCATTGCTCAGTAGTCTGGGTAATCTTTTAAATATTTTAATAAGTAGTAACAATAATGATAAAAATATCTTTAGGAACAATCATAAACAATATTGGTCTATAATTTGTGCCAAACTAAATAAACTTAAACAAGATTTGTTATTTAATATTTACACTAAAAATCGTTGAAAAATATTTATAATTGGAATCAATGCTTTACTTAATTAACTATTTTAGAAAAAAGAACCTAACCAATTTTTTTGTGTTTTAAACACAAGTCACCTTATTACTTACATCTATAAATATTGTAGGTACTTAAAAAGTAACGAATTTTGAGCCAATTACGTTCCTTCAGTCTTTTTTAATGAGCTTTACTAGTAAAAAAATATTTTATTTTACAAAAACTTCATAAAAACCACTAATAGTAACAATAAACGTTTTACATAAAACTGAAGTCGTAATAAAAATTGAGCAATGATTTTTAAAGATCCAAAATGCCTGAGGGCCTTTTGGAAACCTTTTACAATGTCTGAAAACGAAATTATTTTTATATTACCTAGCCGAAAGTTTAAAATGCAAAACAGCACAACCACCACAGACACAAAATGTAAGAAACAAAAACGATTGCTGTTTAAATTAAAAGAGCCATGACCTCAATCGCCGACTGATACAAAATTAAAATCAGCCAAAATAAAGCCATCAGATGGATTAACAAGATATACAACAGTGTTGTGTCACGGTGATCTACAACAGACATCCTACATCGCGATATAATTTTTTGGCGACATTAGCACAAAATCCCGACTAGAACCGTCGGGCAGCAGCTCACCAGACCACAAGAAGATGAGGGACTTTACACTCTGTTCCTCATACTTCCAAAAAAGGAGCTATAGTTCGTCATCCAATCTTTCTACAATTTCTGCAACCTTGGTACAGTCAGTTTATCTCTAATACACCTGAGCGTTGTCAGCTTGGCTGGTGAACTGGGCACGGTCTGCTCCTGGTCAGGCTTCCTCATGGGCCTGGCTGATGGTATGCAGGTACGGGGCACATTCGTGATATGAGGATGTGTCTTCACATGCTTTCGAAGAGACGACGGATCTGTGTACCTCTTGCCGCAGCCGATCGCGCCACACGCGTATGGTCTCTGTAAAAATGTCTTAAGGTTAAAAATGGTTATGACTGGTATCATGATAGTTCAGTACTTGGGCACCCGCTTCTCGTGCATAAAAATACGGGGGCTATAACCACCATGCATATAATATGGTTTCGAAGTACTTATGTTAAGTACTTAAGTTTATCTTAGATATTGCGGATTAATTGCTAAGAAAAACATCGGAAGTAGACCTAGACTTAATTAGAAAGGGTTAGGAAAGAGGGACGAACCATCTCAGTATGAGAAGTGACTGCTACATAAATCCTGCTAAGCCAGGTATTAAAACTTGGACCAGTTGAGATTATCGCCAATAGCACCAAATATAACAGTAGGAACATTGTGCCAGTAATTTTCCAGTTTCTTTAGATTGTTGATGCTGATGAGTTTTGTGTGAGCAAGATGGTATGGCTAAGCACAACACTAAATTCGAGATGATAGAAAAAATAAGGGTAAAGGAATAATCATGATGTATGCAATTTCTTTAAATGATAAAGCAAAATAACTAGTAAACTTGACCTTTAAGGTAGATTACAGTTGTAAATCAGAAAGGTTATCGTAAGCCACCAGCCAGCCTCGACATGATAAACAAAATAAAAGATAGTACGCGTGTATTTTTTTTTAATCCTAAAGACCTGTTTACTTATTTAGAGACTTTGTTACTGTGTTCAAGCTCAGTATTCTTCCGTTGCGAGGCGAATAATATAGAAATTAGGTACCTATATTTTGGCACTCGTTATCTCTTAGGCTCTTAACTACCCGAAACCGCCAAATTTTTATGTCGTTATTTAGAACTATTTAATTGATTACTCACGGCGTTAAAGTGTGTTCTCTGATGTTTTGCTCTATCGGAAGAGTTGGAGAAGGCTTTCCTGCAGTGTGGTGCAGGACACGCGTAAGGTCGTTCTCCAGTGTGAGACCTGACGTGGATCTTCAGGTTCTCCAGTCGGGAGAATGCCTTGCCACAACCTGGGTGCTAGAAAGTAAGAAATTGGGATAAATTTGGAGAAAAATAGCATCACAATATAAATTGTCTTACGGTTGCGGTTTTGTTTTGAAAATATGTCATAGTTAGTTATCCGGCAAGAGTGTGGCGTCATCTGTCACGACAAAAGTGAACTAACAACATAGTGATATCAACGTGCTTCTCGACATTAGCATATAAACAACTTTTTCATAGTAACCGTTTCAGTCCCGCCCGTCGCCAACCAGATACTACACCAGTTAGTTAGAGGATCCTTTTATTGTAATGTAGGATATGAAAATTGCCACGCTGTCCCTCATTGTTTCAAAACTACAAAATTTAATTATATAAGAATCATTCGCATTGTAAAAAGCTGAAATGGCAATGAGCCGTATAATGCTGAAATGCCAGCCTTAAAACTACTTGACCAATGACCGCAAGCACGTTTCGTCAAAGGTGATGAAGAACGTCTTGAGCCCTCAGGCAAGGTTTAGCGTCGATCCTAGCACAATATCTGGTGAAAGACCGCTGACTGATTAATCATGAAATCTCAGGAACTAACACTAACATACTTGATATTTGGTTTGGTTCCTTTAAGGGAACGGATACAGAACGGATTCTACAGACCTTCACCCTTAAGGGAGAAAACGGCATTCACGCGAGCGTAGTCGTAGGCATAACTGGTATTATATAAATTAAAAATGTACATATTGTAACCGCGTTAGCAAATGAATAATATTCAGAACACTGTTACTTACATGACACCTGTTAGGCTTATGTCCAGAATGCACGCGCATATGTATCAGAAGCTTGTAACGGGCGTTGAAAGGACGTCGTTCTCGAGCACAATCGCGCCACAGGCAGCTGAACTCGTCACCTACACAATAATACACATTGTAACATCCTGCATTTGAAACTATTCATGAAGTGGCGTTACAACTAAAGCATGATTAAATTCTACGTTTCATCAGACAGTATAAAAGAATTCATCATTACATTAATTATTTATCTGACAAGAAAGTAGAAATGGTAGGTACAAAATTAGCGGGAATGGATGAAAATCCCTTATTAAACAGGAGTATTTTAGATAGATTGACACTAAGTTTGGAATCTAACGTAAATAAATTACAAGAATGCCTTATGGTATAAAAATTTTAGGTTTGTTTTTTTTTAATTCATGCTTATACCGATTCATATGACTATATGAGCAATAAAAACCATTTACGCAGATAAAGTCGCTGCTAAAAGTTATATTTAAACATTTAGCTAAATCATGTGTTTTCAAATTAACTGATATTATAATATAGTAAGTTGTTATTTGGCTTTGAAATCGTTATCTGTGTTAATTAAGTGTTATCTTTATGTAAATACTAATATTTATTTTTACCTTTGTATGTGTTGACATGGGCTCTTTCAATGTGTTCTACTAGTGTCGTTTGGTTTGGATATCTCTCATAGCACTGCTCCCATAAACATACTCTTTCACCTAGAAAATAATATGAATTTAGTTACAGTTATGAATTGCAGTAGCAGAAATATTAAACAGTTTGACTCTTTCAAGAAAGCTCTAGCTGTTGATTTGCCCTACAAAAACCTCCCTTGCTTGGACTTGAGACCTCAATAAGGGGGGGCCTTATTGAGGTCTCTTGCTTGCCTCCCTTATTGAGGTGACGTGAGCTTGAACCAAGTAAGCTTATTACAAATGTTTTAATATTTACCTTGGGCTTTATCTTTATCTGCCTTCCTTTGACTTGGAACTTTACTCTCAACAACATTCACATTATTGTCGGTTTCAAAAGTTAACCCAAAATCATCTAAATTAATAAATAGGTCATCTTCATCAAAATTTTCCGAATTTTCATCGTAATAGCTTGAACTCTGTACATCACTTTCAACTGATTCAGATACTGATATTTTCCTTTCATTTCTATCAAAATTGAATTCATTACAACTTGTAGGTGTATCTGGGAGTACATATTTTCTTTCTTCTAAGTTATAAAGTATGTTATTTGGATAACTGTAGTGTTCTAAGCTATTTACAGGGCCAACATTTTGTGGTACAGGAGTCACGTTATTGTATTCAGGCAGCTGAGTCTCTTCAACGCTAAAACTACAATATCGTTTTGAAAACACTGTATCTATAGATGGCAAAAGATTCTTCTCCGGTGTCGTTGAGTTTAAATACTCTTCATTAAAATCTGGCGTTAATCTACAAGATTCACCGTCCTCTCTGCAAAGCTCGTCGATGAGTGATTCATCATCTATATAGTCGTTACTGGCTTCATACATTTTGGTTTCTTGTACCTTGTAAGTATCCATTTTGCAGTTCTTATCTTCAAAGTCGATACCATCTAGATCTAAGAGGACTTCCTTAATATTTTGCTCATTGATATTACTGTCGATAACTTCGTCTATTATCTCAAAGTCAGCTTCGTTATTTGTAGGTGTGCTCCAGTTATCTAATACTTCGAAATCAAAACTTTCTTCTACTCCATACTTAAAACTATCTACTTTCTTGTTTTTGTTACAATTTTCTAATTCTAAATTGAATTGTGACATGTAATAAGCGTGTAGGTCTGTTACATTATCAGTTCTGTCACTGAACATGTCTTCTTCTTCGTAGCAAGGTATGGTATCATATTGCGCCATCTTCTTAGGTTCATTTACCTACAAAAGTTCAGTAATCTCTATGTAGAGGTGCTGAACTGTTGACATGTGGTGTTTACTCGTAACTTTGCGCATATGGTTTTGCTATTATTATAAAAATAAACTTTCTCTGTGTATGATCACGCGTGGCTCGAGCATCTGCGAATTATAAATTTAATCGTCTCTTTAGAATTATTATTTAGTCGCCACACGTGTTAGTAAGCTGACTTATGGCCTATTATTATTAGAGTTAGGAAGCTTATTGGATGATGCAAAAGAGCTTTATTTTTAAATATTGAATGGACATCTTTTGGTTTGAATCACGCAGGAAACATTTTTAATTCATGACTGAATCTTTTTATCAATCACATTTTTATTGCCAAATGTTTGGCTAAACCTAAGTAGTAGTGTTTTGGATAATGGTTAAGGAAATCAAAAAGATATTTGAACTTAGTGAATAGACAGAGATTTTGATCCGTTTTCTTTTAATAAAAAAAATAAGTAATGAGAATGATATGGCAGACTAGAGGAGGGTAAAGACACCCGCGGTAAAAAAATCCAAGCTAATACTAATTGCTAGCTAATTGTGGCAATGGTCGTATTAGTAAATGATTTAATGAAGGAAAACTCTGTGTCAGTGCTTGGTTCAGGAATCAGGTGCAAAAGGTTATCATGGTTACGGCGCCCATTGTGAAGAGATGCCTCTCTCTGGATCCCTAACCACTATCAGCTTGGGTGTCACCATCACGCGGCGGATATTTTTCAATGCTATTTTTGCTACTTCTTTTTTTTTAATGTGTAAAAATAATGAATCCTGAATAGGCAGTTTGTTATCCGATATAAAGATGTAGATAAAAACTGTTTACAAAATAAACACATTTCAAGATGTACTCTTGAACTTTTTTAAAAAGTTATCTGTAAACTACTAATTATAAACCTGGACGAATAAGACGTCACATTTTTATTTTACATAATTGCGTAATCTATATTTTTACTGGACCAATGCAAAGCGAAATAGGAAATAAACAGTTAAAGTATGTATTTATTTTCAGAAATGGCCTCGACACGCTGCTGAAATTACTGAAGTGCGCAGTGAAGTGTAGTTTATAATAATACGTCATTGATTTTGCATTATAATCATAATTAGGAAGCCAAAATACTGGCAATGTGTAAGTCGGACTCGCACAGCGATGGGTTCCGTAATTATCCATACTAATATTATAAAACTTAAAACTAATATTATAAATGGGAAAGTGTGTCTGTCTGTCTGTCTGTCTGTTTGTCTTTCTTTCACGGCAAAACGGAGCGACGGATTGACGTGATTTTTTAAGTGGAGATAGTTGAAGGGATGGAGAGTAACATAGGCTACTTATTGTCTCTTTCTAACGCGAGCGAAGCCGCGGGCAGAAGCTAGTTGTAAAATAAATTTTAACAGTAAAGGGAAAGTTCTCGGCTTGTAAAACATAAATATTTGGACAACAAAATAATACCTACATTTAAGAAGAACATTTTTGAGCTCTTGCTTATTTACCTACACCGTAAAAGTATTTTTATATGAAGGGTTTATCGAAAAGATGAGTGAACATAATAATCCGGTATTTGACACCATCATCAATTGACGTATTTTTTATGAGCTGTCAAAACGCAATTCTCCAATAGACTTTGTATGCCAATACCTGCTTGTGACGTCACAAGCTAGCAACCCTATTGACTAACTATTTATTGATTTTAAAGCAATTAAAAATCCAATTTTACAGTAAATTATAAACAAATCCGATGCTTAGGACTAATAAAAAGATAGGTTTTATAAAAAATATGTCTTAGATTTATTGGTTTATAGTGTCAAATACCGTATTAGTAGGTAAATAGATAAATTTATGACTTCCTTACATAATTCAATTGTTGTCACAATTTGTATAATTATTTCCAGAAACATATAAAAATAAATTAATCTTTTACTTTTACACAAAAATTAATAGTTGATGTCTACTAAAATTAGCCGAAAATAAAAAAAAACCATGGCTACCTACATAAACGTTAAAAAAACATAGAGACAAAACCACAAATATACTCACTTATCAAAAACAGCAACATTCAAACACAAACTTCACAATTTAGGCGCGAACTGTCAAGTTGACACATAACCTAACTTTTTAAGTGCAAGAGCACACGAGTGAACTACACCGGGACTTTGACGGGAATAGTACGGGAGCTAACGGGATCGTGAAAAAACTCCTTACTGAAACCATAAGATGACACAGAGTTAGTTTATGGGATGAGACATGTGGGACGCCGACGTAAATTTTCGTATATTTATAAGATACGGGAATGTTAAAGTCTTTATTGCTAGCTTAGGTAATGTTTAAATCAGTGACCCTGTTGTACAACATTTATTTATTGCCTTGTGTGCTAAAGTATGTGTTTTTTTGTACAAATAAACAATTATTATTAGTTGTGGAAAGTTAGTGTTTAGTATTTTTTTTTTTAATCATTCTTTAAGTTTTTTTTTAGACAAAAAAATGACATGTTTTACTAAGAAGTGCTTAAAAATAACCATCTTATAGAAAAGTATTATTATTTTGTTAGGAAATGCAATTTAAAAGTGACTAGTTATTATACCTAATCCAAATAATTTTTAGCCAATTTGACTTTGATTGTTTTGTATTTAATTTAACCAGTAGGAAGTAGAAAAGTTCTTAATAGTAAAGCAGGTGTCAGCTAAATAAATAAAAAAATCGCAATCAACTATGCTATAAACAATATTTTTTACCAGTTATTATAGTTCATTAAAAAAAAATTAAATCCATACTAATATTATAAATGGGAAAGTGTGTCTGTCTGTCTGTATGTTTGTCTTTCTTTCACGGCAAAACGGAACGACGAATTGTCGTGTTTTTTAAGTGGAGATAGTTGAAGGGATGGAGAGTAACATAGGCTACTTTCTGTCTCTTTCTAACGCGAGCGAAGCCGTGGGCAAAAGCTAGTAGTTAATAAGTTGCACCATCCAGGTTCTTTACTTCAAAGTAACAACATGTGCGTACAAAGTGCCAACTTAATTTACTGTCGACACCATCTGGAGTGAAATGAGTAAAGTTCTTATTCTAATTGTTTTAAGGTTCAAAATTATAAAAATATTACATAGTTCTTAGCAGAATATAGTTAGAACGTGTTTTACAGTCTTTTGGCGCCAAGAATATTATTTTTATTGATTCAGTTGTCAATATGTCATCGGAAATGTATGAAACTTAGTAAATATATATAATGCCGAACCTATACGTAAAATAATTTCTCAAAGATTATTTAGTACATAAATGTGGTTTTGTTTTTCTGCAATTAGGATCTTAAAATCACTTTTACATGTCATATTTTTTATGCTAGTTGGAGCCTATTTCCTAACTGGACTACTTCTGAGAAGAAACGCCGGAACAAACTTAGGGATCATCGTCTCTTTTTAAGTCCAGACAATTTTAATATTTTTGTGCAACGAACCATGTATAATAACATTCGAGCTAGCATTTTGAGGAAAGTGCCAGTAACAGTTTGGGTACACCTGC
This sequence comes from Athetis lepigone, assembly GCA_033675125.1. NCBI lineage: Eukaryota > Metazoa > Arthropoda > Insecta > Lepidoptera > Noctuidae > Athetis > Athetis lepigone. Next base: position 10,964,967 of record CM066234.1, read on the forward strand.
CTCAAAAAGCCTCGTGAGCTCAACTTTAATCTAAAGGAGCTCCACAAACCGATACCACGTTACTACTTGTAAAATCATGGGCTTACAGGTCGTCGTAGTGGGTTTAAAACGAGGCAAAACTCAATGTGACTTCCATTCGACGACCAAGCGACAGCCGGCTGTCGGGCTGCTATTGTATTTCTATTATATCTCAAATCACGTGTGTTCGAAGGTAATTCATAATTTCCACTTTCGAAGTTTATCTACGACATCACTCGCATCCCATGTCTCAGAAAGCACATTACTCTGTTGGCCGTGGTAGTCATTCGTAGATCTTTGACTGTCGTTACGAATAGTCAGAAACCAAAGACCCCTATCAGTCTAACAAAGGGGTATGGTGTCTATTGGGAATAGGGTATGAAATTACGCAATCAACAAGAATTCTCACTAAATAATAATTTATTACGAAACACAACGTGCACATGTACAGATCATCAGAATGTGAAACAGAAGTGACACCCAGTGTCAAACATTAAACATATTAAACCTCTTACAATGATCCAGAGGCACAGGAAAACATTCATACAGCCACATATAAATAAAATTTAACTCTAATAGTGTCGCCCAGTAACTAGGTTGTGGAGGTCTAATAGGCAGTCGGTTCGTGTGAAACACCGGTATTCAGCTGCATGCGATTAGTTTGGACCCTAACATAGGTAGTTGACAAAAGTGAATGGATACATACAGTTTTTTGGTAAAGTATGTTTTTCCTAGGTGTTGTATGGAATTCATGAACTATACTAGGATATAAATAACATTCATGCCGTTCTAATATTATAAATTCGAAAGTAACTCTGTCTGTCTGTCTGTATGTCTGTCTGTATGTCTGTATGTCTGTATGTCTGTATGTCTGTCTGTCTGTCTGTCTGTCTGTCTGTCTGTCTGTCTCTTCTTCCCGTCTAAACCACTGAACCGATTTGAGTGAAATTTGGTACAGATATACTCTGAATCCCGAGAAAGGACATAGGATAGTATTCATCCTTCCAGACGAAGTCGCGGGCAAAAGAAAAGCGTGGTGGTCAATAACTCAAGCAAAATAGATTTGTTGATCAGGCAGATCTAAGGTAGGTCCAATTCTTCAGATAATTTTAGAGAATTAGACCTTAGTCTTCTAACCTGTCCAAATCAGGCAACCCTGAACTAGAAATGTGCACAACACTGATTAATGCGGTATTTGACAGCATCTTCAATTGACGACTTTTTTATAAGCTGTCAAAACACGAGATTCTCTAGCAATGTCACCTTATGACGTCACTAACTATTTATTGATTTATTTTAAAGTAATTAAAATTCTAGTTTTACAGAAAATTAGTAGTAAGTATTATTTATCGGGCTAAAATTGAGAAACTTTTTGTTTTCTAGAAATAGGGATGATGACTACATCAAAAGAATGACATTCTGTTTAGTCCGTCTGTTAGACAGTCCAAAAATACTGGACACATATTTTTTGCTTGATCAAATTAATAACAAAATACAAAGATAAAGAGCATCAAAGTTCCGGAGAGGGGGCTTGTGACGTCACTGCTGAGTAAAAATTATACAAAGGCGTGACGTTTCACGAAACTTCAACGCACTGCATTGTCGTCATTTTCTGTTTACGAGAAAAAAGAAAAAATACGTGTCCCAAATTTTTTGATTATCTACCTGACGGACTAATTACTTTTTTTTGTCATCTCGCCTATTGTGTCTAACATTTATTGGTTAGTGATGTAAAATACCCAAATCACGCAATTCCTGCTACCTTTAGAAAATGTACATTGTTAGGAATCACTTGTAATGACGGATTTCTTACAATTCCGGTGACAAATAAACTCTTTTTTTTAATAACTTAAAGAAAATACTTATAACCGTGCGGCATCTCTTAAAAATTAAATTAAACGTATTCAAAAGTGTATTTTAGCTGGATAAAACTTTGAGTCAAATTATTATTTTTTTTGTTTAGTGGGAAATCATCAAATGACTGCTCCCGTCCTGGGTGCGGCGGGAGGGCGTGTCAGACTTTTACTGACTAAAACCCACTCATGTTCCTTCGATTGCCCTTTATGTTCCAGGGTCACGGTAACTATTATAAACATATCGCAATTGAGTCAAATTATATGTATAACCAATTCAATAACGGCCAGATTCGGAATTGAAAAATTGTGTTCGTATAACGTATGTTTCATAAAGTTTAAAGTGTTTAACTGAATAATCTAATTTGTTGTCTCTTCTTGATTTCAGGGACGGTTTAACAATTTTTTTTTCACAGACGTTCCATTGTCTTCTTATATAACCCTGAAAACCATCTCAAATAAACTAATAATTTATATTATGTAAAACAGCGACACCCTTTCTTTGCCATATTATTGCTCGCTCGGATAATAGCTCGAAAAGAAGACCTCAAAATCAGCTCTTCATTTATGACAAGAATAATTATAATGACTGAAAAAGACTTCAGTAGAACTAACATTTTGAACACACACAAACCATTTATTTGTGTTTCAGTCATAAGTTCGCTCATTAAATCATTTTAACTTACCGAAATTGCCCATAAACCCCAAGTATACGTCTCTATTAATTTTAATCCTCTACCTCGTAAAATGCTGCGCCAAAAAAAACGAAACTTCTGTAAAATTAACACAAATTGGTCGTGATGCTTTAAAAGCCGTCGAAGACCCAATGACGGCTCCCGTCAACTGATTTTTTGCCTTGTTTACGAACAAGACAGTGGGTTTTTATGAGTTTTTGTGATACAATATTTTGGAAATACATAATTAGCGTTAGAAGATAATTTTATGCAGTACTAGCTTTTGTCCGCGTTGATCTACGAACTTCCATCCACGATTTTACGTCTTCAGGAGTCGAATTTACTAAAAATCTTTATTAGTAGCTACCTACTCTTCACAAAGAAGACACCCTCCAAGTTTTATGTCTCTAGGATCAGCGGTTTGGGCTGCGCGTTGATATATATCAACCATTAGTCAGTCAATTTACCATTTTATTTACATAGATAACCAGTTGATTATGAATGTAAAGGGTTGGAAGGGGAGAGGAGGACTGAAGGAAGAATGGGTGGATTATGTAAAGAATGATAAAAAAATAAGGAAAAAAAGAATGATGATTATGAAAGAGAAAGGAGTAAGTGATAGCATGACGGGTGACAGGTTGGTATGAAAGAAAAAGACATGTTGCGCCGACCCCAAGTAAAATAGGATAAGGGCAGGAAGAAGAGAGAAGAAAGATAACCAGTAAAAATCATGACATCTCTTCACCACCCTAGGTTGACTGGTAAAGAATGGTCATTAAGGGCGCCCACACATAACTACGATGAGATACGACGACCCGCATCGCCGCCACAGCAGCATACTGTGCGTTCGTATATGCACAGTTTTCTTGTCTTAGACTAAGCAGTTTCACACCAGACTTCGGGTCTGGTGTGAAATTGAAGATGAAGTTTTCATTAGCTGAACGTGATGATGCGATGCTGCATAGTCTCTAAAATTAAAGCTGTTACTGCTCAATAGACATAAAATGCAAATAATAAAGAGAGAAACGCGACTCTTCACTGCTATTTAAACAATATTCTGAAGTCCTTAGCAGTCAAGTAGTGAAAACTTCATAATAACCCGACAATTTAAAATATTCGTTCTTACATAATTTATATTATTTTAGAGGCAAGATAACGCCAATATGGTTAGTGCGTTTAAATCCCCGATAGATATGTGTACCTCGTGATCACAAAATTCTGTTGACTGAGGCTTCACTATTGCACTGGCATCTGTAATAATAGTTGTAAGTACGAAAATTACATAGTTATACACTTGTCAGTATAAATGTTTATTATTATAGATCCTTTCTTATGCTCAGCAAATTGCAGAAAAAGGCAATAAAATTAGAATTTTGGTAAACCCAGGATCTCCATAAATTGGAGAACAGCCTACACCATCTCAATTAGTACCTACCCGAACATGTCATCGAACAAAGTCACTCACCCCAAAACTAAAAAAAAAGAAAACAAAAGTAAACATAACTCTTCATTTCATTTGAAAAAAGCAACGGTTTTATCATCAATTCGAATACTACCGTTTAAAAAAAGAAGTTGTTGCGTGTAAGTGCGCGCGCGCAACGGCTTGGTTCGTTTTATTGTCGCTGCAGTTGTTGTACACGTGTGCGGGATCAACCATTTGTTACAATGATCACTAGCTTTTTGTACAATTATTATTTGTTGGAGAAAGACTCTTACTTTTATCTATTTTTATTAAGATGGTGGAGCCTTTTTGACCTGCCCTGTTATTTAACATACCACAACCTAACCTATTTCTGAAATAAACCTCTCTACAGTTATATTTATAGTATAGTGTTTCGGAGGTATATGGTTTATTTTAACAAGCACAAGTCCCGGGCGATCTGCTAACGCTGACATATCCTGATTAAGATATAAGGTTTACTGCTTTTAGGTTAACTGGTTATAGATCTCATAGAATTTCGTATGATGCTCTGGATTTTCTGCTTTCGTTTCCTCCGATTCAAACGAATGACTGTAATATCTTAAAAAGCTTGTTAATATACTTACCCTTGAATTATGTAGTCTATTCATGTAGAATATTCCTTTTTGGAAAACTTTAAAAAAATCATTTTCCATCATCATCAACGACTTGGCTAAAACCTACTATGTATATTCACACTTCCATCCTAGCCTCTATCTAGATTCAAACCACATTAACAACTAAGTACAACGAAGTGTCCTAAGTGGCACTCTCACTGCAAAGTAACGATCTCTTCTCTTACAGAGAAGAAGTGCCAAGTTTGCTCAAGGATTGGCGATTTCAGTTATTTATATTTTGTAATTCTTGTAATTCTAAGTTTCAATGATGGAAAAAAACTTAGGCCCAGATGAACATACATTCCTTATCACGTAATCTCGTTTTATCAAGTAGTCGTCTTTGATTTAAATAGCCATCGAATTTTGACAGTTTTGTGACAATGACAGTACCTACATAGTTTAACCAAAGTACCGACTAATTATGTTTTATTTATCACGGCTCTATATAAACTTGAACTCAGTTTTTTTTTAACATCAGACGTGTTTTTTTTTTCTCAATGAGTAATTAAAAACACATAGAAAATTAATAAAAAGTCCATGACCTATATACTAATGGCATTACTAATTACGCTGAAGTAATGGCTGTAATAAGGAGATAATACAAGCAAAAGTATGATTAATTATATGTTTATATGCCTTCGCCACGTTCACCCTATCTAGGACAGCAGATCTACGAGAAAAGCTTACACTTGTCGCAAGACTGGGGCCCTCAAACTTTTTATGGAACACCTATTGTTTCATTTAATGTTTTGTTGTATATTTTCTCATATTATGTTTTTATTAGTCTTAAAAAACTATAATTTAGTTAGTCAAAAATACCTTAAAGGATTAGTTAAATACTGTAATTGTTTGTGGAGGTATCTACTTTGTCGTTTGTATCATTTGTAATGTCTAGTAATAATTTGAGGTAAAAAAATTAACGGTACCTACTGGAAACTCAAAATACTGCATACATTCCCAGTGCCGGAAGCATAATATCTGCTGGTAATAATGCTTTATAAAACCAATCAGAAGAATGATAGGTATATAAGTTGTAGGTACCCATTACGCCAGTAAGACCACAATGGTGCCAATTCTCTTATAAACAAACCTACCTAAATTTAAGTTAAGTGCATCTTTCTCTTCCATTTCATTAAGAAAAGGAGAGAAGATAAAATATTACTTTAGTCGTGTCAAAAATAGACACTCCATAGATAATTTAGACGCGATTAAAAACATGGCGACCAAATATACGCCAATTTTCTTCAGGCGCTGATTTAACAGGATTAAACTAAAATGTATCCTTATCTTTAAGAAATGGAAAGAGAAAGATGCATTTAACTTAAATTTAGTTAAGTTTGTAAACAAGAGAATCAGCACTATTATCAATCTTATTAAAATATCAAATGATTAACGGTTAATTGTATAATACTTGTAACTTAAAAAGAAAGAAACACGGTTATTTCATACTTCAGTTACATTGAAACCGACTTGGTACTTAAGTAAGCACTAACTTGATAACCAGTCCTCAAGGAGTTTATTAATGGAATATAATTGCAACACTGCAAGTACTTATTCGTTATAAGATAATTAGTTATTTTTAGAGAAAGTATTGTCAGTAATGTTGAGTGCCATTGATCGTCGCGGTGGTACACCGAATTAACACACTCGTGCGCGTCTGGGGTGATCAACTGCGGCCTGCTAGTAATAGTAGTAGTAAATAAACTGGTTTTATGTTCCTAATCTATATTTTACAGTTTCCAAAATCTGTGCTCCCTGAAATTAGTCATATTATTCCGTTTATTTATTTTGTATCCTCATATAATCGATTACAAAATATGTTAACGGAAAGTACTGCTTCAATTAAGCTTACCGGTGTTCAGGGCCCAGAGGGAGGATCCACAAAATACATGCTGTATAAGTGCATGTGCTGTCTATTCCTATATTCCAGTTGTCCAGCAGATGTCTCGCTTTTGCTATTACTTGAAGAAAACTGACAGCTAGCTTTTTCTTTTTATTTTCCCTGCGGGCCCCGGTTGGTAACCAGTGCGATAGGTACAAAAGTACGCACGCGCACATGTGGCCTTACAGAAATAAACACAATACTTACTCTTAGTAGTAATTGTGCCACACGCCAGTTTCGGCGCGCGGACAAAAAGACAACACCACTTTTTTATATAAATAATCTCTCTTTGAAAACTCCGTAGATAAGTCGGGCATTTTGTTTATGTAACTTTGGTAAGATAAATTATAATTAATGGTAAAAGGGTTGGTTAGAAAATTCTATAGGTTTTATCGAAGACCATTGGTTGGTTTTCGTCAAAATTATTTGTTGATTTTTGTCTCATTTTATCTCGCTGTTAGGTGTGTGGTCTTCATTGACAAACTTGAATGAGAATCGTTAAAAATGTATGAACGGAGGCCTAGGAACTAATAATTACCACAAAGCCTGGGCATTTTAGCCCAGGTAGAGAATCAAGCGTCAAGTGTATACCAGGCTTCCGACTCACGGCAGTAGGTGGAACCGTGGGGTTTTAGTCGGTAACAGTCCGACATTACCCAGTATAACTGTTAATGGAAAATCGTGTTGTGTGAATATACAAAACAATAGATAAAGTTAGAATATAGAAACAAAAAGGCAAAAGTAAGATTTTGAGAGACCCTCACTTTCATAAAGTGATCCTGTAATCTTCAACGATGAAGACTGCGACTGCACAAAACGCAGTTATTAAGATGAAGGCTTGTTCGGCAAATTGGTCTTAATTTGCCGATCCTCCTCTACTGTAATTCTAATAGGGACACTTATGCAATGAGTACCGGAAGCCATCTTGTGACCAAATGGTTAAAATGACAGAATTTTTCGTTTATAAACATTCAATAAACGATCAGTAGTTACATAAAAAGCGACGAAAGACAACGGGCCTGTTGGTCTAGTGGTTAGTGACCCTGACTGCTAAGCCCGAGGTCGTGGGTTCGATTCCCACTCAGGACAAACTTTGTGTGATTAGCATGATTGTTTGTTCTGTGTTTAGGTGTAATTTATCTATCTATCTATCTATACTTATAATAAAACTGTAGAGAGGTCAATTCTGTACATTGAATATATTTTCACAATTTTTATTGGAGGATGATTGGTGATCGATACTGATGCCAAAAATGCAATTAGAAAATTTTTTGTCTGTCTGTCTGTCTGTCTGTCTGTATGTGCACGCATGGGTTAAAAACTACTGAAGGGATTTAAACCAAACTTGGTACGATTGTAATCCATACTTCCGGGCAGGTTATAGGCTATATAACGTAACGCTAAGACACATAGGAGCCGAGCAGTAATGAAAAGTTTGACAAAAACGGGGGAAAAAATATTCCTTTTGAGAGATTCCGTTGCGTGCGCTGCGTAAATGGTTGAAGTTACGCAAAAGTTATGTACTAAAGAATTGTTCCTCTTAAAAAGTTCTAAAAAAAAGTCCGCGGCAGCATATGCCTAATATTTATAGTTCACTCACTATAACCATTTTTATGGCAATGTAATTAGCTCTAAGATAGTTCATGATTTGCCAGGGTGTTTTGATGAATATAGTATTAATCCTAATCGATGTAAATACGTTATCCAATAAAAGTTTTTAATTATGTACAAAATTGTCATTTACATCATTTAATTTCAAAAAATATCTTCGGAGACATCACAGTTTTAAAAATACTCCGCAGCAATATAATAATGGTACGTACGGGCAGTAACAAAGCTGGCCGGCTTTGCAAGATATTCGTAGCTTATTCATCAGAATAATACAAAATATTGTTCTTCATTACATTGCGCCATGAGCCACGGAAGCCAATCAGTAACCAAAAACCTAACGTAACGTCGCAAGACGACTACCGGCCACCGTATGCGCGGGTCTGCGGACGGCGAGCGATGGGTAGCTCGCCGCCCGACTAGGACCAGGCCTCCAGGGCCACGTTCGTTTCACGCGCGCCTCAAAGAGCAGTCAGCACGTGACGGGGCCCTCTAGGGCTAATGCCTGCCGGGGTTGCAGAATAGTTCTAATAGTTACCGCAGCCCCAGCACATAAAGGGCAACCGAAGGAACAAGGGTGGGTTTTAGTCAGTAAAAGTCTGACACTCCCTCATGAGAAGTCATTTTATCAATTCCCATCCTTAAAAAACATAACGCGGGTGAAACTGCGGTATATACATATATAATATTAAACTCACTGACCAATATTAAACGCGTTTGTTATTAAACTAACTACAGGCATGAAACTTGGAGGGTTTATTCTTTGAGAAGAGTAAATAGCCACTAATAATTTAACACCTTAAGGGTTAAAATAGAGGACAGAAGTACGACATCCACGCAGGCGAAGCCGCGGGCGAAAGCTAGTACTTATAATAAAACTGTAGAGAGGTCAATTCTGTACATTGAATATAATTATGTTCAAAATTTTTATTGGAGGATGATTGGTGATCGATACTGATGCCAAAAATGCAATTAGTAAATTTTTTGTCTGTCTGTCTGTATGTGCACGCATGGGTTAAAAACTACTGAAGGGATTTAAACCAAACTTGGTACGATTGAAATCCATACTTCCGGGCAGGTTATAGGCTATATAACGTAACGCTAAGACACATAGGAGCCGAGCAGTAATGAAATATTTGACAAAAACGGGAAAAAAAATGTTCCTTTTGAGAGATTCCGGTGCGTGCGCTTCGTAAATGGTAGAAGTTACGCAAAAATTATGTACTAAACAATTTGTTCCTCTTAAAAAGTTCTAAAAAAAAGTCCGCGACAGCATATGTCTAATATTTATAGTTCACTCACTATAACCATTTTTATGGCAATGAAATTAGCTCTAAGATAATTCATGATTTGTCAGGGTGTTTTAATGAATATGTATTAATTTTAATCGATGTAAATTCGTTATCCAATAAAAGTTTTTAATTATGTACAAAACTGTCGTTTACATAATTAAATTTAATTAAATAATATCTTCGGAGACATCACAGTTTTAAAATTACTCCGCAGCAAAATAATAATGATACGTACGGGCAGTAACAAAGCTGGCCGGCTTTGCAAGATATTCGTAGCTTATTCATCAGAATAACGCATAATATTGTTCTTCATTACATTGCGCCATGAGCCACGGAAGCCAATCAGTAACCAAAAACCTAACGCGGGTACGCGAGGATTGTGCCTAAGTGGTGACCTCTCGCGCCCGTTGCTGGTTTAGGTCATGCTCCGGGGCGAGACTGAACGGGAAGCCGTCACCTCCTTCTGCGAAACAGTCATGCCGAGGCAGCGTCAAGCCATGCGCGGGTCTACGGACGGCGAGCGATGGGTAGCTCGCCGCCCGACTAGGCAGGTCCGTGTCAACGGCACGTTCGTTCCACGCGCGCCTCAGCGAGCAGTCAGCACGTGACGGGGCCCTCTAGGGCTAATGCTAACCGAGGTTTCGGAATAGTTCTAATAGTTACCGCGGCCCCAGAACATAAGGGGCAACCGAAGGAACAAGGGTGGGTTTTAGTCAGTAAAAGTCTGCCACTCCCTCATGAGAAGTCATTTGACCAATTCCCATCCTTTAAAAAATACAACGCGGGTGAAACTGCGGTATATAATTAGATTACACATTAAACTCACTGACTAATATTAAACGCGTTTGTTATTTAATTAACTACAGACATGAAACTTGGAAGGTTTATTCTTTGTGAAGAGTAAATAGCCACTAATCATTTAACACCTTTAAAATAGAGGACAGAAGTACGACATCCACGCAGGTGAAACCGCGGGCGAAAGTTAGTTTATCTATAAAATGTATGTATTTATAAATTATTTAAGTATATGTATATCAGATGTCTGGTTACCATAGTACAAGCTCTGCTTAGTTTGGGATCAGATAAACGTGTGAGTTGTCCCAGGATATTTAAAAAAAAAGCCGTTTTACATGATCCAAGTGAATTAGTTAGCTTTAATTTTGTAAACCACCTGAAAAGGGCTTTCCCTGTCAAATACTTACTACATGAAACTGTTCTCTATCTATACTTAAGTACCTAACTTTATTTTTCTTCCGACAAAACAGTCGCTTAACCAGTAACTTATAATTATTATATTTTCCCAAAATGTTATTATTACCTTTATTGTTTTTGAGATCTTCTACGTTTATTTAGTCACAGACCAAAAATTGGCCTAAAAAGAACGAAATCGGAAAATTTATAAGCCCTTTAATTATAAGTGATATTCAACACATTCTTCTCGATGTTTACCTTTTTTGTGACAAACAAACAATCTTTTATTATTAAGAGTCTAATAAATTAATTTAAACTGTTTGTACTATTTTAAAATAAAAACTAGCGACATAGTAGGAACCCGTGAATTTTATTCCACACACAATATTATTTCCGGCTGAATACTAACCGGATGCAGATGAATACAATATGTATGTCCAAGTTCGTGTCAAACTTGCATCGACTGCCTATCAGACTACCACAATCTACTTTGTAACCCGAAACCACTTGGTTAGAGTGATTGTTAGACGTTCTTAGGCCCGTATTAATAGACGTCACTCAATTCTGAGACGCTCTCAAGTTTATTGCTGTCCTTATTTTTTCCCTTTAGAATGACAAGGACAGCAAGAGACTTGAGAGCGTCTCGGAGTTTAGTGACGTCTATTAATACGGGCCTCAGTCTGTTGTGCCTGTCAAAGATCTACGAACAACCGGGAACTACGGCTTTACATAATAACTAGCTGCTGCCCGCGACGTCGTCTGCGTGAAGGCTTCAGCTCTGCCCCCGTAGGTGATAGCGTGATAATATATAATATGTAGCTTATAATTATGTTGACCTGACCTCTTAATAATATTCATGCAAAATTTTAAGCAAATCCATGCAGTACTTTTAGAGATTAGCCCGGACATACATACAGACAAACAAACAACAAAAGATATTTAACGTTCAACCGATTTTTTTGTCAAAATAGTCTCCGTTTAACTTTGAGAGAGGGGTCACTCAAAGTTAAACGGCTGGTTCGGAAAAAAAAAAACATGATGGTAGTCCTTGGATCAAACCTTAAAAGAAAGCTATAACGACTCAAATGAAATCGTTGTCAAATTGTTAATGCGATGTGTTACGTTATGGAACCCTATCCTATGCGTGTCCTGACACGCACTTGACCAATTTATTCTACATTCCACGATATAAAAAAATATTAACGATTGTGAATTGTTACAAAACTTCTCTGTAAACTACGTTTGTAGTTTTGCTCTCAGCAGCCAAAATATACAGAGTATCGAGACTCGTAACGCGGGAGCAAGCCACGTACAGCTGCCCGTGTGAGAAGAAGCATGATCGGGACGTCGACCTTCAGCTTGATGGTGTGCGCTGGAAGTCCACTTGCTGTAAGGGAGTTTAGGAATTCTACGGGATAATGTGTGGCGTCATACACATCGACTACAGTGTTTATGGACGTATAAACTACTTCGTTTCCCTCAATTTCCGAGATAATGCGTTCGTTGATGGCTGCAGCTTGATCATTATTGTGTGTTAAAATGGTGTGCCAACACCCAAAAATTCTGTAGGTTTGGTATTCGGCTGATGTCCCCATACACACAACAAATGAGTTCTTCTACTGAGAGACTCTGGGAGCACCACCTGTTCACCTCATTCCTCTGGTAGAGTGCCTTCGCCGAGACTTAGAAGGACATCTGAGAATTCTTGGGCACGTGGATTGCCACTGAGCTAAGCTCGCATATTGATGGTCAAGCGCAGCCTGTGAATTTGTGACCACAACGAAGATCGTTTTAACGAAGCATTCACCACTTCAGCCTTAGACCCCCGCGTCACCACAGGGAGTGTTTGCCGAAAATTGCCACTGAACAGAACTGTAGCACCACCCATCAAGTGTTCATTCCTGCGGTTGTCCTGCAGGGTTCACGGCCTCCGCTGCTTTCCTATTAGCCATCGTACACTTATCCCATACGATCAGAGAGCAATCCCTGAGCACATGTCCTTTGTAGTGACAGGCGGGATACACCACAAACATGCATTTTGGCGCTTTCTAAATCTATGGGTATTTTGAACATGGCATGCGCTGTTTTGCCACCAGGAAGCAGCGTAGCAGTGATTCCTGACGGCGCTACAGCAATGGTAATTTTGCCTTGCCCCCTGACCTCTGCAAGAATACCAGTGATAATTAATGTTTTCCCTCTTACACCAGGAGCATCCAGGAAAAACATTTTACCCTGGTCGAGCCCAATGCTTTCCAGAACAGTGTCATATATTTGTTTTTGCTCTGAGGTGAACCTAGTGACGTGGTCATTTTGGATAGTTGTCATTAAACCCGAATCGTAATTGGTTTCGGCGGTGTACTCCCGATTTCCACGGTCTTGATGCGGTAATGATCTGGGAGCTGGTAACCCGTACTATACCAGTGGTTTACCGCCGATTGAAATGGCCACATCTTGAAGTGAACTGAGGCAGGTGTTCAGCACGCGTTCATCAGGTGCTTCGATTTCAACTTCAGAAGCACGCCTCAAAGCTTGTAAAAAGTTTTCGGATAGAAGATGGCGGTACTTCTTCCACAAAGCTACCGGGTCCGCGACTCCACAAAACACTAAGATGACGGCAAACAGATGACGCATGCGACTGGGACTGTCACTGACGCTCGCCTCCGCGAGGGTGTCATCCCAATTTTTTTCACCGTCGAGAAGGTGACGTGCTACGCAGGCTGCGCGGTAAGACTCCACGCCATCAAATGTCCTCAGACAGGCAAAAGACGTTGGGCCTCGGACAGTGTGAAGCAACAACCGCAGAAAATAGCATTCGCCATTATTTGGATGCACGGTATAAACCCTACCCAATGCGGTGTCCTTGAAAAGTCCCGGAAAACCTTCCACAGCACCTCCTCGTCGACGTCGATTAAACACACCTTTTTGCTTGTTGTACGTGTAATACGAAGGCACCTCATCATACGTTAGGCTATTTCAACATAACATAAATGGCTGTGAGTAAAAAAAACAGCTAATTTTACATCACCATTTTACATCATCATCATCATATTTAGGTATACAACGACATGAACATTAATTTTACTAACAAAGCAATAATCACACAGATAGTAGCACACAAAAGTATTAACAGTTAATGTTTATTCAGTACTAAAAACATGAAATTGATCATCATCATTTAACCGACTTTAGAAAAGTAGGTTTTCTGTTTGACCTGATTGTATGGGTGTTTGGCTAAGCCAATTTTGATGCGATTTTCAGTAAAGTGTTCGTTACATTCTGGGGCATACTTATAACACTAATGGATTGAACCGGGTCCTCTGTTCGACCTGTTTGTATGCATGTTTCTCCGCCTTCATCGTGTGGAGGTACTCCCAGCTTAAGTTATTTTTTCATACATTGAAATCAATGATAGCTTTAATTTCCACATCAGATGTTTCTAATCTTCGATCTTATAAACCAGGAAATGCCTTTCAGACCGAACAACTTTTGCTAAGACGTCATTCTTATTTAATGTGTTATGGTGTAGTTGGGTGCTTGGAGTTCCACATTAGGTGTTCTAGATCTTCAATTTTATACGTCAACAGAGAGTGCTCATCAGGCTGAACAACTCTTGCTAAGACGTCATTCTTATATATGTTAGGTATAGTGTACGTAGCTGGGCTCATGGAAGTCCACAACAGGTGTTCTAGATCTTCAATTTTTATACGTCAACAGAGAGTGCTCATCAAGCTGGACAACTCTTGCTAAGACGACATACTGATTATGTTATAGTTTAGCTGGGCTCATGGAGTTCCACCTCAGGTGTTCCAGATCTTCAAATTTATGTTCTCAACAGAAATTGCTTATCACGTGAAGCAATTTTTGCTATGATACCATTTTTGTATCTCTTATAGTTTAGCTGGTCTGTTGCGGTCCTGCACCAGGGGTTCAAGTTTCCAGGATAAGTTATAGCCTATATATCGCCCAGACTTAATACCAATACAACAAAAAAAACATTGAAATCCGTTGAGTACTTCCGAACATAGCTGCTGCCCACGACGTCGTCAGCGTGAAGGCTCCAGCTCCTCCCCCGTAGGTGATAGCGTGATAATATGTAGCCTATGTTTTGACCCGACCTCTTAGTAATATCCTTGCAAAATTTGAACTAAATCCATGCAGTACTTTTTGAGTTTATCCCGGACATACATACAGACAAACAGACAAACAGACAAACAGACAAAAATTCTAAAAACTATATTTTTGGCTTCGGTATCGATTGTAGATCACGCCCCAAGAATTCTTTTTAAAAAATATTCAATGTACAGTTTTGACTTTCCTACGATTTTATTATATGTATAGATATGCTTTCCGCACGGGATATCCGCGTTGCTTTATTAGATAAACTTAAAAAGTAGGTACTTATTTATAAAATGAAAAAAGTGCTATTGATACTCCCCCCCCCCCCTCCGGTTTACGGTTAAAATAACTTATATTCTTATTATATATTAGCAGAAAAAATCAGAATCAAACATTTTCAATTATTATACTATAAACATTTTGGCTTTCAAATAATAATCATTCTTTACTTGCAAATAAATATCATTCATTCGGTATTGATTCACTTTTTTTTAACTTGAACATAGCAATATCTACAGGACCTACCAAAAACTCATTATATACTTTAGGTAAATTGCAGGAATCGTAGCAGTCATAATATATTATAACGAATTACCTATTCTACATTCTTAGAATTTTATAAAAAAAAAACAACACTGCACGGCTTTAAAATAGCCAGACTCATGCCCAAAACATTTCCACTCTAGGAAATCTAAAAACAAAACTGACGCAACCTCAAAAAAACATTTCTCACGTGTTTCGGGTGACAACACGAAATCATAGCCACATGCACCATCATTACTCATCCCTTTTACAGAAAAAAACTAACGAATAACACTAAAAACCCGAAAAATACTAAATTAACCACTAACTTTCCATTTCGAATTGAAATGACATTTTTTTTTTCAGGAAAAAACTCGCTCATCTTAATTTTAACCCATTCGTAGACATGTGGACAAAAAAGGATTTTTTTTCTTAAAGTTCAGTAACCAGATAGGGATTAAAAACTACAGTTATTTTAGATTTTTTGTCGGTTCACTAGTTTTTAGGCGCGTACAACTCCAGTTATAATTAAGAGCCACATGTCACACTAGTGTTGTGTAGATGTCGATAAAATGACAAAAGTATCGGTGTTACTTTTCTTCCAACACTTATGAGTTATATTGATATATTTACTGGATAACTGTCTGGACCATGTTCTTCTCAAAACTGTTTATAAAGCAACAACTATAGTTATTGAAGCGTGTGTAACAGATCACTATCCTGGGGGCCTAGACAAAATCCCTTTTCTGTAAGCGTTAACGCCAACAGAAAAATCAAATTGTATGGAATTGACATTTGCTAACTCGATGTCACGTGACTGCTGCTAAATTGGTAGACAAAGTCATTATTCCTCATGCGGAAAGGAACGTTAAAGTGAGCGTGAAACGTAAACGCCAAAAATGTTCATCGAAATGGTAGACAAGTGGCACTTTTGACAAACGCTAGAGATATTTTGACGTTTCCGCGGCACGCTATATTAGCGGGAGATCGGACCCTGACGCTAACCGTAAGAAAGAGTATTCAGTGATATTTGTGAGTGGGTTTTAGTTCAATTCATTAGTGAAAATGCATTCTTTGAGATTATTTTGGGAAGCAAATAATGAAGCAGCATTGCAAAGACGTGAAACAAGAATAAATCGTCGTAAACTGGAGCAAATTGTGGATATTGGATGTGGATTTGGAATTTGTTCATCGTTTTAGGTTAGATAAACAAAATCTTTGGAGTCTTTGTGATGATTTGCGGCATTAATACATTGAAATAAATGGTCTGCATATGCAACAGCTATACATTTATTATCCTTTTCCATTTGTTAGCTGATTTGTTAATACCACCATCCACTGCGTTTAAAATTTCTGCTAATTCCTGCCACAAACGTTCACTCCGCACCTTTCCTTGAAGTCCCGTTTGAGGCCTTGAAAGATCACCATGGTTAAAAATAGAATTCATAAGATTACGGTCCTGTGAGAATTAGAGCCAGTAAACATAAATTTTGCTACTAGCATTCTAATACCATACCTAATAAACAAGTGTTAAGGTTTGGAATCAAGTTTATCTTTATTGGAATAACAAATGTAAGACCCACAATCATATAAGTGCGCCATTGTGAGGTTGTTTACGTTATGCATTCCATAATCTCAAGTAGATCCAATACACACAACACTTTTGAATAATTTTGTTAACGCGCGTATGTTGGTTTGACATTGACAGCGACACTTAAACGCAATAATGTCACTGTGACATTTACTATACGCTATTCCATAGCCTAATTATAGAGTGTTTCGGTTAACGCTGCGGAATGAGCGTTTCGTGTTCCAGTTGTAACTTGTCTACCATTTTCGACACGCTAACGCCAAGTCCTTAGCGTGAACGGAAAACGCTTGTGCGGAAAACGCTTGGATTTTGTCTAGGCCCCCTGTTATGATATGTATTTATCTTTCTAAAACTGTACTCAGTAAGCCTAATCCAGTTTCCACATTTGTAGATTTTGGAGCAGTTGACAACGCAATTAAAAATACCGACTTTAGTGATGTTTTATCAAGTTCAGACCCTAATCAGGCCTGTAATACCTTCATATCTATCTTATCACCTATTATTAAACATCACACCCTATGTAAATCAGTCTCTGCAAAACGTCGTATTCTGAAACCATGGATCACTGAAGGCTTGTTGCGCTGTATTCGAAATCGCGATCGTATGCATAGTAAACTTCGAAAATCACCGAATAACATTACCCTAAAAACTACGTATAGTCGCTATCGAAATTTTTGTAATGGATTACTACGTAAATTAAAAATTGCTTACGAAAAATCGGAATTTTTGAAAAATAAAAATAATATGAAAGGCACCTGGGAAACAATACGTCGGATTACTAACACTCAACGCGATAAAACTCCACCGTTAGAATTACTGAAATTGCTTGATAATCCCGTCAGTTCTGTAAATCAAGTGAACTCTTACTTCACTAACATTGGACGAGACCTGGCACTAAAAATAACATCTGTATGTAGGAATTTAAATACACCTAAATTTGAACTACATCATAGTTCTGGAGTACCTAACTCCTTAGTCTTACTGGAAGTTACCGAAAGTGAAGTGAAAAATATTGTAACTAATTTGAAAAGTGACTGTGCTGTGGGCTGGGACTCCGTCTCACCCAAAATTCTCAAATACTCACGATCAACATTAGTACCAATAATTACACACATCTGTAATATTGCTATAAGTTCTGGTATTTTTCCAACGGCACTCAAGAAAGCAGTTGTTACTCCCGTGTACAAGAGTGGAGACAGGCACTGTGTCAGTAATTATAGGCCTATCTCGGTATTATCAACTCTATCCAAAATTCTAGAACGTATTCTTAACAACAGTTTGGTAAGATTTCTACAATCACAGGACATTATTTCAAGTAACCAGTTCGGTTTTCGTGCGAATATTTCAACAGACGATGCACTAATTGCACTAACCGACTCTATTTCAAAAAAACTTGATAAAAATAGGAAGTGCATTGGCGTATTCTTAGATTTATCTAAAGCTTTTGACACAGTGTCAGTTCCCATTCTTGTATCGCGGCTAGAGGAAGTGGGGGTGAGAGGTAACGCCCTGGAAATTTTTAAGGACTACCTCAGGGGTCGCACCCAGCAAGTTAAAATAGGAAATTACATCAGTGATGAGGAGGTACTGCAGTTTGGGGTTCCACAGGGCAGTATTTTGGGACCAACGCTCTTCCAGATTTACGTAAATAATCTATGCCAGCTTAGGATAGAAAACTGCGAAATATTTGCTTATGCGGATGACACTGCTTTGATAACATCTGGTGCAGATTGGTCCGAAGCAAAATTAGTCGCAGAGAAGAGTTTAAAAACTGTAATGCTTTGGTTGCAGGACAGTCTATTAACCTTGAATGTAGACAAAACTAAATTCATCACTTTTGCAAATAAAATTTCCCAAATACCACCCTCAACATATAATGTCACAGCTCACACGTGCGTGCCGAGCTCAACCATTAACAATGGAATTTGTGACTGCGCAGCTATTCAAAGAACAACTGATATTAAATATCTGGGCGTTGTAATAGATTCACAGCTGAAGTGGCACACACATATTCAAAAATTAACAGCTCGGTTAAGAAAACTTATTTACATTTTCAAAAAACTTCGATTATCTGCAGACGAAGATACACTCAAATTAATCTATTTTTCATTGTGTCAATCCCTCCTATCTTACTGTGTGACAGCCTGGGGTGGTGCGGGCAAAGTCGCAGTCTTGGATCTGGAGAGAGCGCAGAGAGCTGTTCTCAAAGTGATGACCTCGAAGCCCTTTAGGTATCCTACTAACGAACTGTATAAAGAATGTCAAGTACTTACAGTGAGACAGCTCTATGTTCTCCGTACCATCATAAGGAAACATAGTTCGCTGCCTTATGATCCAGAATGGTCTCAGAAAAACCGAAAACCGAAACCAATTTGTGACTCAATTCCACACAGAACAGCCTCAGCCGGCCGCCAATACACTGTAATGAGCTCACGTCTTTATAACAAGGCACACAAAATCAATAACATTTATTCCTTAACACGCAGGCAAGCAAAATCAAAAATCACATGTTGGCTTCAAACACTTACCTATGATGAAACAGAACAATTGTTAAATAAAATAGTCTAGTAATTAAATACTCACGCGTTAAGTAGTTAAACACACGCATATATACACACATACACACATTCACACACACCGACACATACGCAACCACACACACATACACACACATCATCCATAATTATCTTTAACTTTTTTGTTTAGTTGCACTCTATTTTTCGTTAAGAAATCTTTATGGCAATTAGCACAAAATATTACTAAGAAACATTATAGCAGTATAAGCATTCATACTTGTGAAATACTCAACGAGGGAACACTGACTCCCAAAATACAGGATCACCTAGTTTGGGAGGCAGCGGTTTTATAATTTGTAAGCTGTAACTGTATGCCTATACCTAAATTAAAATATTTGTAACTCGCTTCTTTTAGTAAATAAAGATTATTATTATTATTATTTGTTTAACGTCTTACGTTTCTCGGGTCCCTGGGGTCCCGGACCTTTGGAAGGCGTACGAGGGGCCGAAGCCAACTCGCAGAGGCCCCTTGAGAATTTTATGAGAAATGAGATACCAACCGACGATTATCCCTATATGCACTATGCAGGTGCACCTAAGGATAATCCCCGGTTAGTGTGAGACTATTGTAGAACTATGTAGCAAACAAAAAAAAAATGATCTATGGGTTTGGGTTTTTAGGTGGACTAGGTACTTAAGACTATGGAGGGACTATAGCCCCTGCCTGACCAATGTTTGAAAGCACGGATAAAAAGGCAGGGGGTGACTTGCACACTCAGTAAATGGGCCCCCGAAAACGGCCGCTAGCACAAAGTGACGTAGCGACAAGAGGGCAACATATATCGAGGTGCTAGAGGAGTGGAGAGGTATTCCACGGCTATCAGGACAATCCCGGAAGTACGGTCAAGATCCCTACCAGCATCTTACTGGAATACTTCCTTCCCCCGAGCACGTTTGCTCTTGCGAATCTCCACTCTAACCAGCCAATTAAGGCAAGAGAGAGGTGGGAGCCTTGTTCCTCGTCAGTGCTCACTCTGGCCGGCCAATGAAGGCAAGCCAGAGATGAAGAACAAAGGGTCTCCCAGGAGGTCAGGTCCGCGGGGGTCGCTACTGCCCGGCAGCTCGCCACAAGCTGCCCTGCGGGTTTATTATTATTATTATTATTCCATTTATTATATTTAAACACTTATAAATTACATTTTTAAATATTGTTATAAAATAATAAAAACATTTAAAAATATAAAAAATAGTAGTAGCCCACCGGCATCGGGAACAGGGTCCAAGCTACCGATGGTCAGGGCTCCAGAGAGAGGAATCGCCGGACAATGCGCGCCGTGCCCAGGAGTACCGCCTTCTGTATCAGGCCCTTGATCCAGCTGCCTAGCGAGAGCCTCCTTAGGTGTTGATCGAGGCTCTTTGCTATTACGCCATTGGCCGTCACGACTATCGGCACAATGACTGCTGAATCTACGTCCCACATGTCGACAACCTCGCGAGCCAAATCAAGGTATTTGGACTGCTTATCCTTCTCGGCTTTCACGAGGTTCTCGTCATGCGGAACGGCTATGTCAACAATCATTGCCCGACGCTCTAATCGATCTATTACCACAATGTCAGGCTTATTGGCAACAATAGTCCTGTCTGTGATAATAGATCGATCCCAGTATAATGTGATATGGCTATTCTCAAGAACTGGGTCGGGCACATACCTGTAGTACGGTACTTCCGATTCCACAAGACTGTATTTCAGAGCAAGTTGCTGATGAATAATCCTGGCTACAAGGTTGTGTCTGTGCAAATAGTCTCCGTTAGCCAGACTAGAACACCCAGAAATAATGTGACGGATTGATTCCCCGGGACGGTGGCATGCCCGACATATGTCAACCGTGCCGTCCTTCACAATGTATTTCCGGTAGTTGTTCGTCATCATAACTTCGTCCATTATCGCACAGACAAAACCTTCGGTTTCCCCAAAGAGGTCACCAAAACGCAGCCAGGATACGGACGCCAGGAAATCTACATCGGGCCCATGTAGGACCCGATAAAAGCGCCCGTGAAGCTCTTTGCTCTGCCATTTATTATTATTATTAATTTTTTTTTTTTCGTACACGTGACAAAATATGTAATTAAAAAAAAATCGGAATTTGCTCTACATCGTGGCGATTACAAGCGTACAAATATTTGTTCCTTAATTAAAGCAGTTGAATCCATGACATGCAGCATACCAGCCTATCGCTCAGCTCTTGCGCCAATCGTGCTATTCAAGTATACTTATCTGTAACATTATAAGAATTTTTATTAACAATAATATATGGCAGGCAACGTACATCAGGTCAAGTTCACATAAAACTAAAATGGAAAAATATCTATTATCTTCTTCCCACCCACACGCAAAAACCGCGCTTTGACGTGGAGTTGCGGAAACGAGCCCGCCATACCATACCATACCATATTATCTTCTTTTTGTTCTTCATTACTAAAAGTCATATTTGTTTTGAATCGCTTTGATGGAGACATGACGGGCCATATCAATATCACGATCATTATATGTCACTGTCATTTCTACAGTGTAACACAGTCACTTTTATTATATAGCTCTAAAATGTTTCTTTATAAAATAAATTCGTTTGCCAAGGTATAGAAGAAAGGCCTGTGAAATACTTTTTTTTTTGGTGAGTGGAAAATCATCCAATGATTGCTCCCGGCCTGGGTGCGGTGGGAGGGCGTGTCAGACTTTTACTGACTAAAACCCACTCATGTTCCTTCGATTGCCCTTTATGTTCCAGGGTCACGGTAACTATTATAAACATTCCGCAACGCCTGTGAAATACTCATGCTAAGTTGCGAAAGTAATAGTAGCAAGTCAAATTTGTACAAGTTTTGCGACAAACTTTTGATGTCACAAAAATTCTTAAACTTCCAATTTAAAAAATAATGTCGAAAACGTTCATCGATAAATCCATCCGACTCTCACCCCTAGTGCACTTGTTTCGTATCATAAATCAAGTGAGCTCGCGCTTGCGACGTATCGATTATATTACACACCACATTTCAGTAATAGTTTTATTCTGTTTATTATCTATTCAACCTGTGCTGTGTCGCCCTTTGATGTGGAAAAAATATGTATTTTTATGTTTTACTGAGTTTTTTTAAGTATTTATTATGAGACTTTCTGCTTTTCAACCGACTTCAAAAAAAGGAGTAGGTTCTCAATTCGACTGTATTTTGTCGTAGTAAATCCTATTTTGTCATTAGTTTATGTTTCAGTATGTGCATCGGATGAAATGATTCTAAAAAGACAAGACTTGGACAGCTCGACAAGCTGCAAGAAGTCGTTAAAATTAATAATCCATTATCTTAAAGTGTTTTAATATAAGTATGTATTATATTCCTAGTGCAGACCATACAATAGTTTAAATTGTAATTTCTAGGTAGTACCTAATGGAATTCTGTAATTTTAGTAAAATAGAAATTGAAAAAGACCCTGCTGTAGTCCGCAATCCGTTGTCCAAGTCCAGTGCCAATTTACGAGGTAGATGCGATGGTTAAATTCTGCTTTTTTACATACCAATTTTGTCAATTTGTTTCCACCGATTTAATTATGCAGCTGTAACACTGTACACACAACAACTGTACATATTAATCTTCTTCTTGACTCACTATATTTATAAAAAAAACATTGTATACTATGTAGTGTAGAGAAGAAACTAGAAACATAAAATATGAACAGTAAATAGTTACTGTTATGGAGTAGAGACGAACTGTGTAGCGTTTTGGAAATGCTAAATTGGTCCTAACTGGGCAAAATAAGGGATGAAATTTTATATGAAAATGGGCGGGCTAATCCGCAGAAAATAGCTAGTAAATATAAATATATTAATTACCTACAAAGTACTTAATCTAAAGTGTAACTTATCTCCTGTTAATTAACAGTAATTATAATTAATCTCGCTCATATACCTATGTACCCAGGAACTTAACGTTCGCCATATCTTAAATGAATGTTTTACAGGCTAATGACCTTTGTAGGCAATTAACACAGTTTTTTTACAGAGCTGGCTCTAATTGATAAGCTGAAATAATATTTAAACGGCATGTACAAATGACTCCATGTGCTTTTAGCTATGGTAAAGTTTTCGATAAGTAGAGACCTTTATAAACCTAATTTTCGATTGTTTGTTCTTCTTTATCCCGTAGACTTTTACCAATACGTTGGTGGTCAACTTCTAGTGTAACCGACCAATGTTTCACTTAAAGCGACTGCTTACCATACGTCCACGGGATCCCTTCTTTTCGCATAATATTCTTTGTCCTAATATACTTCGGCATAACGATTTTGGCACAATTTGTTTTGGCATAATAATACTTCGGCATATTTTTTTTAGGCATACATTTTATGTTGGCATAATCATGTTAAAGACTAATTTGTTTTGGCATAAATTTGATTCGCATAACTTTAGTAGGCCTAATGACTATTAGCATAACGTTAGTAGGCCTAAAGACTATTTAGCATAACGTTAGTAGGCCTAATGACTATTAGCATAATAATGTTTAGGCATACAATTAATATAAATAACAAAAACAATTTTCATGCAAATGATATATAAATATACATGACATTATGTAAAGCAAACCAATTTGCTGTAGTTTCTGTAACAATCAAACAAATTGTTGGTTAAAAAGTTAATATGCTGTGCAACAAAAATTAGTGACAGAACCGAATTGCTGCAAAACCGACTCCACGTAGTCTTGTTTGCCCTACCCCTAGAGTGTTATTTAAAATCGCGTAGGCGCGTAGGGGCGAGGCGGCCCGCGGGCTGAGGAGCAGGCGGCTGGGAGCGAGCCGCCGCGGCTGAGGCTGGCCGGCGAAGCCGGCCAACAAGCCGAAGCTGCGGTGGTGAGCGAAAGCCGTCTGCGACGATTAGCACGCGTGGAGCCGCCGGAGGCCCGCAGCGCCGGAGCCGTCACAGAAACCCTGCCTGCTGCATGTTGCATGCTTGCTTGAATGCTGCATACTTGCTTGCATGCTGCATGTTTGCTTGCATGCTGCATGCTTGCCTGCATGCTGCATGCTTGCTTGCATGCTGCATGCTTGCTTGCATGCTGCATACTGCATGCTTGCTTGCATGCTGCATACTGCATGCTTGCTTGCATGCGGGTATAGTGTCTAAATATTCTAGGTGTTAATAAATTTTCCATTGTTATACCTATAAAAATATGTTTTAATATTTTTATGCGAAATTTATGCTTTAAATTTTATGCTTTAGGACATTATGTTTACAAATGTTATGCTTTAGAACTTTATGCTTAAAAAAGTTATGCTTTAGAACTTTATGCTTAATAAGTTTATGCTTTAGAATATTATGCCTAATCATTATTATGGTTAGAGACATTATGCTTAAAAAAGTTATGCATGAGCAGTTATGCGTAATTATGTTATGCGAAAATATAATTATGCCAAACAACATTATGCGAAGTTATATTAGGTCTTAAAATTTTATGCAAATGGATAGGGAACCTACGTCCACAACCCAGTTATTAGGCGACACGGTCTTGGATAGGCTGGTAAAACTTTCTGGGTACGTAGGTACGTAGAACTTTGACAGCCGTTAACAGTAACGACATTAATAAAATAAAAATTATTGAAAAACAAAAAACCCGACTGCCTGAAAACTGAAAATAAAGAAACAAGCCCAGCTGTTTAGAATTCTGTTAAGTAATACTAAATAATAACACAAACGAAATAGTTTACAATCTATACACACATAAAACAAATCATAAATTCTAATGCAGAACAGAACGACTCACAGTCGGGGCCCATTCAAATTTTACCAATCAATTCTTTCCAAGGGGCCCCGACTGTGAGTCGTTCTGTTCTGCATTAGAATTTATGATTTGTTTTATGTGCGTATAGATTGTAAACTATTTCGTTTGTGTTATTATTTAGTATTACTTAACAGAATTCTAAACTGCTGGGCTTGTTTCTTTATTTTCAGTTTTCAGGCAGTCGGGTTTTTTGTTTTTCAATAATTTTTATTTTATTTTATATTTTTTAGTTACGGTTCATTGACTTTGTTATAAGATGGAAAATTTAGCAATGTAGTCAATTTATTGAGGGAGTTAATATCGTGAGGATTATTAAGTAACTTGCGGTGGTCTAAACTACTGATGATTTGTCCCTAACCTGACCTAACTCAGCTCAAAGCTACATATGCTTAACCTTTAGCTAAAACGCGTGAACTTAAATCAACCACAGCTCGGTCCAAAGTAGTTCCTTGGAGAAGAGGCGGAAACGCACCGCCCAAGCCCTTTCAGATGTTCTGTTACCGGATTCCCTTGGACCTGGCACCACTGGCTTATGTCCACGACTCTAATTCTCTTTGGCAAATTTACCAGGTCTAAGCATCATAGCTTAGTACGGGCATGTCGATGAATTTGCGCTTCAAGGATATCGGCGGATCACCTAAACTGTGGACCAGTAGCTTTTAAGGCGTTTTCCATTCAGCAATCAATTTCTTACACCTGTCTTTACCCGAAAGAAACTGACTGGCCCTAAAAACATACGAACTTAAAATATAGAACATTAATACGTATTTTCTACCTATCCTACCCGATCTTACTCTTAGGGCCATATTTCAACATCATCAACTTGGTGACGCCACCAACAAAATGGTGGCGCTCCTATAAGTGAACTGAACTGTATACCTACATTTTGTTGGTGGTGTGACCCGAGTTGAGTAACCTGGAGTCTTAATGAAACGTGGCCCTTAAGTTGGGCATTGACGGTCGTTTCTTCGCGTCAGTTGAACTGACGTCGCACCAAAACTGCCCGTGAGTGTATGATCGTCATTCCATAGCTCCGTGTAGTTTTATGTATGTATATCGTTTTCGGTCGCATAGACAGACCACACACAGCTACCAGTTGGGAGCTCAGATCGTGCGTCAAGCGTATGTCAACTTTCGGTGGGAGGAACAGTGGGTTTTTTTTGTTAGAGGGAAATCATCAAATGACCTCTCCCGTCCTAAGATGGGCGGGAGGGCGTGTCAGACTTTTATTGCCTAAAAGCCACTCATGTTCCTTCAGTAGCCCTTTATATTCTGGGGCCACGGTAACAATTACAACTATTCCGCAACCCCGGCAGGCATTGGCCCTAGAGTGCCCCTTCACGTGCTGACTGCTATTTGAGGCGCACGTGGAACAAACGCGCCGAAGACACGGGCCTGGTCCTAGTCGGGCGGCGAGCTACCCATCACTCGCCGTCCACAGACCCGCGCCTACGGTGGCTGGCAGCCGTCGTCTACACCAGGGTCCCTGTCTGGGGCGTGAGGCTTGACGCTGCCTCACACGCGCCGCCGCCTCCTTCTCCAGCATGACTGCTTCCCAGAAGGAGGCAACGGCTCCCATTCAGTCTCGCCCCGGAGCATGGCCTGAACCAGTGCCGGGCGCGAGAGGTCTCCGCCGCCGATCGCCTCGCGGGGCACATCTGCACCGTATAACAGTGGGGTTTGAGAAGTCGGAAAGAACCCAACATAACCTTCTACTTTCCCCAGACATAAGGTATAGATAAGGATTTCCCCACGAGATAAAAAGGGCTGAAGATTTGGAGGTTTATAATATGTTGTTTCCAAAGTCCAATCGTCATTATTTATCATTATTATTGAGAAATTTGCTTACCAACTTCTATTATAAAAAAATCAAGAAATGCAGGAATAGTCAAGAATTTAATTGAACCTGAACACCTCTATAAATAAATAAATAGTTTTAGGATAGTAGTCGTAAAATAGTTTTAGAATCGCTAATTTATTAAATAATCATTTAAATTGTGTAGGTAGATGCATACTTCTGAAATAGTTCACTTTATGTAAGGCATTTATATTTTCGGGCGCGCACCCCCCTGAATCCTGGCGCCCTAGGCATGTGTTATTTTTGCCTTAGGGTTAATCCACCAATGTATTTTTTAATGTTTTGTTTGTTTGTATACCGTTTACACTTGAAATAAAAACTTAAACCAATACGTAAGAAAATTTGCGAGAATGATTGTTTTGTTATACAACTTTAAGTCGTTATATTGTAACCTCCACCCGTTTTATCCTAGCAAGAATATGGAATAAAACGAGCGTGCACAATATAGAAGTTTAATACCAGCTCAAGAAGGAGGCTCACAAATTTATAAGTCGTGGGTTCAGGCCCGTTTGTTGTCACCCCTGCAGTGAAAGGCACTTCCCTGAGAAATTTCCGCAGGAGTCGCCCAGGCCGGGGATGGTAGATGGCCGATGTTCGTGATGCGTGCGGTGACTGGAACAATTGATCGTCCGGAAGATACGGCGTCGCTGTCCGACTTGCTAAGCGGACAGAAGCTTCAGGATGACGTAAACTCGCCGTAGTTCCTGGAAACCATGGTTTCATAGGTCTTAGTACGGGCCCTTATACCCGCCGTCCTGGTCTGGGTCCGCCGACGTCATCTAGGGAGATGCCCATGTAGTTGTAGTAGTATTGACGTGACGGAACTGACCAGAACGGAGTTCACAATGATAATTAAGCGACTAGAAGCACAAAAGAAAAAGGCAATAACACTATACCCTTCTTTTGGGTTACGCCGCAGTCGTGAATGAATAAGTAAATTAAGCAGCAGTTAAAATTTGAAATTTTGTATATCATAAAATAATATTTTATAAAAAAAATGAAGGTAAAAGAAGAATTATTTTCTAACGGCATAAATGTAGCATTCTTATAGCAATTTTAAATTGTAACGGTGCATACTAGATGAGAGCAATATCACTATAGAATACAGCAAATAATGTGTTTAACTGCCAATAACTAGATACACAACAGTTTAGAAAATGGTTTGAAATTAAACGATACGTGTGCTATTCAAAACTTACCCTAATTCGGGATTATCTGTAGAGAAATGGCACTTTAAAGGCACTCCACCAAGACGATTTATTTTTATTATATTAAAAATGGTTACGACAACTTCGACTAGTGCGCTCGATAGGTTGTAATATGGAGATATAATACGTGTGCTTTGGCATCAGCCTAGAGGCGACTGACCCCGCTGCGCGGGCGCGCGAATCACATATATCGTATGCGAACACTCCCCCCGCACTCCATACCTCCGTACCGCCGCGTTCCAAAACGTATGCACACAAAGAACAACATTCGCAACATTCATTTTTAATTTGTAAAATAACATGAATAGTCATGGAACGTTCCGTTACATTACCCGCCGGTCCCTGATAAGGATTTTATTTCTGGGAATAAAATCCGCATACCTATTACGTTACAACCAACTTGCATACTAACATTCACTTCATCCATACCTCATCGCTAAAAAAACCTAACATATATAACATCACACAACAACTTTAGTTTTGTGACGTGACCTAACAAAACGAAAGTCAATGACAAATATTTGTCCGTGGCTTAGTAACAGAACTTAATATCTTTTTAGTTTGTATTGGGGAAATGTAACGAAACACAAAATTCATGTATAGGTGGTAATCTTAAGATCTTTTATATGCCAAGACCCTACCCAACAAACAAAAACGTCATATAAGTCTTGACTTATACGACATAAAGTTGGATAGCAGTCTTATAATGATAGTAAGATGACTACGAGGTCCTTTAGACGTCTTTAATATAACTTTTTAGTCGTGCGACAAATATGTCATAATAAGCTGGTCTTAGCAACGTTGGTAAGACTAAACTATACGACGTTGTATTACAGTCTTAGCTAGAACGTTTGTACGACAACGCTATAGTCGTACTAACGTTATAGTCCATTAAGCGTTTTGAACTAACCAAATTAGGTCTTTGAAAAACCTTTATATGACATCTATGTAATGTAGCAGTTGTATAGACGTTTTCACAGTGACGTTTATATAACGATCACTATCCTGTTTTACAGCGGTCAATTGGAGACTCTTAAATGACTTAGTGGTTTATTCGATACTTAAATATAACCTATATATTTGATGATGTCTGTTTATTGTCATGCCCTGACTTTATTCAAACTTGTAGTCGCATTTAAGTCAAGTTTTGACTTTAAAACGTCTAGGCCGCCATATTAACGGAACGAATGATTAAATTTGCTACGAAAAATGGAAGGTAAAAATTCGTGGAAAAGACTTACACGTAGTGGAACTTTCAAAATGAGAGTAAAAATAAAATGTTTAAATATTTGAAATCTGCACTGTACTTTTACTGTGAACAATATGAAAAGGGTTTTAAATTTATGAGGAACCCTAATAGCTAGCTGCTGTCATGGCGTATTGCATGGTCTTGAAATAACCTTAATACGACTTTATGTCTTTACAACGTTGTAAAGAGATAAGTGTGTGACAAAAGCAACATGTCCTACATTATTAGAAATAAATATATTTTTATTAATAAAAATATAATCATTTAAACACAAAATTGAGAGGGGGCATGAAAATTTCAAATAAATACACATAGGTATATTATCATAAAACTTTAATACCCACTCGAACTAAACGGCATAAGAGACAGATACATCTATTAGCGAAATATATAATATAAGTTAAATAAACCTTTTATTTCCTTGTAATAATTTCTTTTGCACTCAAATCTTAAATCAAATCCAAACACGTATGCCACTAACAAGAAAAAGTCTTACAGGAGTTGTTCCTTTACTCAAATATAACGTTTTAGTCATTCAAAAACACCTGTATGACGACAATACAACAAACGAGCCGTTGTAAAGTTATGATGCGACTTCTGCGCGACGAAAGTGGTAATTCCATCACGTTCATACGACTTTTGAATGACGTAACGAAGTCATCTTGCGACTTTTGTATGTCCATTAAACGATAATGTTGGTCGTATAACTGGGGCCATTTCCGCGTTTAGTAAACGTTATTATAACGTTAGTGCGACTTAGGTATTACGATCAATGGAATTAAGATAACGTTTACTAAACTTTTGAATGACGTTAAATTGTTAGTTGGGTAACTTCTTACCCGACATATCCTCTAAAACATAAACGAGTGGTGATAGTTTTTGAATGATACGACATTTAATATATTTGGGTGCTAATTTCTTGCTGAAGTGCTTATCTTTGTCGCTAAGCACGTAAGTACGTTTATAAACGATGTCACCGACATTAAACTCAAAGGACTTGCGTCTTAAGTTATAATGCGACGTGTTTTTTATGTGAGCATGATATAGAGATTTTTGGACCTGGTCAAATATGGTACTTAGACAACCAAGGTTCTCAGCGTAAACCTCACGCGGCAGAAATAAGACTTCATCACCTAGATCTGTTTCGGTATAATGGGAACCACAAAGCACCACTTCCCGTCCAAAAACAAGAAATGATGGAGAAAATCCAGTAGCCTCATTAACCGAGTTATTTATGGCAAATTGAACTTTCGGAATAAAAACGTCCCAAGATCGATGGTCGCCTTCTACAAACGTAGAAATACACGTAATAATAGTCTTATTGTACCGTTCTACTGTGTTAACCTGGGGGGTATATTTAGGCGAAAAGAAAATATTGGGAATCTTGAATTTCTTAAATAGGTCTTGAGTATCTTTACTTATAAATTGAGTACCATTGTCTAGAAATATTGTTTGAGGAACACCATGAATTAGAAAAATTTGTTCTTCTAAAATTTTTATTATTATCCCCGAAGTAGCTTTTTTTATTGGAAAAATATGACAAAATTTGGAAAAACAACAAGTTATTACCAGAATGTAAGTGTTTTGTTTCCTAGTGACTGGAAGAGGTCCCATTAAGTCGATGGATATCATCTGGAAAGGTCGTGAGCATTGTTTTGGGCGACCCATTTCACCAAGAATAGCATGGTTTTGAGACTTATATTGAAGACAAGTACCACATGATCCAACGTATTTTGCTACATCTTTATACATACCTGGCCAGTAATACTTGAGTGCAATACGTTTATAAGTTTTGAAAATTCCTAAATGACCAGCAGATGGTTCATTGTGATTATCTACCATGACTTTTTCTCGTAGTTCAGATGGAACAACTTCTTTCCATGAAAATTCATTTGTTAACAAACACTTATTTTTACTAAGGCGATAAAGGGTATTATTTTTAATTTGGTAATTAGGAAAATTTTCGGGTTTTGTAACACAGTTATTATAAATATTTTTAAACCAATCATCACTAGAAGTCGTAAATGAATTGGACGTGATTGTGGCAGAAACTGGGACAGCTCTAGACAAAGCATCAGGGATGACGTTGTCAACACCTCGACGGTGCTTAATTTCAAAATTGAAAGAAGATAATCTTACTCCCCAACGTGCGAGTCTTCCTGTGGGGTTACTTAATGAGAGAAACCACCGTAACGCACTATGGTCTGTGTAAACCGTGAAGGTTTTCCCATTTTCCAAGTAGCAACGCCAATGCTCTAATGCAATAAGAACTGCTAGCGTCTCGCGCTCCGTGATGCTGTAATTCCTTTCTGCCGCCGATAGCGATTTGCTCATGTAAGCTATGGGGTGCTCCTTTCCGTTTACGGTCTGAGTGAGCATGCCGCCTATCCCATAGTTACTCGCGTCCGTATGTACTTCAAATGGTAGGTTATAATCGGGACAAGAAAGGACGGGCGCGGAAACCAGACACTCTTTAAGGTTTTTAAAAGCAGCGTCTGCTTCATCCGTCCACTTAAAAGGAGGAGAGTTCTTCTTACTGGAAGTCAACTTGTTCAGCGGACCTGCAATTGTGCTAAAGTTGGGAACGAACCTACGATACCAGGTGGCTGTGCCTAAAAAACGCTTTAGCTCCTTACGGTTAGTAGGAGTTGCATAATTGAGGATGGCTTCAACTTTATCTGGATCAGTTCGTAACCCATTCGCGTCAACTACATAACCTAAATACTTAAGCCTACTTCGAAAGAACTCACACTTTTCCAAGTTGATAGTTAAGCCTGCTTTACGTAGACTTTCCAAAACACGAAGTAATAAGGACACGTGTTCCTCAAAACTACTGCTAATAATAATAATATCATCTAAATATGCGAATATTCGGTGATCCACGTTACCTAGCAACTTATCGACAAGACGCTGTTGTGTAGCAGGAGCATTTGTCAACCCAAAAGGTGTTGTTTTAAACCTAAACGTTCCTCTACCCGGAACATAAAACGCAGTTTTGTCTCTGTCTTCCTCCGCAATCGGTATTTGCCAAAAAGCTTTGGACAAATCGAGGCTAGTAAGAAAACGAGCATCGCGCAGGTTGTCCAAAATCTCGGATATATATGGCAAGTTGTAAGCGTCTCGTTTTGTGACGGAATTTAATTTCCTACTGTCAAGGCAAAAACGAGGCTGACCATTTTTTTTAGTAACTAGTAGTACCGGAGATTGCCAAGCACTTTCGCAATGTTCCACCACATCTAGATTCAACATCTCATCTACCTGTTCGATAAGAATTCTTTGTTTCTCAGGAGACAATCTGTAGTACCGTTGTCTAATAGGTGGAGAATCACCTGTATCGATGTGATGGGACACAACGTGTGTACGGCCCAACCCTTTGCGCTCAAAGGAAATGTCCCTAAATTGTTCAACAACATGATTCGCTATAGAACGTTGAGACTCGTCTAAACTATCATAAGAGTGAATAAACGTTTGTTGATTGTTTGTATTTAAGTCAATTAATGTATTAACTGATGACTGAATAGAACCTAAATATTTCGGACATAATTGAAAAGCGCGCCAGAAGTCAATACCTAAAATAAGCGATAAATGTACTTCTGGAACGACATAAAATTTTATAATGTGAAATTGTTCCTCGAAATGCACGGGAACATTAATATAGCCAATACTTTTAAGTGCCTGACCACCAGCTGCTATTACAGAAGGTGTATCATCAGTACATAGCTTAAGGCCATGACTAAGTAACTTTTCGTGTGCAGAGTTACCTAATATAGTAACCGTTGCTCCAGAATCCAGAAGGCCGGACGCTGTAATACCGTTAATCTGAATATTTAAATATGGTCGCGTATCATTCAGAGGCTTAGTTTGCAGAATTGAACAAATTTTGTAACTGTTGAAAAATAACGTGATAGTTTTTAACCAATTACTCCAATCTTGTTTATCAAAGCGACTCCCGGACAACGATGGTCTGGTACAATCCTGCAAAACTAGTTTTTTGGATTTTTATTTCCACTACACTTAGGACAATCTGGTTTTTTAACACCTTTGTGACCGCACTTGAAACACAAAATTTCCTTATTCTGGCAGTCCTTTAGGCTGTGAGAATTATTGCGGCATCTAGGACAATACGGCAACTTCACCTCTGCTACAACGACATCGTTCCCTTTAATTTCGTGTAAAAACTTTTCATTAACATTACTTGAATTTTGTTTAATATTATTTGATACCTGATTAGTTTTACTAACGAGTGATGTTCTTTGTTTGTACGCAAACTCCGGTGCTAACGTATCGGAAGTAGCAGCTGAAGGTTCTCGGAACTGAGCCATCCTTGACTGTACGTTTTCAAAATTACGGCACAAAAAACGTAACTGATCCACTGTCTTAATTTCAGTTGCAGACGCTAGAGTGCTCGCATAACATGGTCTAATATTATGGAGTATTATTTCAAGCTTGTCTTCTTCCACTAAAGGTCTCGACAGACGCGAAAACATTCCCGAAAGAATTGCTAAGTAAATGGAAATATTTTCCGTTGCACCCTGAGTCCTAGACCGAATCTCAGACAATAGACGGTAATCGTAATCTGCCTTGTCGAAATCCTGCTGCAGAAGAATGACAAGATCGTCCCATGATGATACCTGATCCTTAACGCTTCTATACCAATGCAGTGCATCTTCTACAAAAATTTCGGACGCATAAGCCAGTAACTTTGAGTTAGAAAGATTACGAGCTACACTAAATTCATTAACGCGCTGAATAAAAGATCGCACACAAGCTTTACCGTCATATTTAAGCTTGGCTAAATCGGAAAACCTAGCATTACCTTCGCAAGTCACCGAAACATTAATTTTTTCCGTTGTGACTTGTTGATCAGAAGAAGAAAAGACAGGAATGAGAGGATCTATACATTTTAGTTTTAATGACATAAAAATGTTATAATATTCTTTAAAAAGATTAGTGCATTCTGAATGTACGTCCATAATTTTGTCGTCAACGTTTATCCTATTGAGTCTATGATAAAGATGATGAAACAGATTTTCGATACGTCCTATAATATTTTTATCTTTGTTATCGGCATCCAAACTAGTTTTAATTTTGTTTAAAACTTCTAAAGAATTGTTTAAATCTTCGAGGGGGTCCAGATGGGAACATAAAATATCCTCTGATGAATAAATCTGGCCGAGCTTACAAATTTGTCGCCTAAGGTCAGCTACTGTATTAGCGGGGGTCTCACCTCTGACAGCAACCTCATATTCAAGTTCTGATTTTTGCAGAGACAAATACTTGATAGGATATGCCATTTTGAAATTTTATAATATTTTATCAATGTATTAAAAGTTGTAAATAGCACACGCATTAATTTATAGAACTATGATAGAAATGATAAAAATACCCCGTTCTGTTACAATCAACTTTAACAGAACGCTGTGTTAAAATGAATGATAATGAAAGAATAAAAGAAGAATGGCAAACTAATGAAAAATAAAAAACAACCAAAAGCAAAAGGTTACAGTAAAAAAAAAAAAAAAACGCAACTGGTGTGAAGGTAGTTTGACAAAGAAATAAAAAATTTTTTTAAAACATTTTTAGAATACCACCATATATAAAAAAAACAATTTTGATATTATCAAATTTTAAATTAACAATACACATAAAAAAAAATAACAAGTAAATTAATCAGTAACAGGTATTCTTATTAATTAATAACACTGAACTTCACCTCAGTTACTGCAACAAAAAAACAAAAACACAAGCGTTTCACAAAACAAAAAAAACACTCACCGTACAATAACTAACTACTTACTACAGAAGCGAAAACAAACAGAACCACGTAATAGGGCGCCAGTGTAACCTCCACCCGTTTTATCCTAGCAAGAATATGGAATAAAACGAGCGTGCACAATATAGAAGTTTAATACCAGCTCAAGAAGGAGGCTCACAAATTTATAAGTCGTGGGTTCAGGCCCGTTTGTTGTCACCCCTGCAGTGAAAGGCACTTCCCTGAGAAATTTCCGCAGGAGTCGCCCAGGCCGGGGATGGTAGATGGCCGATGTTCGTGATGCGTGCGGTGACTGGAACAATTGATCGTCCGGAAGATACGGCGTCGCTGTCCGACTTGCTAAGCGGACAGAAGCTTCAGGATGACGTAAACTCGCCGTAGTTCCTGGAAACCATGGTTTCATAGGTCTTAGTACGGGCCCTTATACCCGCCGTCCTGGTCTGGGTCCGCCGACGTCATCTAGGGAGATGCCCATGTAGTTGTAGTAGTATTGACGTGACGGAACTGACCAGAACGGAGTTCACAATGATAATTAAGCGACTAGAAGCACAAAAGAAAAAGGCAATAACACTATACCCTTCTTTTGGGTTACGCCGCAGTCGTGAATGAATAAGTAAATTAAGCAGCAGTTAAAATTTGAAATTTTGTATATCATAAAATAATATTTTATAAAAAAAATGAAGGTAAAAGAAGAATTATTTTCTAACGGCATAAATGTAGCATTCTTATAGCAATTTTAAATTGTAACGGTGCATACTAGATGAGAGCAATATCACTATAGAATACAGCAAATAATGTGTTTAACTGCCAATAACTAGATACACAACAGTTTAGAAAATGGTTTGAAATTAAACGATACGTGTGCTATTCAAAACTTACCCTAATTCGGGATTATCTGTAGAGAAATGGCACTTTAAAGGCACTCCACCAAGACGATTTATTTTTATTATATTAAAAATGGTTACGACAACTTCGACTAGTGCGCTCGATAGGTTGTAATATGGAGATATAATACGTGTGCTTTGGCATCAGCCTAGAGGCGACTGACCCCGCTGCGCGGGCGCGCGAATCACATATATCGTATGCGAACACTCCCCCCGCACTCCATACCTCCGTACCGCCGCGTTCCAAAACGTATGCACACAAAGAACAACATTCGCAACATTCATTTTTAATTTGTAAAATAACATGAATAGTCATGGAACGTTCCGTTACAATATATTCTAAACTATTTTTTTAAAAGAAAAATGATAAAGGGAACCTAAAGATGATTTTAAAATACCTATTCAACGACACCCCACTCGACATAGTTCATCGACATTTTTTTTTTCATTTTGACAATATGGCGTCTGGTTGTCGCTGTGGTGAATTTTGATTACTGTCATGTCTTTAGTGACACTCGCAAGTTTAAGACGAATCGATTGACGTAAGAATTATCAAAATCGGCCTACGCATTCGGTCTCTAGAACGCCACATAGAAACAAACATACATACATACATAGACTGATAAACACATTACCCTCCTTTGCGTCGCGCAGTCGGGTAAAAAGACCCTTAGGACGAAATAAATAAGCTTTACTGCGTACTTTCTTAGACCAAGCAATCCCTGTCACTGTCAAACTACGATTGCAAGAGAAAGTTCGAACATGGCTTAGCCAAAATAGGTCCTAAATCACGTTTATTTGAATTAAACTAACCTAAATTAAATCAACCACAATGGGTATCATAAGACGTCCGATGACATCGCAGAAGACCCAAGCGAAGATGGCGGGACCAGCTTGATGCTTGAAAGCAAGATTGGCATACACTGGCGAACTACAGAAAAAGTGAGGCCTTTACACTTCAGTGAGATAACACAGTCTTATAAAAATAATAAAATTTATTTATCTGGCACAGTAATTGAGGAGATCCGACACAATGCTGAAACCTACAAAGAGAGGTTAGCAAATCATCCCAATGATGTAGCAGTCCAGTTGATACGAACCAAGCGTGAAACCAACAGCGTGTAATCCTGGGACCAATGTAGACCAGGTCTAGCCAATCACGATGAGGAGCTGTCTCTGCTTAGAGATACACTCGACATGACACAGTGCACACAAAAAATGTGCTTACAGTCTACGAACGGTTGCAGATATACACCGAAGAAAAAAAATATCTCGCCGTAAGTGTGAAAGCAATAAATCCTCATCCATCCATCCTATCAAACATCAATTTAAGATTATCGCTAACTACAACGGATACGTCGCTCGACGGATACGAGAGCTCCTTTATTTGTACATAATATTAATTATAGCAGGCCTCGCATGCGCAACAAATGTGATGTTCACTGACTCATGGCTAGGTACCGACGTTATGACACCTAAGGATGCAATGTGCATGGCTTTCTTGTGATGTATGGCGTGGTATAAAAAACTGTAGATTAGTTTTTTTTTATGGCAAGCAATTGAAAGTATACCAGTGGTGCTTGTAATTAAAACCGGTGTTGTGCGTGTGGTTCTGTGAAGTATTTGGGGTACCAAATTGGAATATTTTCGAAATAGTTTTAACTAGCAAACCGCCTCCGCTTAGCTTTTGCAATTCGTTGAAAGTCACTATTATTTTCAACTATACAGGGCGTCCCACGGCTATGCCACATGGAGGAAAAGTACCTTAAATATTGTAGATAGAACATTTTACTGAAAGAAGACATTATTTGAATTTTAAAAACAATTTAAACTGTATTCATAGATATTTAAATAATTAAATGAGGCCGGGCCGGGGATTGAACTTGTTCCACTAAAAATAATAATCACCCTGTAGTTTTATCATACCGATCGAATAGTTTTACCATAAGGATTATTTTTAAAAATTGACTAATTTTGTATTAAATAGTTTAAATTCATGGTCTTTCTTTTATTTTTGACACTATGTTATTTAGCAAAAAACAAACCTTGTGATGAAGCCTTTCGATCGGTAGGATAAAACTACAGGCTGATTAATTATCTTGAGTAACAGGTTCGATTCCCGATTCAACTATGTATTTACTTAACTATCTATGAGTACACTTTGAAATGTTTTTAAAAATCAAATAATGTCTTCTTTCAGTAAAATGTAAAACTTTACTTTCCCTCCATGTGGCATAGCCGTGGGACTACCTGTATTATGCAAATGAATAAACTTCTTTCTCTAGTATCACTCTATTCAATTCCACAGAATTTTTTTTTTTGCTTCCAGCTTCAGTGAGAGACGCACCGTACCATCAGGGGTATGCCCAGTAGTACGTTGAGCTCTACACGTATCTTACGTACGTTGATCAAAATTGCAAATAATCTGACATAGTTGGGCAAGCACCAACTCAACGATGCATGAAAGATTAAGAACGATAATAGCAAAACCTACTAAACTACCAATACACATTATAGGTACTTATACTTATTTTTGTGGGAAATTAAGCATATCCTTTTACATTTTAGCTATTTACAACCATCAATGTAGCTACCGCGCTGAATAGATCTTATTTATGCCTATTTAAAACCTCTCAACAAATAGTAGCTAAACATTCTCTGCAAATATGTCTTTACGGACACGACCTATCAAATAGTTGTAAATAGCAACAGAACAGATAAAAGTGGTCTTCTTCTTTTTGATCCCGTGTAAATAGCTACGCACTCTATAACGACTTAAAACTCAAAGTTTAGATGAATAAGGAATAAGGTCCAGGATTAAAATAAAACTCCCTTCTAAATAATAATTATCTCCCTTCTACTATCCATATTAATATTATAAATGGGAAAGTGTGTCTGTATGTTTGTCTTTCTTTCACGGCAAAACGGAGCGACGAATTGACGTGATTTTTTAAGTGGAGATAGTTGAAGGGATGGAGACTAACATAGGCTACTTTTTGTCTCTTTTTAACGCAAACGAAGCCGCAGGCAAAAGCTAGTCTACAATAAAACACAACATAATTGTAATGATTTCGTTTAATACAACACTAAGTAAGTATAATTTACAATGATCAATAAAAGTATTCGTGTTGCCTCGAGCATGACGCTCCACAGAATATAAGCACTCTCTCTGCTGACCTGCTACGTAAGACGGAACGCAAATAAGAGGCGAATCGCACTACACCGCCCGAATCCGCAACGATCGCATCCGATCACGTACGATTACTTACGTACACTCGACGCAAACTTAATAATTCTACAATAGCAAAAATAATAAAAAAATAATTCGTATACGGTGTAGTGGGAAACTTCGAAAAATTTCTTTTAATATTGCTAAACAATAATAAAAAAATAATGTCATAATATAATTTTCATCAATTCCAAATTCAGTTTAAATATTTTCGTGCAAAGCGATGGTTTTACAACAATATACGTAACTATTGTACTTAACTGTTAAGGTCGGTTCACACGCGTGCGCTGTGTGACGAAAAACAAATGTGCAAGATTGACAAAATACAGTTAAATCAGTCAGCAAATATCCTCAATTTACGACAATTATCATTATGTAGACATACGAAGAAATTGTATATAATATCTACTGGCTACTGTTCGCGAGAAATGCTTGTGAAAATAACTACATAGGGTCGGACTACGGTAAAGTTAAAATGGGTTTAGTTCAGTCAAAATGACCCAAACAACTTTTAAATAGACATGGATCATTTTTAGTCTATTCTAAGCATTCTTTTTGAATTACATTGAACTTTGTTGCTGAATAGCAATTCAACAGCCATTGAATAGTCTGGTGGTGAATCAATTAGTGTGGGTTGGTTCTTTTTGGCTAAACTAATCTCAAATTTGGAACAGAGTTCAGGCGGCGGGAATCAGAGGCGGATGAGAACTGCTAACAATTATACGTCTTTTATTTTTTTCTTTCTACTTTTTAAATTGAAAAGCATTTTACCGTAGCCAACCGTGACGGGGATTCGCATTTTTTTTTCGCAAAGTATACATAAAAATGTGACACACCTACATTTCTATTTATGTATACATTTTTTAATCCCAAAGTTATTGCGTAATCGAATATACATTTAACATACTCATTTTACAGTTCTACGTTAAGTATACAATTATACATACAATGTGTGATATGGTTATTTTCACCCTTTCCGATAATTATCGAAAAAGTAACAAAGAACCCAACATAATACGCACTTATTATTATTTTATAGTAAATGCAAAATCGAAAAAACAAGGTGTTTTAACAAAAGAAAAAACGATTATCAGATACAGTGAATTTTTTACTACTAAGTATTTTATTTTTCTAATTTTTTTTCATTACAACATGAACGATTTAATATGCAATAGTTAAGTGAACGTTTACACTCGTCTAAATTTTTTACCATTTTTTCAAAAAGATTTATTTTTACAATCCATGATAAATATTTACATTCTAAACTTACGCTAGAAACAATTCCTTGGAATCAATAAAGTAATAGAAAAAATGGTACCATAAAAAATCATGGCACGCCATTGAAAATAAAATTACAAGTTTAATCTTTACATCAGATCAATAATCCCAAAAAAACGTAAAAAATAAAGCGGACTCGGTATTTTTGAAAATAAATGTAAATATTCTGAGATCTCTTTTGTATTCTGTAGCACAAAATGTCGGCACAACTGAAACGCTTGGCGTATATTTAAGCTTATTTTAACATACCAATAGTTACTACTTATTGTTCTTATTACTTGTATATTACAAATAATGATTAAATATTTTTATTTAAATATTGATATGGACCTTTTAAGGTTATTTATCGTTGAATTCAATGATTATTTGCGCAATCCGTTCCATCTAAAATCTTCCTAACACTTACACGCTATAAATATTTCTAACAAGTATAACTACCTCAGCTACCAAACCTAAAGGAAATCTAAAATAATAATAAAAAAAAACGTAAAACCTATAATACTTCAAACCCCGTTAAAACCGGGTCAATTAAAAAATAAAAGAAAAAATATTTGGTTAACTCTAACTTACAATTCCTCATTTCGAGATCGTCCATTTTTTTATTATAAAAACTTCCAACAGTGAACACATTACACTTTCTAGAACACCATTTCTAATAACTTGAAATAGATCTACACCCGTAATTAATATAGTATTATATACTGTGATAATAAACGCCAAACACTGGAGTGTTGTGTAATCGATTTACACTTAGTTCACATACACTGTGTACACTTGGCACTAGCACTGTGTACACTTCTTCAAATAAAATGATACACTAAATCGTGTACATACAGCCATTCTTCATTGGTCGCGTAGGACGTACCTGGTCGCGTGGTGATGGTACTTTATTTGTCAGATCTCTGTTCGTTGAGGGACAAGTTTTCGGCCTCGTCCTTGATGTGCGACATGGAGGGCCGGTATCGGTCCTCAGGGCGAGGGTAGTCGTCGTAGGGACTGGTCTCGCCGGAGCGGTTGCTTGACGACTCCTTGTTTGAGTTTGAGTAATCTAGAAGGAAAACAGTTAAAGTTATGAGATGACTTAGATACAACATAGCATTTAATATTTGCCTTAATCTTTACGTGTCCAGGTGTTGATCCTAACACTAGAGTTCTACCTTAAAGAGAACAGAAATCACAGCTTGGTCGGGACAACGGAATAGTGCACCTGCAGTGCTTAAGTACGGAAACCAGCGATTTGATACCGCATAACAATGAATGAAAGTTACGGTAAAATATTTTTTTTCACCGAAAATGAGCTGCTAATGCTAACCTAATATGGATGTTCTCTACTTGTTTGTGACACGCCTAACCCATTCCCACTCTTAGTTCGGCCCTTTTGCAAATGCAAATCAGCCTGATAACGGCTTCAGAAATTAAGTGGTTTTCAAGATTTCGTGTTAAATGAGTTATTGATGTTGTCGGTTTTTTTTTAATTTTCTTGTTATATCCGATAACTGAGTTTTTATAGCGTCAGATTATGTTGAATTTTATTGACTTAAATTATAGTAAGTGGTTTCATTACCTTTGTTAGAATAATCAGAAGCTTGCATCTCATTCTTGAGCGCATAGATGTTGGGCTTGACGTCCTGAGCGTCGCTGGTCAAGTCCTCGGCCTTCACATCATGCGAGGAGCTGCTGCTGCCGTAGCCGTTCATCATCGGGGGCCGACTGGTAGAAACAACGATAACTCGTTTAAGTTTAGAGATAAATTAAACTTGTGGAAGTAATTTGTTATTTCGACTTTTTAGAAAACTCAAAAATAAGTATATATTGAAAACAATAAGGTGAATACCGGAAAATAAACACATGTTTATTGTTTCACTGTAAATCGCTTAAAAATAATAAAATGATTAAGCCATGTAAAGATGCCAAAATTGGAAACTTTTTTTCAATCATGTTTTTGTTTTGTTTAGGAGCTTTAAATTAGGAACTTTTTTGTACGTTACAAATAAAAAAAAACTAGTATTCTTAATTACCTGTAATCGTCATGCGAGGACGGATAGTCCTCAGACTGCATCATGTGGTCCTCACCGGACATGTATGACAGGTTACAATCTTCCATCATGCCCTAAAAATAACAAACACACACTTTAAAAGCCATCCCTCAAAACCTAACAATATAAATGAAACACTGCTACACTTCATGTACTTCATTTAATAAAATTCTACTTTTCACATTATATTAACAAAGATTGTTATTTACCGTACATTTGAGTGTTTTTAACTAGGTCACATACATTGTACCATACCTGCAGGTTTCTTTTTAATGCTTCACTGTATCCGTGAGGACTGGTCATCATCGGAGGACTTTGAGCTCCCATGAATCTGTGAGAACATCACACTAGTTATATAATTTGCAAATCATAAAAATAATAATCGGCTTTCAAAACAAATTATTGCATTATTATTTTTTTATTTGATTCTAATGAATTCACAGATAAATGAAACTGGTAATTTAATTGAAACAAAATTAATAAAAAATCATACCCCGGCCATTTCAGACCTCTTCCAAATCAACTTATAACCATTTACACTATTTATAGTGATTCATGTATTGTGTTCATTTTGTGGAGTGTATAATTTTGAATTAAAGTCCAATTTATATGAAAAGTGTCTCAGTGAGTGTGTGAATGTGTGTAAAAGAGAAAGATAAATAGAATATAAAATAGAAAAATGGAAAAAGGCAAGCTTATGGGAAAAACGTTAGAAAAAACCTATCTATCATGCGACAAAAATGCACAGGCAAAGCGTAAGAAGCGGTACACTTACCTCAGGGATTACATGCACGAATGTTAAAAGATTGGGAATAGTAAAAGATTAAAATATAATATTTAATCTTACTTGGGTATCCAACGACGATCCTTTACAATAATTTGTATTAGATGCAATACATGCAAGTCTTTGTAAAAATAAACATTGTTTATAATCATTGATATAGCTCCGGAGTTCCATCAAATGTAAATTAAATAATCCATGTAATTACATTAGCAAAATATGATGTAAGCTAATTTATTAAACAAGTTATTTGTTTTAATGTGATGTTAAAAACTATTGCAAAACAATTGGCTATAGC
The DNA here is from genome assembly GCA_033675125.1 of Athetis lepigone. Taxonomy (NCBI): domain Eukaryota; kingdom Metazoa; phylum Arthropoda; class Insecta; order Lepidoptera; family Noctuidae; genus Athetis; species Athetis lepigone. The sequence continues at coordinate 11,008,726 of CM066234.1, forward strand.
TTCGCACTCTAGGAGTCTATAATACTTGTGTGTGCTTATATTTCCTATTTGGATGATTTGGTTATTACTTCTCATTTACATTGCCAAAGTTATCATACTTTGTTATATTTCATCGATTTAGATATTCTGAAATAGTACGTTGATCGAAATTATAGGTTCTCAAATAATTTAAAAATAATTGAAATATAAGCACACGTAGTGTTCATAATCCGCTATTATAAACACGTGTCTAGTTACAGACTAACATGACATGTTGAATTAATCTAAGCTTACACGGTGAAACACTTTACAATAATGGTCAGAAACATCAAATCTAGTGTGTCCACCGAGGATTATCTCTTTTACTCTTATCCTGATAATTCTCGGTTTCTGTATTCTCACATACATTAACGCTATGTGGACGCGATCGTCCAACGACTCACGTTTTTATATAAAAAGACCTCATTTAATCACATTTTTCATTTATGGGAATCAAGTGTTAGAGACGACATTATGTCAAAAGTAGGAGGCGCAACTAAAGAAATAATCTTATGACATCTAAATATATATTTTATTCTTAGTCAGCTTTTTGGGTGGATATTCATAATTTTGTTTGGCAACGCTTCTATATCACATATATTTACTACAACACGTTTAGTTAATAATAGTTCTATTTTAAACCTTCAAACACACGTAATTCGAGACACGATAGAAAGACAATTTGTCGAAAGGTTAATGTCTTAGTAATGAGTAGGTATTATGAATATCATAAAAGGCGTGACTAAGTAGATTCGTTGGACGGTCGCAAGTGTGTCGCGGCGCCCTTACTGTGGCGGGTTGTGGCCGGGCGGGCCGGCGGCCGGCTCATACTTCCGCGGCCGGCCTCGACTCAGGTGACGTCTCTTCACGAATTCCGCGTCGTCCACCATCCAGAAAGAGCCGAAGTCGTCCTCGTACCGCACGAAACATTTGTGCAGTGACAGGTTCGTCCGGATAGCGTTCTATAATTGCATCGCCGTTTAATAACTATCACAGTTATTCAAAAATCTCCAATCATCTTAATATTAATGCTTGTGCTTTCATTGCTGAGATTGTAACTGAGAAATTTCAAAACTGACAATGAAAGCACAATCAGATCGTCGTGGAATGGAACACCGTACCATGCAGGATGTGATAACCCCGGAAAACCCTGAAGGATGGATAGGACAGGAGGTTAATAGGCAAGCGAGAAAACGTTATTCACCGTTGTGCCGAAACCCACGTACACACACATAAAACCTAAATACAGAAAAAATTACATGACCTCACAAATTGGTGACTTTATAACGAGCAAGTTATAATGCCACTCACAATGATCAAGAGCCCACTACACAAATAATTACAGATTCAAATCTGAAACGAGATGAAAACGTTTATTTACACAATAAGAGTTAGATACATCGCTAGGTTAGATAGAAAATATTTAAGAGAAGATTAAAATGTACCGAAAACTGTGTAGTGTATGTTATGTGCAGTGTTTGATTTTGTACAAGGATTTGTTTTTGGAGTTTGGTAAGATATAGAGGCATAACTAGGGTAGGCAAGTAGAGCACCGAGTTCTAATCAGTTATGATAGTGGTACGCGTAAAAATATTTTACAATTAACCAATTCCAATATTCAATTTAATATTCACAACGCACACACGCGGATTTTTGACTTGCTTTTCACTTTGTTTTGACTTTATTTTTAAACCATCAAACTCACATTTGTCTAATCAGGCATTTGAAATGTTTTAGATAAGTTCACTCAGAGTCATATTTGAGAGTATTTCACGGTCTGTACCCTCTGAAGCATTAGTTTGAACCGTCTCTTAATTTTCATCTTTATTGTTAGTTGTTTTATGAAAAGTGTATTGAGGTTTTGTACCGTATTCAACTGATAGAGTAAAGCCATACTCATTTTGGTTCAAGTGTCAATAGAGCTTTAATAGAGTATTATTTTGATCATGTGTTATTGCAGTTATGGTTTTGTTAAAGTATTTATTAGATTTGTAGAGTTTAAGAAGGCGAAATGTAAATTAGTATTCGGCGTATGAATTTCCTGTTTTGAAGTAGTGTTAAATTATGTATAGTTTTGTAGTGTTATTTGAGTGTAAGCTGAAGTCAGTTTGTTGATTTGTATTACTCGTATGTATTCAGTATAAGTAAATAATAGAGTTCATAATGCTGTATGTGTAAATGACAATGTAATATTATCAGTATGTATTGTATAAGTGTAATCTGTAAAGTGTACATGAATAGTCTGATGAAGAGAAATGTGTTATATAACGTTGGAGTAAAGAAAAAAGTAAATTGTAAATAGTCAATTGTTATTTGTATAAATTGTCTAGTAAAGTTTATGTATAGTGTGATGTTTCCATTCTCAGTTTGAAAGAATAGGTCTGCATGGCGAGAGTAATTTGTAAAGTATAAATAAGAGTCTAAATTGTAAAGTATCTCATGTAAGTCAATTTGTTTGAGAGTATGTAATAAGATGTGCTTCCAAATGACTGGAAGAAATTCATGCTTAAAGAATGTGTCAAATGTTAAGTAGAACAGGAATCTGTGCATATACACAGTAGGCAAAATGTCCAGTATCTTCATTGTGTATGTTTCAGTGATCAAAATTGTAACAGTCAAGAGTACGGTAATGTCTCAAAAACCGAAGTGAATAAGTAAAGTGTTGATAGTTAGATGTGATGTACTGATTCAACTTTAGATGGATCAGTCAAGAGTAAGGTCTCCAAAATTGAAGTGAAAAAGTGAAGTGTAGTTTGTATAGTTAGATGTGATGTACTGATTCAACTTTAAATGGAACAGTAAAGAGTAATGTCTCCAAAATTGAAGTAAAAAAGTAAAGTGTAGTTTGTATAGTCAGATGTGATGGCAGTAGAACAGGTCTGCATGGCTGGAGGTACTACCCAGCGGAACTTTCGATGGAACAGTCAAGAGTAATGTCTCCAAAATTGAAGTGAAAAGTGAAGTGTCGTTTGTATGGTGAGATGTTATGGCAGGACTGGAGTAGTACCCAGCGAAACTTTAGATGGAGCAGTCAAGAGTAATGTCTCCAAAATTGAAGTCAAAAAGTGAAGTGTAGTTTGTATAGTCAGATGTCAGTAGAACAGGTCTGCATGGCTGGAGGAGTACCCGGCGTGCATGGGCGGCGGGTGCGCGTGCGCGGCGCGCTGCGGCCGGCGCTTGTAGAACTCGACCTCGTCCACCGTCCACACGGCGCCCTTCACGTTCTCCACGCGCATGAAGCATTTGTGCAGCGACAGGTTGTGACGCACCGCGTTCTGTGTCGCCACTCAACGCGTCTTTATTTGCTTCGCTTGTACGACACGCTATGTCTTGTCGCCGAATGTTTTATTAGAAAAATAACTTCATGACGCTACAGCTAAAATAATCTCCGATGTTTCAATGTGAAGCACGAAGCAATTCAGAAAATACGACATATAGTGAGCGTTATTTTTCTAATAATTTAAAATAGAGTACAGACAAAATGCCATTAGCAAAGATCGGAATAATGTCATCTATAATGATGTCACGTAATTTAAATTGGTCAAATGATAATGTTCAATCATTCTTTTAGGACATCTGGCTGAAAACATTGAATTTTGTATTTTATGGCAAGTTGTCTTTTGTTCTTTGACTGTACCATAGCGTATCGTCGTGATCACACATTTATTTTTTTACACGTATAAGAACATCTTATGGAATAGATACATCTATAAGCTTCTTATTATAATTGATTAAACATCAATCTTCAAGTGAAATTGTAAAGAACCTGAAATTTATTTATTTGCTAAAGGTAAAAACAGTAACACAACTTCGGGTGAAGATTAAAGTCATGAATATGTAGATATAAGTAAATACGAATAAACATAATAATAAACTACATTTACCTTGTCACTTTGTATTTCAAACAGTCTTTCTTTCAAAAAGAAAATATTAGTTGTATGTTTAGTAATCTACACAATTTATAATTTGACGTTTTTCTTTTATAGCAAAATTTTGAATAACAATATTAACTGTAATATTTATGTCTTTATTATCTTTTTAATGCCAATTATGGTTTTTTAATATTTTATAAAGTCCAGGCTTTGACATACCTTCCAGGTGGCTGCATTACGCCTGAAGTAGCAGAAAGTAGACTGGAACCAGTTGTAGATCTCGTTTAGAGTCAGCTGTTTGTCTGGAGATTCTATTATAGCCTGGAAAATACATAAAACCAATTAATATTGCTCGAGTTTTTGTATCAAAATAAGTCCTAATATCCACCCTTGAGGAACTCCCAATCTTTTCATAAAACAATATTTGATTGATAAAATTTACTCGTGCGTAACTCACAAAATAACTTATCAAATATGTGTATACAATACTAGGAAAGTAGTTGAAAATGACAAACATTATTTTGACAAGCAAAACTTAATGTCACCAAAGTCAAAAGCTTTATTACTGAATACACACCTGTCGAATGAGTGAGGCATATGTAAATGGCGGCCGTACGTCAGCAGACTTGTAAAACTCGCGGTTGCGTTGTATCTCTGAAAATGGAACGTTACAGCATTACAACTACCTACAAAAACTACAGAAAACACTGAAATACTGGATAAAGATAACTTAAAGAAACTTCTTATTCAGTAAGATATTACCTTGTTGCACATCTAATCCAGCTCTTTCGAGCATATACGGAAGACCTTTAGGACAGAAACCATATTTTAAAATAAAATTTACTTCAAGACTGCCCTTTACCAAAGCTACCTAAATTAATATTTAAATTCTGTCAAAATTTGATAACTGCTTTTTAGAATCCATCGTCGGCCTACAGTAATTCAAAACAGGTCATCATCACATAATCAGCCTGTAAACCTCTATGTGTCTCACTAGGCATATGCCGCACCTACATTTTTACAGGGCGTGGTTTGGTGCCGTGGAACTAATATCTTGCCACAAGCTTAACCTCTCCTGAATGAGAGGCAGGGTCCTCCACTGTGTTGTGATACTCCTCTATGTATGCTTTCAGAAATGGTTTTATATTTTTTTATAGGAAAATAATTACCTCCTGCTATGGCGACGCCTGATTTATCAGAGACGCGGCGTCGAACTGGGCCTGGAGATGCACCTTCAGAAGCACCTCCTAGAAATTACAAAGCAATACTTCTAATTTTAAGTCTTCAGTTTTTTTCTGTAAGAATCTGCTTGTAAAAGAAAAATATTTTGTTTCCTTTTAGCGATTGACTTTATGGATCAATCAACAAACGCCCTGTTTAATCAGTTAAAGGCGATGTCATTTATTTATTTATTTACGTTCCGTACACATATAATAACAATAAATACAACAAAACAAAAAGGTACAAAGGTAAACTCAAGAAACTTTGTGGAACACCATTAGATAGAAGACTACAGTTCATAACAAGGAGTCATACCATGCGGATGCTTAGCCTGGTGATGCGTAGTGTCCCTAGCAGCGTGCAGGTGGCGCATCATGGCGGCGAGGCGGTCGCGCTCGCGTCGCAGCTGTAACTCCAGTTGCGCCACCACCTGCATCTGCACACGCGCCTGCGCGGCCGACCGGTCGTCCAAAGTATGGGCCGCTTCCAGGTGCCTTGGGAATACAAGGGGACTTAGAACAAAACAGTTCTGATAAGTCTTGGCGTATGGATGCCTTTGTTTATTTATTCGTACCTAAATGCACACATCTTGCAGACAAGTCAGTCAATGCACATATCATAAGATTAGGTTAATTATTAAACTCAATCGATAATGTTTTTGACAGGCTATCAAAAAAATCAATGACATTAACCTAGTTTGCGGGAATCCCGTGAATCGAAGTTTCTACTGATATGAAAAACTTGATATCATTCTTAATCTAATTTCTATTTATCGTCGCAACTGCAATGATACTGGATCAAACAGTGAACTCACTTTAGAAAAGCCTGGTAGTCTTCAGCCAGTGCATCACAGCCGGGCCACTTGCAGACGCCGCGACCGAACAGAGGATGCTCCTCCATTTCGCTGCCCCACAGCATCAAGCCTAGTTGACAAACAATGACATTATTGTAGTTGTATTTTTACGATTAATCGTTGTCTGAATTCAGGCCACACGTGATGACAACTTAGTTCTGCGAGGAATGACCAAGAGTTACCAAATACGAGTTGATGTACCAAAAACGTAAATGAACTACAAAGACAAAGTTGATAATAATTTTAACAACATTTGAAAAAAGGACACTGTTTGGTAGCTGATGTTACCTTGAACCTCAACGGTGTGCCCTAACCGGGTTCATAATAGTACTTTAAGTTTTTCAACCCTCAGTTCTTTCACAAAAATCTTTAAAAATAGAATGAAGGCGTTCAGACCTGGTGGGGCATTCGGTGGCACCGAGAGTGGTCCGTGCATCAGGTACTGACGCTGCACTGCTTGGAGCTGTTGAACCAGCTGCTGTTGCTGGGCGCCTAGTTGCTGCTGCAGAGAACCTAGAGGGAGACGATAATTCAAACATTTAAAATCAGTGAAAGAACAAAAAGGTGAAAGGAATATAAAAAACATATCATAGTTTCCCCTACACCTATCATAGTTGTGAAGTGTAACTTCATTGATTACTCAATTAAACAACAAAGTATTGACTACTCAAGCAAATTATTTCAGTAGAACAGGTGTACTTGCGTGCTATGTGGATGAAAGAGTTAAAGTGCTAAGACTAGTTTAACAGTTTCGTAAATACGGTTATGAAATGTTTTTCAATTTTAGTTCTATAAAGTTTTTTGATAGGTAAGTTACCTGGCGAAGCGTCTGGCGGCGGCAAGTGAGATTGTGACAGCAAATTGAGATTTATCTGGTCCTGAAGCCGTGATTGCTCCAGTTGACGTTTAGCAGCCTCCGAAGACATGTGCTGTACAAAAACTTTCAAATTAATTTCTTGACATAACTAAGGATCAGGAAGTTTCTCTTTTAGAAGAGCCTTATTTATCTACCACTTATTAAATGTTTACTTCCACGACATTCCTACTTCAAGAAACCGGTTGACACTCAAATACTTTGAACAATGCTTTCTCATGTCATATGACAACTACAACTTTTCAAAGTTGAACATTTTAAATTCACTCGAATGTCTCGCTGGAGCAGACGAAGTACAAAGGTGGGCAAAAAGTCCGCGGTTGCCGTTCATCCCTAACCATGGTATATGTGATGCATCTGGTTACCTTCGAAATGGTTGCACTATATGAATCTGTCACCTATCTTCAAACCCCATACCTGTTTCTGCATATGATGCTGGTGGAACAGGCGCTGCTTCATGAGCGCTTGCAGCTGCGTGTGCTGGTCGAGCAGCTGCATGGCCAGCAGGTCTGGTGCGACCAGGGGCAGTGGGGAGCGCGCGCCGCCCGCTGCGCCCGCGCTGCCGGCCGGCGACACCGGCGCGGGGCTCGAGTGCGCTGAGCCTTGCGGAGACGTTGGAGCTGATGCCTGGGGAGATGAGGTGGAGATAATAATGATGAAGAGATGTTAATAGTTGGGGACTATCTTTGTCAATAAGGGATCAAAAAGGCTCTATTATATGTATGTACAAGAACCGAGGAGGGATTGGTTAATGATTAAAGTCGAGAGCTGATGATGATTTTTGCGCGGTGTGTTTCAGAAATGAACTAGTAGGAAATCAAGTATTGATGGGATCTTAACCATACAGTATTGACCAAACGAATCTACTCTCTTCTACGACTTACCCGTGCAAGAGCAAGAGGCTCATGATCGCGAGGGGGCGAGGCGCGGCGCGGGGGCGAGCTGCGCCGGCGTCGCCGCGCCGCCTCGCCGCCCCACCTGCCGGACTCCTCCCTGGGAACACAGAATGCTGTAAATCTTCTACATACCTACATAAAACTTTAAGACTCTTAAAAGAGAAAGGAAGAAAGAGAAATTTTCCATGTAGCTGCTTGTTTAACTTCGTCATCATCAGAAAAAAGAAACGTTCTATATATAAAATGGTTCCGTGAACAGTTGTCTAAATAAAAATATTGGACTACTAGCTTTTGCCCGCGACTTCGTTCGCGTGGAATAGTAGTTCCCGTTCCCGGGGGATTTCCGGGATGAAAACTATCCTATGTCCTTTCTCGGGTCCCAGACTATATCTGTACCAAATTTCATTCAAATCAGTTCAGTGGTTTAGGCGTGAAGAAGAGACAGACAGACAGACAGACAGAAAGACAGACAGACAGAGTTACTTTCGCATTTATAATATTAGTACGGATTTGAATGAATGCACTAGTGATTACAGTTCTGTACGTGTTAAGAGATGTCTATAACGATTTCTTCTTTATTAAACTAGCTTATAAAACCAGAAAAAAATGACAAAAGTCACTTACCGGTCCAAACACCGGTCCAGCTCGAATGAGTTGATGAGCGGCGGCTTCGCGGCGCCACCCGGGTTTGAGTTCAGTGCCGACTCCGGACCCTGAGGACAATGCATGAGTAATATAAGCATAATAATAAAAAAACCGGTGAAGTGCGAGTTGGACTCGCGCAACGAGGGTTCCGTTTATGGAAAGTACCCTATAGGTTTTGAATCCCTCACAAATATCTAAATGCAATATAAACCGCCCTATCTTTTTATTGCGTTGATTTAGAAACTTGAGTTTTTCACTGCTTTAAGAGATAGCAGATCTAAGTATGTGATATTAATTTCAGCTTAATATCTCGACGCGCTCCTGAGAAAAAAGGGTCTTGACAGGCGGACTACCGGGAGGATGGACGGATGTGAACTAACTACAATCTTATGGTTTTCAGAGTTTTTCCTTTACTTGTGCTACATGACCTTGCTTCTTGCCGAATTTCCTGATTCTTGGTTAATGGGAAGTACCCTATAGGTTTTGAGTTTTGATTCCCTTGCAAATGTCTAAATATGCAGTAGAAACGGCCGTATTTTTTTTTTGCGTTAATTTAGAAACTTTATTTTTTTTATTGCTTTGAGAGATGGCAGACCTAAGTGTGTGGATATTAATTTCAACTTGATATCTCGACGCGTTTCTGAGAAAAAGGGTCTTGACAGACGGACGAACGTAATGACGGACGGATGTGTACTTACTACAAATTTACGAAATTTACCGTTTTCGTAGTTTTCCCTTTACTTGTGCTACATGACCTTGCTTCTTGCCAAATTTCATGATTCTAGGTCAATGGGAAGTACCCTATAGGTTTTGAGTTTTGGTTCCCTTGAAAATGTCTAAATATGCAATATAAACCGCCGTATCTTTTTATTGCGTTGATTTAAAAACTTGAGTTTTTCACTGCTTTAAGAGATAGCAGACCTGAGTATGTGATATTAATTTCAGTTCGATATCTCGACGCGTTCCTGAGAAAAACGTTCTTGACAGACGGACGAACAGACGGACGCCTGATGTGAACAAACTACAAATTTACGGTTTTCGGAGTTTTCCCTATATTTGTGCTATATGACCTTGCTTCTTGCCAAATATCATGATTCTAGATCAATGGGAAGTACCCTGTAGGTTTTGAGTTTTGATTCCCTTGAAAATGTCTAAATATGCAATATAAACCACCGTATCTTTTTATTGCGTTAATTTAGAAACTTGATTTTTTCATTGTTTTTAGAGATAGCAGACTTGAGTATGTGATATTAATTTCAGCTTGAAATCTCGACGCGTTCCTGAGAAAAAGGTTCTTGACAGACAGACGGACAGACGGACGCCTGATGTGTACAAACTACAAATTTACGGTTTTCGGAGTTTTTCCTTTACTTGTGCTACATGACCTTGCTTCTTGCCAAATTTCATGATTCTTGTTCAATGGGAAGTACCCTATAGGTTTTGATTCTCTTGCAAATGTCTAAATATGCAATATAAACCGCCGTATCTTTTTTTTGCGTTGAATTAGAAACTTGATTTTTTCACGGCTTTGAGTGATAGCAGACCTGAGTATGTGGTATTAATTTCATCTTGATATCTCGACGCGTTTCTGAGAAAAAGGGTCTTGACAGACGGACGGACGGACGGACAGACGGACAACCAAGTGATCCTATGAGGGTTCCGTTTTTACCTTTTGAGGTACGGAACCCTAAAAACGACCTCTTCTATTGTCTTATTAAGATATCACCTCGCTCGAAGGCAATTGAGTAGGTATGTCAGAGTTCTGAATATAACTGACATCACCAAAATCTGATCCGAAAGAAAATATTTATCGCAAATTCTTCACATTATTTTTTCTCATATACCAGTATAACCAAAATAAATTAAAGAGAAATAAGCTACATTGATACAAGTATGAACAAATAATTTCAATTAGGTAAAAAAGCATTTTCCAAAAAAATTAAAACCGCCTTCAAAAACTGAAAGCACAAAAATAACTATTTCAGAAGTTGGTGGCAACACAAATCGACGAGAAGATGCTTTTTATTTTAATTAATTAGTTAAAGTCTCAATGTCTGACTGTTTATTATTACAGTAACTTTCAAAATATAAAACTACTTATAACCTTATCTTATAATATTACAAACGGATCAACGTCACGAGATATCCATTAGTGTAATATACTGTAAGAATATACTAAAACGTTCCCCAGAATGTAACATACACTTTTCTGAAAGCCGCATAAAAATCGGTATAGCTAAGCGCGAGATAATCGCAGTCAAACATACAATCGTCTTTGAAAATCTACAACCCAAGAAAGCAAAACGGGATCTATGCAGGCAACGTCACGGGATATTCATTAGTGCTATATACTAAGGCCTTTCCCAGAATGTAACGAACACTTTTCAGAAAACCGCATCAAAATCGGTTCTGCCAAACGTAAGATAATCGCGGACAAACATACATATACAGATCGAACTGAGAAGCTACTTTTTTATTATTAAGTCGGTTATCGATATCGGTTAAGTCTATACCCTGTAAATCTATGCATTCTCGAAAGTGGCACTCTTGTTTGATTTCTGAATAAAAAAAAAATTTGTACTAATAGAAAGCTACTCAATAGACAGAAGACAGGACTACATTTTATGGTATACTCCACATTCACGCGAACAAGCTAGTCCGCAATATCAACAAAACTATGTTAAAGTTAACAGAGCTTCGAATGCACGTAGTGAAATTGTTGACGTAATGCAATAAATATGTAAGTGCACGTGTTTCTTCAGCCATTCTATTTTACAATAGAACCTTTGGAGAATGGGTCATCAGACCTATATGCAGCCAATGACAGACCAAAGCTTTGTCAGTGCGTTCTCAAGTGTATCCAATAACCAAGGCTACACAGACCCTTGTTTATTTGTTTGCATGCCTGACAATTTTCATTATGTCATTTTGATGGAAAGAACATAATGGCTTCACCGCCTATAAACAACTGCAGTGCTAGGGGTTTCACAAATGCGTTACTATCTAACAGACAACGATGCCTCATGCACGTATATAAAAAAAAACTACAGGGTTTTTCTTTAAAGTAAGCAGTAAAAATCTTTAAAATATTCTGGCTTATACTTGCGACTTCCTCCGCGGAGTATTCGAATTAAAAATTAAGTGATCCTACCAAAAATAAGTATAAAAACTGTCTAAATTACAACCTCTCTATCCTCATTTAATCTAACGTATTACGTTCAGTCGTTTACGCCGAGCGCCACAACAGATATCTATTCATCGTCACAAACTTTTATTCTTTATGGTAGTAAAAATTTCCACGTACTCTTACCCAAAGAAATCCTTGTAGCTCCATAAATATTTAAGATCATTATCAACGATGAAACTAAACGACATTTGTTCTATAACACACTAAAAGCAACATAATTAAAGGATAAAGTAAAGCCTACGACAAAATGGAAGGACAGTATTACAGTTTAAACCTAACCGACCACCGTCTTACTAATAGCAAATTGTTATTGTTACCCCTGTTAGCTCCTATCGTCGAAGAACAAACATATTTACAATATGAGGTCACCACAGCTCGTGGTGAGATTTGTTTTCATAAATAACTAACCATATTATAAACATGAAACCTCGCATACTGTAAACTAAGATACATTTTTTCATAAACATCCTCTACATAGAAAAGAAAATATGGTCTAGGATGGGTGGCTAATTTTGCTATTGTAAATTATCGGTAGAACAATGAACAGTTAGGCGCAGGTATCTAAATAATATAAAATGGTACCTAAAAGGTTTAATAATGAAACCTAACACTAGCCGACTTAGCTTGTTCTGAATCGTCACATAAAATAGGCCGTGTACAGAAAGAAAGCTGGAAACTTATAAGCGCTTGTCAGTGCTGGTCCGTTCTACACAAAGAAAGCAGGTTGAAGCAGACTAAGCAAAATGTCGGAATAATTTGCTTGCAGTTGTTATGGCAACGCCCAGCGCTGACCAGCGCGTGTTGAAGCTTGTCGGCACCGTTCAGTGCTTATCGGCGCGTGTTCATATATTTTCCTGCGCGGGTTACCAGCGCTGACAAGCGCCCGCAAGCGCTTATAAGTTTCCAGTATCTTTCTGTATACGACCTAAACATGACCATCAAAATTGATTGGCCCAGTTCACTTTACACACGTGAATAAATTGGCAATGCCACAGCCCAGGTGATCACTATATTGAATCTTCTCATAACTTACGAATTATTCTTTAAACTTTGTTGGCACCCTCGCCTACCTGTTACATGGTTCACATAATAAGCGAATAGGTGTGTAATAATACTTTATTATTAGTCACTGGCTTTTGTCAACAAGAAAACCCATGTTTTTCAATGGAAAACTACACTGAGAGAATTTAAGAAAAACAAAAAATCATGTAATTCTTGCTTGATGTTTGATGTTGTTGGTTACGCTTTCTCGCCTTAACTAGGAACAAATTGTCATGTGTTGTATACCTACATCGTACTTAGAAGTCCAATAATAAATATAAGGATACTTAAGGATAGAAATACCTTCCCGAAAAAAAAACGCGAACATAACCAAATGCAACAGCTACTGATGAACAAGCTTTGTATGCAACATGATATCTCTCAAATGCAGGTGGTACGGTACTTTAACTATAGGTAAGTAACGAGAGGTGACATTCAGCCAGTCCTGTCACATCAGATCATGACGATAAACGTGTTGATATTATTATAAAATACGTGCAATAAACAATAACATCAACTGCAGTAAAGATTTAATAACAAAATATGCTGCGTAATACTATAAATCACGTTCTTAGCAGTTACAGAGCTTATCTACGTGATGAACACAAACAGACAAACATTGCTTCGTGGAATTTCATAAAATTGTATACTGTTATGTAATTGTAATGTAAACTGATAGATTTGATGAGTTGACTGAAGTTTTACTTGCGATGTAGGAATATTTTTATCGAGTAAATTGCAAATATTTCTTTGTTAATTTGAAGTGTATATTATATTGAACACTTACACCCAATTAGTCCACTGTTAAATAAAAAAAGCTTTAAGATGTTTTTTACTAAAAGTGCACACCAGCCATATTTTAAATGTCGATTTTCAAATTCTAAGTTTACCTTAGACATTAGCAGTAGAATATCATAAACGAATGAAATCTTTATAAAATAAACTAGTTGCCATCGTTAAGCTTTAAGCAAGCCTGGTGATCAGCGCCTTTGGAAGGACTAACTGCAAAGGGGGGTCCTTTACAGTTGGTCAATAAAAGGCTGGTAGGTATCCCTACTAATATTATAAATGGGAAAGTGTGTCTGTCTGTCTGTCTGTTTGTCTTTCTTTCACGGCAAAACGGAGCGATGAATTGACGTGATTTTTTGAGTGGAGATAGTTGAAGGGATGGAGAGTAACAAGGCTACTTTTAGTCTCTTTCTAACGCGAGCGAAGCTGCGGGCAAAAGCTAGTATTAAATAAATCGTGATAAGTATCCCGAATCGTGTATGTCCTCAATTATTGTCAAAAAATTCTCCGACTACCATTGCCTATCATATTTTTTGTAACAACATTTTTAACTACTATTATTTACCAACATAACACTAAAAGCCAAAGAGATGTAAAACTGCCGTCCGTCGGAAAATTATCTAAAGAAGATAAGAAGAAAAGATAACATGGTTTTAATGTAATGTAGGCAACATTACGTGGACATTCTAAACAAAGAAATGTGCTCTACTTATAAAGAGATAAAATTAACTACGATTATTTTAAAAATTCAAAATTGATTGTAGTTCTCTATTGAGAAGAAAAAGCAAAATAAACAATAAAATGTCATAGCAGTTCAGAGATGACAGATCTAAACTGACAACGCCTGTTCAGGAGCATGACGCGTGGCATTAGCACCATTTAGCTCAACCGTAATACTGTACTGTCCTGTCTGTAAAAGCCCTGAAGTGAGCTTAACCTAATCTGGCCGAAGAGACTTTGGATTGAGCTGTCAATTTCTTGTGTCAGACAAGAAATTGACAGCTCAATCCAAAGTCTCTGTCTGATATCAAAATTATATCACAGTTGGCCATACTTTCCTCGCCGACTCACTGAAACTCTACTTCATCATAAGCCGATAAATAAACGTTCATTATCAATTTCTGCAGATGAGCAATATCACCATCACCGTTGCACAACTGCCAAAAAAACTAACAGGCTCTCAGTCTCTTTGCTGCCCATCAACGACTCCCTAAGCCGGGGTTCGTACTCCACAGGGAGTGCCCTAAGCGCAGAAGTTTTAAGTTTTCGCAATGGGTGGAGGCCTAGAGTCAGTCAGGATAGCCCGGTTAAGCAGTAAACAGCCTTAGCGAGCTGAACTGCGAGATACCATATCCACAATGGCAAGTTAGAGACGGTGAATAGCTAAACCTAAGTACATGATAAATTACGTAAATTTATCTCGGCTGTAGCCTTTTTTTAAGCAGCGAAGACTTATGCTTTTTGGGATAAATGATGATACGTAATGAAGAACACGCTGCTTACAGTGTGTCCTTCATCACGTTTGAAGAAAAGCAAAGGACGACCACAGGCCGCGTGTGGACAACATGGAAAGACCTCAGGTGGAGGTACGGACAACCCAAGACAGTCTGTCTTGGTGCCTTAAATAGAGGAGGACCGATCCCAAATCAAAAGGCTAGCACATAATTGGGTCTGCTACGCTTTTGTACCGCTTCTGAGATGTTCATCGAGACCACGGTTGATAAGGAAACTTTGTGCTTCTATTCTCGGTAGGATACGAGCTACCCACGGCATTCTGACTGCATTATGGTGCGACAGCCCCATGCTGGCTCACTGATACGGTATCGGTACTACACACATCAAAAGTGTCTAGGGATATTTCAATTAAACCTAAACAACTAAAATTCTATTAAATTTTTGTTAAGACACCTACACATTAAAATAAACCTTGTTTAATAGCCTATCTAATCTGATAATAAACATTTAGATAAAGTTAAATTAAAAAAAAAAAGACGGGTTGCACTCCGGGAGTGCCGGCAGAAGTGAAAACTTGATTATAGCTGTCTACTATCCATCCGTCCTACGCTTTTTCGATCAGGTCACGTGTCCTGACGCGAGTTTAAGATTTTATACCCATTACAGAAAAAGTGCTCAACGCCGCTAAAGAAGTTTTCACTTCAAAAAAACTTAGAAGAAGAGGAAAAACTCAGACAAAATTTCAATCTTAACTTTATTTTTGAAACATCAAAACCTAAACCAAAAAAAACTATTTTTTTTACAAAAATTGTTGAAAACAATCCGAATTAATAATCCGTGAATCCACCTAAGACTCTCCTGACACATCTGCAGCGGTTCTGCATACTCAAAACAAGGTGTCAATATCCTGTTGTGGAATACTGTCCAAAGTCCTTTTATGATGCAAGAAAAGCTGGTTTTCATCCTCAATATCTTCAGGGAAATTCCTAAGAGCTCTTCTCAGAAGCATATCACAGGCATGCTCAATAGGATTTAAGTCAGGGGATTGTGCAGGCCAGTATTAAGCTTAGATATCATGCTGTTGTAACCAACTTGTGACGATACGCGCCGTATGGGGACTGGCATTGTCGTGCATTAGCTGGAAATTTTGTTCCATTTGTTGTCTGTGGGGCAAGATTACAGGCTTTAGCATCTCATCTCGGTATTTTAGAGCAGTCACATTGCCTTGTATCCAAACGAGGTCCGTTCTACCGCCGAGACGAATTCCCGCCCAAACCATAATCGTGCCACCTTGATATGCATGAACTTGTTGTAGGTGCTGCAGTCGATTCCAACGTCCAGGTTCTCTCCAAACGCGTACTCTTCGCGAATCAGGATGAAATCCAAACCTGGATTCATCAGTGAAAAGCACAAGTGACCATTGA
>CM066234.1:12855024-13061720 GCA_033675125.1 Athetis lepigone
TTTGACGTGTAAACGTAGTTAAGTGTGCTATTGCAATATTCAGTTATGTACGTGTGTGTTGGTGTGCCATTTTTGAAGATATTGGGAACGTGCACGACATTAGCGCCATCTGCCAACGGAACTTTAAGGGGCACATGTCAAAAAATAAATAACAATAGCTTTATTATTTTTATTGATAAGAGTAAATAAAATATACTTTAAAAGACAATAAAAATGGTACGTTAATTTAATTAATTTAATTTTGAATTCAGTGCAGTCAATAATTACTCTTGTATTGATGTAATCTGGTCTGAAACACTCAGGCATTGTTGCCTGTACCGCAGCCCTGTTTGGCCAAAAAACGAAATTAGCAGTCCCAGAAGCTAAATTTTTTAAGATAGAATAAAATATTCGTGAAATTGTAGTTCTGTGTATACCAAATAACACACTTAATGCTGAAAATGTTAAGCCAGTTTTCATTTTCATTAAAAAAATTAGCAGGCGATCTTTCATTGAAACTGTACATCTGGTCACAGTTAATTTTGATAACAAAAACTCGAAATTACTTAATGACACACCAGTAAGATCTAGTAGTTCACTGTCATTTTTTATTGATAAAATACCAACGAATTCTTGGCTTTTTGTTTCAGTAAACTGGTCTTGAAATGATTTTTTGTCAGTGCAACAGTTTTTATCCTTTGTTTTCGAATTATTTGTCGTGACAATTCTTAAAGTTGTTGCTATATCTACTTGAATTTCAGCATCACAGCGATCAGTGTAAATAAATGTATGGCAAATGAAGGTTGTATCCCTTACATTTATTTCAGGGAAAAAAAATATTTGACATCCTCGGTTGACCAGAGGGGGTTGAGTTGGATGTAATTCATTTCCTCCTTCCTTTATAATTTCATTTTTTGTAGTATCCGAGAGTTCCATTGTGGTGTCAGCAACATGTGTGGTTCTTCGTTTTGTCAGGCGTGTATATCTAGCTAGTGCATGTGACTCGTTGATCTTTCGCTGTCGATAAACTTTAGGGAAAATCGTGGGAACATAACTCGGACTTGCTTGTGCATCTGATTTTTTGCCTCCTATGAAATGTTCACTGCAAATTTTGTCGTCGGGTTTTGGAGACCATGGCAATCCATCAACACTAAAACAATAATTAGGTATTCAATTATTATCGTGTAAAAAACAAAGCAAATCAAATTGATTTGATCAATATTGCAATTTTAGGTTACAACTAATCACTTACTTTATCCTTTTTACAGCAGCTATCCATTTATATCTTTGGTCTAATTTCCAGGCCGCTTTGGGAAAAACATAAAATTTGCACTGACTATTTCTGCTGTTATTTTTGCAATCTATGATGCAACAACAATAATGACCCATTTTCAATTTCAAAACAACATTGACAATGACAAGACAAGTTTGTTTGCCTTCCTTGCCCTTTTTGTTACACATTTGTGCCGCGACGAGCGCAGCGATCGTTTTCTTTACCCCTTCCACCCACTTCGCACGTTCCCAATAATTTCATTTAGGTAACGTATCTATACCTTTTTACTTATAATACCATTGAACGACACGTCATTGCATCTGCTACTGCGTGCGATTTGCTACGAACTCGTACCATTACAAACACCTACATAACAGCTATAAGTACACGTGTGTAGGTCCGCAAGTACCTGCTACTCCTGGACCCTCGGCGCGAGCACGTGAAGTTCTGGCGGCCGCAGATGCTGCTCCTCATCTCCTCGCCGCGACAGTCCGCGCCGCTCATCGACTTTGTTAACGACCAGAAGAAGGTAACTATATCAGATGATAATATAATAAAAAATATATAAATTCGTTTCTTTCAGATAATAGCACCCATTGCCAGACATACCTAAAATACAAAAAAAATCCCGAATAAAATAATAATATACCAAAAAAGAATTTATTCAAATTGAATTTAACAAAACTTAATACAACCAACCTTCTTGCAATTTTACCCCCAAAATGTTAGGTCTTTGGTTACTGATTTGCTCTCATAGGACAAAGCGTGATAAAGCTTATTATACTCGTTGATAAAATAGTTTTATTACCGAAATTATTTTTCAAATCGGTTCAGTAGTTTTAGATTTATGTCTAACATATTTCTTTTTTATAATATTTGTATAGACAATCAGACACTACTGTAATGGCATAATTCTAATTGCTTATATCGCGTAGAAAAACTCCTTATTTTTTGTGCCTACTAAACGAATTGATAAGTTCTTATTTAAAATCAGTGGAACCGTCTCTTCTGAAGAAGAAATCGAATTTAAGACGATATAAACTGTGACATATTATATTAATTTGAAATGTAATTTTTACTGTGACTTTTCCTTTTGCCTTGACTATTTTTGTATGTGTGGTCTAACTATTGATATTTGACATGTGTTTCATGATGTATTGTGTTTACCTGGATATGACTTGTAAGAATCCCTTACCAATAAACTACTATGACTACTATGACTATGACTATAAAACGGTTGTAAAATATTGATCTAAAAGCGGTTACTTCCCAGGGCGGTTTGTTCGTAGTGGGTCACGTACGAGTAGGTGAACTGGACGGCTCCGGAGACCCCCTGGCCGAGGAACACAAGTACTGGCTCAAGCTCATCGACCATCTTAAGGTAAGGAGTCCAGCGAATGTTTCATATAGTTATTTACTAAGTTGTTAGAACTAAACCTTCAAACACACGTGATTTCTTGGAAGGTTAATGGCTTATCAATGGTCTAACTATGACCAAAACTATTTTTTTTTAACTTTATAAATAATACCAGCCTGTGACTGTCTCACTGCAGAGCAAAGGCCTCTTCTCTCACAGAGAATATACGAGCATTAATCACCACTCTTGCGCAAGGAGGGTTGGCGATTTCAAACTTATAACTTAGTACAAGTCCAGGGGGCGTACGTCAAGCCCTTATAGCAGTATTACTTTGATATTACTTTCAGTGGGAAAGAGACGGCGCTAGACAACGTGTCTAACGCTGTCACTTGCACACTCCTGCAACAGGACTAAAACAATCTTACTTTAAACGTCATGGTAAGGGGGCTGGTTTCCTAACGATGTTTTCCTTCACCGATGTCTGTGATATCCAAGATAAACTTTAGAAAGTACATATGAATTGAAAGCGACACATTAGTACTTGCCCGGATTCGATCCCACAACCTCGCATGAGAGGCGGGCGCCATAACCACTAGGGCACTTACACGACACTTTTTATTTCATTAAAACTTTAATATAGAGAAAATATACCTCTGACTGTTCCAAAAGTCATTCTTATCCATATTGAGATATGGAGGGATATGGGATAATTTAATTTTAAGATAAAATTGTATTGTTATTGCACACAGCCATATCCTCTATTGCAATCTCTTTTATAGAATTAAGGTTTGCTGGAAGATAACTCAAATTTGGGTTAAGCTCGCCATTGTACATATAACTCATATATTTTTGCTATTTTATATGTATTGTTTTTCTTGTGCAATAAAGAATAAAGAAGAATAAAGGACTTAAAGTTGTTTCTTCACGAATGAATAAACAGATAGATATATTTCATACGTTTTGTAAACTGACAATTTTAATTTGTAATTATTTCTCATTACATGATATTTCAGGTTTTATATACAGTTGAATTAGGATTAGGTCAAATCAAACTATAGGCACTTATGAAATGTCTGAGATTTCATTGTCGGTAGGTTAGCCAGAAAGAAGCTGGTTGCTTGTTCCAAACCGTAGATTTAATTTGTCTATAAAGAGAAGAGCCAACAAGAAACTCCACGGACACTCTTTTTAATCATAAGGCAAAATCTTGGTGACATTATTCGTGTTGTAATAATTACTAGAAATAAAAAAATACGCCATGTCATTGAAGAGATAAACAATCGTATTGCGCCATGACATGTGTATCATTGTGGCGTCAGATATATGTATGATTTTCGCACAGGTGAAAGCCTTCGTAGAGCTAAGCCTGTCTTCCTCAGTACGTAGCGGCGCGGCACAGCTCGCTCGGCTGGCCGGGCTCGGCGCCATGAAGCGACATTTGAATGTGTTTGTTATTGGTGCAGGTGAAAGCCTTCGTAGAGCTAAGCCTGTCTTCCTCAGTACGTAGCGGCGCGGCACAGCTCGCTCGGCTGGCCGGGCTCGGCGCCATGAAGCGACATTTGAATGTGTTTGTTATTGGTGCAGGTGAAAGCCTTCGTAGAGCTAAGCCTGTCTTCCTCAGTACGTAGCGGCGCGGCACAGCTCGCTCGGCTGGCCGGGCTCGGCGCCATGAAACCGGATACTGTGCTGCTTGGCTTTCGAGACACCGCTACGCCTACCGACTTCTTTAGAGAGTATGTATCTTACTAATATCATCGTAATATAGTAACAATTTATTTTCAGCCAGTACAACGCTTATAAAATACACATTACCTTTTCATTTCTTTTTTACAATGTAATTTTAATTTAAGTTTGTTGCTTCGTTTTTTTCATTTCATTATTAACTAGCTGACCCGACAGACGTTGTCTTGTCAAGTATGAATATTGAATTCGAATTGACATACTACCTACCTACTACCTACCTACTACCTACCTACTACCTACCTACTACCTACCTACTACCTACCTACTACCTACCTACTACCTACCTACTACCTACCTACTACCTACCTACTACCTACCTACTACCTACCTACTACCTACCTACTACCTACCTACTACCTACCTACTACCTACCTACTACCTACCTACTACCTACCTACTACCTACCTACTACCTACCTACTACCTACCTACTACCTGCCTACTACCTCCCTACTACCTACCTACTACCTACCTACTACCTACCTACTACCTACCTACTACCTACCTACTAACTACCTTCTCACTAAGTACTACCTACCTACTACCTACCTACTACCTACCTACTACCTACCTACTACCTACCTACTACCTACCTACTACCTACACCTACTACCTACCTACTACCTACCTACTACCTACCTACTACCTACCTACTACCTACCTACTACCTACCTACTACCTACCTACTACCTACACCTACTACCTACCTACTACCTACCTACTACCTACCTACTACCTACCTACTACCTACCTACTACCTACCTACTACCTACCTACTACCTACCTACTACCTACCTACTACCTACCTACTACCTACCTACTACCTACCTACTACCTACCTACTACCTACCTACTACCTACCTACTACCTACCTACTACCTACCTACTACCTACCTACTACCTACCTACCACCTATCATCCATACGTCATTACATAGCTGTCATTATACGTCAATTTTGTTATTCCAAGTCTGATTCTTTTTTGTTATACCACGTTTTATAGTGACTGACGTTACATGTCAAGTCACACGGGAATGATGTCGAACGGGATAAAAAGTATCCTATGTCCTTCTCCTGGCTCTAAACTACCTCCCTGCCAATTTTCAGCTAAATCGGTTCAGCCGTTCTTGAGTTATAAGTGAAGTAACTAACACGACTTTCTTTTATATATATAGATATTCAATTAATTCTTCAACTAATTATTAGTACAATTTCGACCTCAACATAAATGTAATTACTGATGATGCGATATTTTCGTTCTCATTTCCAAAACAGAACTGTCCCGTGCCGATGGCCAGCTATTTATACAAGGTGTATTTTTGGTCTTGCAAAACCCGCTAGGAGATGATTCCACCCATAAAAGCAATCAACTTTTATTATGGAACCAACTCTGATATCGCGAAAATAATATCAAGTTCAAAGCCGCGTACCCACGCGCGCAGGCTCGCGCGGCAGCCTCGGTGTCCGGATCGCGAGCGATGGCTCCCGCGGCAGCCTCAGTAGTTTTGTTCAATTTACACGAGGCCGCCTTGCGAGGCAGGCTGAGCCATCATAAGTCCGTGAGTATTCGTAATGGACAGTCGTGTATTTTCAGCTGCAGTTATTTGCCTAGCTGCTTATTGTTTAAAGAAACGAAAACAGTCACGAATCAAGAAAAAACCTAGACGCTTCTGGATTAGAAAAATTTATGAGCGTCGCCACCAATATGATATCAAAATTACAGAAGACAAACACGGCAAGAGACAAAACTTGAAGTAGCTTCGCGCGCGAGCCAAAACATAACCGTCCCCACCTAACGCACAGCGTTCACTGAGGCACCTTTGAGCGCGTCAAGTTTACCGACAACAGATGGCTTGGGGGCCGAGCCGTGCTCGGTCGAGCAATCGCGCGCCCGAGGCAGGCCGAGGCACGTCCACACCAGCCGAGGCATTTGGCTCGCGAGGCTGCCGCGCGAGCCTGTGCGCTAGGTGGGTACGCAGCTAATGCCCTCCCGATCATAATTTATGACAGCTTTGGCCAGAGCAGCGACTAATTAAAAACCGTCTCCACAGCCCTCTCTCCCCGTACAAGACGGACCTATTCGAGCTCGAAAACGGCGCCACAGTGTTCCCCCTCCGCTCCCTCTCCGCGCCCCGCCTCCCCGCGTCCGAGTACGTGCGCATCGTGTCGGACGTGCTGTGCGTCAACAAGAACGTGTGCCTCTGCCGCCACTTCCACCAGCTCGACATGGCGAAGGTGGAGCGGTGAGTTAACGAACACTATCCCCCTACAAGACAGATATGTTCGAGCTAGAGTACGTGCGCATCGTGTCGGACGTGCTGTGCGTCAACAAGAACGTGTGCCTCTGCCGCCACTTCCACCAGCTCGACATGGCGAAGGTGGAGCGGTGAGTTAACGAACACTATCCCCTACAAGACAGATATGTTCGAGCTAGAGTACGTGCGCATCGTGTCGGACGTGCTGTGCGTCAACAAGAACGTGTGCCTCTGCCGCCACTTCCACCAGCTCGACATGGCGAAGGTGGAGCGGTGAGTTAACGAACACTATCCCCCTACAAGACAGATATGTTCGAGCTAGAGTACGTGCGCATCGTGTCGGACGTGCTGTGCGTCAACAAGAACGTGTGCCTCTGCCGCCACTTCCACCAGCTCGACATGGCGAAGGTGGAGCGGTGAGTTAACGAACACTATACAACTACAAGACAGATAACTACGATCAACAGAAGGAGCGCATATTGTCGGACGTGCTGTGCGTCAACAAGAACGTGTGCCTCTGCCGCCACTTCCACCAGCTCGACATGGCGAAGGTGGAGCGGTGAGTTAACGAACACTATCCCCCTACAAGACAGATATGTTCGAGCTAGAGTACGTGCGCATCGTGTCGGACGTGCTGTGCGTCAACAAGAACGTGTGCCTCTGCCGCCACTTCCACCAGCTCGACATGGCGAAGGTGGAGCGGTGAGTTAACGAACACTATCCTCCTACAAGACAGATATGTTCGAGCTAGAGTACGTGCGCATCGTGTCGGACGTGCTGTGCGTCAACAAGAACGTGTAGGTGAAAATTACTGTCTTCAATTTGACTACAATGTTTCAAATATAAGAAGTGCAATTTGACGTTTCATACTTTTCATGACGACACAACTTTGTACATACGTAACTCAAAAATTGACATTTATTTCTTCCGTAAAACCACGTAATTTTATAGTTATTTTTATTTTATTACAAACTGCACAATTCTTAATCACTTAATTTACATTAAAAAAATTTAAACAAAGCAATATTTTTTTTTTTTTTTTTTTTAATTATTATGGGCTTGCTCTTGGTCCCAGACTAGCCCGAGGGCATAGACGGGGCCTACGATGGAGCGACCCAATAGATGCCTATGCACTTGTTTTTTAAATACTTCCGGGTTATATGAATTTGGAAACACAGACGCCGGCAGGGAATTCCATTCCTTCGCGGTGCGCATTATAAACGATTTTGAGAAGCGCTGCGTGCGGATATGAGGAATATCAACCAAGAAAGGGTGGTATCCTGCCGTACGTCTGGATGTCCGGTGGTAGAAAGGAGATGAGGGAATAAGCTCGTGTAGCTCATGAGCACACTCACCGAAGTGCAATCTGTAAAATACCGCCAGGCAGGCAACTTTTCGCCGATGTGCTAGTTAATAATGTAATAATGTATGTAATGTAATGTAATGTGAATATAACCATTGTTGACAATAAATCATATTTTTTTCTCGACGTCGTGTCAAAGTCACGTAGTAAGGTACGATACCGTAGTGTTGTGACTCTTCCAATTCACTTGTATACCAATAATCGTTAAAAATTACCGAATAATCGAACTTACTAATAACGATTGTTTTCAATGAAAGCGACATTTATTTTTTAAATATTTTTTTGATAATTTCTAAATATCAACGAAAAAGCATATTCAAAATTAAACATATAGTTATTATAATTTTAATAAGTTTTTGTAAGCAAAATCGCTCGTGCTCAAGACTTGACAAAAAATATTTTTTCTTTTAATTTGGCAACACTGGCAAGTGAGAATTTGAGAATTTCTTGCATCTAAAATTCAGAAATTTACAGTCATAAAAAAACTTTTTCCAAAAAAAAGATAACCGACTTCAAAAACTAAAAGCTCAAAAATAACTATTTCGGAAGTCGGTGGCTTCTCTTCTGCCGGTCGAATTGTGTTGCCTTGCCACCGACTTCCGAAATAGTTATTTTTGAGCTTTTAGTTTTTGAAGTCGGTTATCTCTTTTTTGGAAAAAGTTTTTTATTTTTTTACTTTTTAGTTAGAGGACCAACTACGTTTTAGAGTAACTTTAAAAAAAAAAACGTACGTTTATCTATAAAAATTGAGGAGTTCCCTCGATTTCGGCATGATGCCATCATCAGATCCTGGACCTGATGACAATGGGACCATTTGGGAAGTCTACCCTTTCAAACAAAAAAAAAAAGAATTGTTCAAATCGGTTGGAAAACGACGGAGATGTGCGCGAACAAACATAAAAAAAAAACATACAAACATCCGAATTGAGAACCTCCTCCTTTTTTTAGAAGTTGGTTAAAAATAAATAAATCTGTAACTTAAATCGATTATAAATTATAAAGAATTGAAATCAATATCTCGTATAAATCGGATATTGTAGTAATCGATTTTTTTAACCCAATTCCTATTCTTCAGCAGGTTAGAAGTGTCAAATTGCACTTCTTATATTTGAAACACTGTAGTGTTTTTTGTTTCCAATTAACTCCTATTAAAATTGAATTTTTGTGAATAAATAAATAAAGCTTAGGTTATGTGCCCATTGTATTTTAGAAGGTAAAAAACGACACGCTTAAACGCGCCAAGGATGTAGTGTCCAATAACACGCGTCAAAAATGTTACGTAATGTGTAGTCCAGTAATCCAGTTTAAAACGTCAAAGACCTTGTGATTTTCCCCACTATTCTATTACCGAATCGTACAACTATCACTGAACATTATCTTTCTTCTCCAGCAAATCCCCATCCCTCCAGTACATAGACGTATGGCTGGTAGAGGTCCTGTCTCCGAACTGCGAGGACCCGTTCACTGTGCGCGGTCTGTTCGCGCTGCAGTTGGCAGCAGTGGTGCGCTCCGCGAGAGGTTGGCAACACCTGCGCCTGCGCCTGCACGCCGTGCACCTGCCCGCGCAGCACCCCACCACGATACATGGTGAGTGTCACGATACACGATACACGATACACGATACACGCTGCAGCAGCACTGCGCCTGCACGCCGTGCACCTGCCCGCGCAGCACCCCACCACGATACATGGTGAGTGTCACGATACACGATACACGATACACGATACACGCTGCAGCAGCACTGCGCCTGCACGCCGTGCACCTGCCCGCGCAGCACCCCACCACGATACATGGTGAGTGTCACGATACACGATACACGATACACGATACACGCTGCAGCAGCACTGCGCCTGCACGCCGTGCACCTGCCCGCGCAGCACCCCACCACGATACATGGTGAGTGTCACGATACACGATACACGATACACGATACACGCTGCAGCAGCACTGCGCCTGCACGCCGTGCACCTGCCCGCGCAGCACCCCACCACGATACATGGTGAGTGTCACGATACACGATACACGATACACGATACACGCTGCAGCAGCACTGCGCCTGCACGCCGTGCACCTGCCCGCGCAGCACCCCACCACGATACATGGTGAGTGTCACGATACACGATACACGATACACGATACACGCTGCAGCAGCACTGCGCCTGCACGCCGTGCACCTGCCCGCGCAGCACCCCACCACGATACATGGTGAGTGTCACGATACACGATACACGATACACGATACACGCTGCAGCAGCACTGCGCCTGCACGCCGTGCACCTGCCCGCGCAGCACCCCACCACGATACATGGTGAGTGTCACGATACACGATACACGATACACGATACACGCTGCAGCAGCACTGCGCCTGCACGCCGTGCACCTGCCCGCGCAGCACCCCACCACGATACATGGTGAGTGTCACGATACACGATACACGATACACGATACACGCTGCAGCAGCACTGCGCCTGCACGCCGTGCACCTGCCCGCGCAGCACCCCACCACGATACATGGTGAGTGTCACGATACACGATACACGATACACGCTGCAGCAGCACTGCGCCTGCACGCCTTTCACCCGCCGTCTCAGCACCCCCCCACCATACTCTGTGAGGGTCACGATACACGATACACGATACACGCTGCAGCAGCACTGCGCCTGCACGCCGTGCACCTGCCCGCGCAGCACCCCACCACGATACATGGTGAGTGTCACGATACACGATACACGATACACGATACACGCTGCAGCAGCACTGCGCCTGCACGCCGTGCACCTGCCCGCGCAGCACCCCACCACGATACATGGTGAGTGTCACGATACACGATACACGATACACGATACACGCTGCAGCAGCACTGCGCCTGCACGCCGTGCACCTGCCCGCGCAGCACCCCACCACGATACATGGTGAGTGTCACGATACACGATACACGATACACGCTGCAGCAGCACTGCGCCTGCACGCCGTGCACCTGCCCGCGCAGCACCCCACCACGATACATGGTGAGTGTCACGATACACGATACACGATACACGATACACGCTGCAGCAGCACTGCGCCTGCACGCCGTGCACCTGCCCGCGCAGCACCCCACCACGATACATGGTGAGTGTCACGATACACGATACACGATACACGATACACGCTGCAGCAGCACTGCGCCTGCACGCCGTGCACCTGCCCGCGCAGCACCCCACCACGATACATGGTGAGTGTCACGATACACGATACACGATACACGATACACGCTGCAGCAGCACTGCGCCTGCACGCCGTGCACCTGCCCGCGCAGCACCCCACCACGATACATGGTGAGTGTCACGATACACGATACACGATACACGATACACGCTGCAGCAGCACTGCGCCTGCACGCCGTGCACCTGCCCGCGCAGCACCCCACCACGATACATGGTGAGTGTCACGATACACGATACACGATACACTGCGCCTGCACGCCGTGCCATACTACATACAATAACTAGTTTTTTTTTGGAGAGTGGGAAATTATTAAATGCCTTCTCCCGCCCATCGTGTCAGACTTTTATCAACTAAAACCCATCCATGTTCCTTTTGGTTACCCTTTATGTTCCGGGGCCACGGTAACTATTAGAACTTTTCCGCTACCCCGGCAGGCATAGCCAATGGCCAAATGGCCTAAAAAACTATTGGTATCTTCAACAGAAACTAGTATTTGCTTACAAAATCTCAGAAGTTTACATCTTTGAAGAAATTTGCGTAAGTATTGACTTTATTAACGGTGTTATTTGTTAACTTGTAGAAGCCGGCCGCACAGTACCAGTAGGCAGTCAGTCAGCGCTGGAGACGCTGGGCGCGGGCAGGCCGCTGCAGGAGAGACTTGATAAGCTGCTCAAACTGCTGAGGATCAACGCCAGCACACATATTGTGAGTGTGGTGATGATAAGGGTGATGATGATGATGATGATGATGATGAGGGTGATGATGATGAGGGTGATGATGATGATGAGGGTGATTATGATGATGAGGGTGTTGATGATGATGAGGGTGTTGAGGGTGTTGTTGATGATGAGGGTGATGATGTTGATGAGGGTGATGATAAGGGTAAAGATGATGATGAGGGTGTTGATGATGATGAGGGTGATGATGATAGGGGTGATGATGAAGAGGGTGATGATGAGGGTGATGAGGGTAAAGCTATAGATAATGAGGGTGATGATGATGAGTGGGATGATGCGAATGATGACCATGCGGGTGATGATGATAAAGGTGATGATGGTAATGATGTCGATAAGGGTGATGATTATTATGATGATGTTGAAAATGATGATAGGAAGATGACGGTGGTAATAATAGAAACTCCAGCCTTACGGTTTTAACTCCGCCTTTGAGCTTTAAGAATAAAATAAATTCAAGTTTAATGTCTGTTACAGGTGACAGAGTGGCCGAAGCTAGATGAATATAGTAGATTTTCTAATGACGACGAAAACAGCATGTACCAACGTGTGCCCATCGGCTATTTGCAAATGTGAGTATTATTCACTTTTCACAATTTTGTTTCATATTTAGTGACTGTCAAAAGTTTAATTTAACGAGCTTATTACATTTTTTTTTTAACATAATCTGGACAAAAGTTGCTGTAATATGGCTCTAGTATAATATTATAAAATACTAGCTTTCTAAACGCGCGTAGTCCCCGTTCCCGTAAGATTTTTGGGATGAAAACTGCCCTAAGTCCTTTCGCAAGCTTTGGACTATCTCTGTACCAAATTTTATCAAAATCGGGTCATTGGTTTAGGCGTGAAGAGACAGACAGACAGACACGAGTTACTTTCGCATTTATAATATTAGTATGGTAAATATGGAATAGATTATACGAGACCCGAGGAAGGACATAATTATGATAGTTTTCATCCCGGATATCACTTGGGAACGAGAACAATTGTATGCGGACGAAGTCGCGGGCTAAAACTAGTACAAAAATAAATGATAATTGCAGAGTAAACAACATAATAAAGCGGCGCAGTGCTGAGGCGACGGCGGTGACGTTTGTACAGCTTCCTGCGCCGCCCAAGCTTAGCAACACGCCCGCTGACGACTCCGTCTGCGAGCATTACTTGAAGGTACGCTAATGTTACCAACAATAATATACTTAGGCCTGTTTTTCAATCATAAGTTAAC
Organism: Athetis lepigone; assembly: GCA_033675125.1. Taxonomy (NCBI): domain Eukaryota; kingdom Metazoa; phylum Arthropoda; class Insecta; order Lepidoptera; family Noctuidae; genus Athetis; species Athetis lepigone. The sequence continues at coordinate 12,868,159 of CM066234.1, forward strand.
TTCTATCTGAGCAATAAATATGACGGTTTGACATATTTTCTATACAAAAGCTGTCAAACGTCAAACATACTTCTTAGATAAAAGTTATGACAAAACAATAGAATTAGGACCGATTTCCAATCCCCTATTGAAAATCGGTCCTAATTCTATTGTTTTGGTTTTTTAATTAATTTAAAAAATATATTGGTGCCGATTCTCTTGTTCACAAACTAACGTAAATTTAAGTTAAGTGCATCTTTCTCTTTCCATTTAATAAGGAAAGGACAGAAGATAAAATATTAGTTAAGTCCGGTCAAATTTAGACACACCATAGATAATTTAGACACGATTTAAAAACATGGCGTCTAAATATACGTCAATTTTCTTCCGGCGCTGTCTAATTTGAAAGGATTAAACTAAAATGCATCTTCTGTCCTTTTCTTTAAGAAATGGAAAGAGACAGATGCATTTAACTTAAATTTACGTTAGTTTGTGAACAAGAGAATCAGCACCATTGAGTATTTAAAATAGAAATTGAAACTGGCCAGTGGTCACAGATCGTCAGAGTCATCATCAGAGAGACAGTCGTTAGAGATACAGACGTCAAGCACGTCAAAATATGTTCGACCCGGTCAAGTTGACGCACTTGGGGTGACGTCAAAGTTTACGCCACGCAAACACCTAACAGCTTTGGATTTGTAATATATTTCTTTTGTCTCATTCCTTCGTTACGTCTTTCAATTATTTGTTTTCAGATATTTATTTGCAACTTTCTGAAAAGTTATCTTGAAAGTCTGAAATTTATACACTTAAACAGTTATTATTATAATTAACATTATTAACCCCGCGAGCGAATCCATATAAATATTTCAAAAAGTTAACCCCAAATTGCACACTTAAATCCGATCACGGTAAAACTATTCAAAAATGCCGTCGTGTCCGTCTCTTCACTACAATATCTATCAGATATTAAATTCTCCTTTTTTTACAGGTGCTAGACGAATTCACAAAAGACCTCCCCCCTACAATCCTAGTGAGGGGGTTGAAGTCCGTCACTTCGACCGCGCTATAAGGAGTACCTGTGACGTATTTATTAGATCTCTTTGTAAATTATCATCTAGACTAGACAAGGACCAATGTAGACATACTCAATTTTATAGCGAATTATATCTATTCTAATATTAGGTACTAGCTGTGTCTCGCGGTTTCACCAGCGTTACGTTAGGTTTATGGTTACGACGGCTCACGATGGGTAGCTCGCCGCCCGGCTAGGACCAGCCCCCTTACCATGACGTTTAAAGTAAGATTGTTTTATTCCTGTTCAGGAGTGTGCAAGTGACAGCGTTAGACACGTTGTCTAGCGCCGTCTCTTTCCCACTGAAAGTAATATCAAAGTAATACTGCTGTAAGGGCTTGTGGTAGGCCCCCAGGACCGCGTCGACGGCGCGTTAGTGTTCCACGCGCGCCTCAAAGAGAAGGAGTCAGCACAGGAAGGGGCCCAACAGGACCAACGCCTGCCGGGGTTGCGGAATGTTTATAATAGTTACCGTGACCCTGGAACATAAAGGGCAATCGAAGGAACATGAGTGGGTTTTAGTCAGTAAGAGTCTGACACGCCCTCCCGCCGCACCCAAAAAAAAGGGATAATGTAGTTTTCTAATGAGAAAAGAATTTTTGGAATCGATCCAGTAGCTTATGAGTTTATTCGTTACATACAAAAATACAAATCTTTCCTCTTTATAATATTAAGTATAGATAAAGCTGACGAGCTTGTTTGTTTGAACGCGCTAATCTCAGGAACTACTGGCCCGAATTGAAGAAATCTTTTTGTGTTGGATAGCCTATTTATTGAGGAAGATTATAGGCTATGTAACATTACGCTATGACCTACAGAAGCGGCGCAGCAAACAAAAACGTGGATGTAACTGTAGGGGACAGTTAGTCAGTGATATTACTCGTTTATTAATTTCTGTGGACCAAGGGTTTTAATCGATTTGCGTTGAGAAAATAGTGAGTTATCAGCAGCTGATGGTTTTAATTATTAAATTGTATTTCATGAACTGAAAGTGAAATTGTTTATTTTCATTAGACCTGGGGCCCTAGTCTGCTATTACAATCGTGTCTCAATGACCAGTCATCGGCCGGATATTTGACAACTTTGACAGTTTTTGTATGGGAAATGTCAAAAGTTTGTCGTTACACGTCAAAAATCGATAATTGAGACACGATTGTAATAACAGACTAGGGCTCCTGGATGCACTTTGGGTCGTCAATTACATTGAAAAATAGTTGATTCTAGTGGCCAAAGTTGTTTTTTATAGAGAAGAATGGGCAAGAAACTTTATAGGTACTCTTCTAAAATAAATATGTTAAAAATAATTTGCGCTACCAACCTCCGTGATGAACCGTCGAAACGCGATTCCTCCATAAGTGCAAGTTTATTTGCTATACGCAGGAACTTGTGTGAAGCTTAATCGCAACTTCACTGCAGTTAACTTCAACTTTATAGGGGCCCCCTAACCAGGAGTATTCGCGTGTAATGTAACGTTACAAATTTGAGCATTACATCAGTGAAGGAGGAGAACCGAGCATTACAATGCGCACCTTGTAATGATACAATGTGTAATATCTTGATACAACTTGTAACATCAATGCTCAAAGTCGAATCAATATGTTACATTACACGCAAATGCTGGGAGGTGTTATTGTAATGCTCAAAGTCGAATCTATAATGTCACAATAGACGTTACGTGAATGCGTACCCTAAGCAGTAGTTATTTGCTTACATCTGAACACTGAATGGTTAGTTTCAGCGTTGATACCTCACTATTTTTGTAAAGCGAGTTGAGTATACTTAAAGCGATTGGTAATTTTCTCTGGCGCGAAAAATCATTTTTATGTTTTATTCTAACCTCTTTTTACGTTATTTATTAACTTAAAACTCATTAAAATATTACTTTTACATACTATACATTGGAATTTATACATCTTTTGATATCAGCCATAAAACAAACCACCTTTGATAAAAATCGAGATTAATTTTACCCACTTTTGTATTACGTTGATATTGTAGACTTGCTATACCTGGGCTATATTTCTACTATTATTTTCTAAAAGTAGTCATGTTTGATTTTGGATATTATAATACACGATTCAAGAGCCCCAATTTAATGTTTCCCTTCCATTATTTAAAAAATCTATAAAATAATGCAAGCTCTGCTTAATTTTTTTATTACCAATAAAAAAATTCGTCTTTATACAAAATTATAATTATTTAAAATGTAAATAATAAAAGATCTAAGTTACCGGTCAGGACTCGAGAGAGAAAAAATATCATTAATTTAAACAACGCATCAAAACATAATATAATAATATCATCTATTTTTATATCTAGCTCTTAAGCTTAAATTATAATAAGGAGGCCTTATAGTCTATTGTATAAGGTTGACTTTAGTGAAATTTATTGTGACGGGCGTTAGTGAAGGCTTTGGTGAGGTTTTCTCCCAAAGCCGAAACTAGATACCCTCCAACTCTCCCAGAACCTCCCTCCCCGGCTGCCCCTTATTCCCTCAGACTCCCCCTTATTCCCTCGCGACTCCTCCTATTCCCGCCGACTCCCCCTTGTCAAATTCAAATCATTTATTTTTAATAGACCTTTGAAAAGGCACTTTAGAACGTCAACACTGTAGAACAAACAGAAAAATTAATCTAGTTGCCATCTATTTCCTCGACATCCCCTTATTCCCCCAACCCGCCTCATTCCCCCAAACCCCTTATTCCCCGAACACCCTATTCCCCCAACCCGTCTCAGTCCCCCAACCCCTTATCCCCTACGACTACTCCCTCCATAATAATCCATCCGAAAGTGGACTTTTTACTAAGGAATGAACAATACCCGCGGTTTCGAGATTTTGATTTCTTTTAACCCACAAATGTCCATGACTTAGGCCGCTTCTCCACTGGCGTTTTACGAGCGTAAGCTTTTTTACGACGTCTGACATCGTCGTACATTACACTCGTGCGACATCAACATCTCTTGTTCACAAACTAACGTAAATTTAAGTTAAGTGCATCTTTCTCTTTAATTAAGAAAAGTACAAAAGATAAAATATAAGCCAAGTCCTGTCAAATTAAGACACTCCATAGATAATTTAGACGCGATTAAAAACATGGCGACTAATAATACGCCAATTTTCTTCAGGCGCTGTCTAATTTGACAGGACTAAACGAATATGTATCTATGTACTGTCTTTTCTTAATGAAATGAAAAGAGAAAGATGCACTTAAATTAAATTTAGGACAGTTTGTGAACAAGAGAATCAGAAAATGTATGCCGATTTCAGTCGTATAAAAACGCCAACGCCAGTGAGATAGCAGCCTTAAAAAAATATTTTCATTCACTTTATGCGACATTTTTGGGTTGAAACTCTATTAATTTTATGACATTTTCTTTATTATTGCTGAAATGACTTTTATATAGTTTAGTTATGATTATTTACCATTACTTTTAATTATTGACATGATTATGATTATGAATATTTTTTAATTGTTATATATTTTGAATATTAGTTGTGTACCAATGATGTATGATTAATAACTCTGTATCATGTAGGTATATTTTTTTGTATGCTTGCTTTTATTATTTTTTATATTAAAATGTTGTAATGCGATCCTGCAACTAATACACAGAAATACATTAAAAAATAGCATCATAACGTTATGATATACTTATTAAACAATGTTAATGTTTGTCATTTAAATAAAATATAAATACAATTCAGTTATATGAAAAGTTTAGTGCTGAAATAAATGGGAATACTCTAATTACCAGGATCTATTAATCAAAATGACCTTAATAAGTTTAGTAAATCAGTATATTTGCTTTATATACTTACAAATATTTAATTTTTATTACTTTTTAAAACTAGCAGTAAATCACATAGATTAGCTCTCACAAAGCAAGCGCCAAATTATTTTATATACTTAATACAATTATATATAATTATGTCTATTATAAATTGTGTTTATTAATTAAGTATAATTTTTAAAACAGTATTTTATAACAAAATGTGATATGACAATAAATCATTGATTCTATTTTTTATATTTGTGTTTTATTTGTATGGACGTGAGTATGACTTCGCCATTACCAATGACTAAATAAATAATATTAAACAAAGTCTAATTGCAATAATTAAGAAAAAAACAGCCATACAGTGTTTCATTTCTAGCTGTTTTTCTTTAATAAGTAAATCACTGTTTATGGTATTTTCTCACATTATTTCTTCAAAATTATACATTCCGTGCGTATTTGACAAAACGTTTTTATAGCTATATTTCGTATGACCCCTTTACAAGATTTAAGATTTCAACTGTAATTGCCATTTCAGCTGGTATATTTTTAAGTCGGTATTTTATTCTTGCATTAATAATTCGCCGATCTTAGAAGCAGTGCTCAATCCATCCATACTTACTAATATTATAAATGGGAAAGTGTGTCTGTCTGTCTGTATGTTCGTCTTTCTTTCACGGCAAAACGGAGCGACGAATTGACGTGATTTTTTAAGTGGAGATAGTTGAAGGGATAGAGAGTAACATAGGCTACTTTTTGTCCCTTTCTAACGCAAGCGGAGCCGCGGGCAAAAGCTAGTACATCCATAAAATTACTAAGTATATTGCCTTCAAACACCCCATTTCGTGCACAGAACACACTATCTCGTAACCAGTCGCATTAGACATGGTCAATGTAAAACAATACAAATTATAACCATGACACCGACGTCATTACAAACAATTAAAATTCAGACTAAGTGCCTTTTCGACACGGTTGAAATTTGCCTGGCGCTGTGTTGATACTGGACTGTGACTTGATTTTTGTCGCACTACTAATGATATGACATTAAGATTAATTTTAAAAACTTGTAAACTAGTGTCACTGCTTTCAGGAGCCAAGTAGTTTAATCCGAAGATAAGTACCTAAGGGGCCTCTTCAAGTAGACTCTTTAGTATATAGTCTATAGACCCGAATATTTTATAACGAAACAATAGTAAAAATAACCATTTATTTTCACCATAGATACCTTGCAAACCTACCTATATGATGTAAATACAACAGTTTTGTTAGTATATGAGGCTTAGGACTAGGTTAGTAACACTTCACATTTCACTATTATTGCCCCACTGTCTCGTAGTACTTACTGTCTATTCTAATATTGGCCTTCCTATGCACCGTAACAAAACCATCATCGTCATATCTGGCTTCGAAATAGGAGCCGGCAAGGGCGCCCGCGATGATTCTAGCAATTGCTAAGAAAGCTCACACCTATGCTATGTTCTCCATAACCATCTCTGTTAACAGATTCATGTGATAACTGGGGTACTACTTTCTCGCCTGAGCATGGGTATAGCCTGTGCTCGTAAAGACTGCACCGACTTAACCTCTTCACGGGTTAATGGTCTACCTCGAAACTCATCTTCAATATCCTGAAGGGTCCTATCTTTCGTCTCCGGCAACAAACGCCACACCACTACAAAACTATACGTCAGTAAACACGCATACAATAAATACATTCCATACAAATCTATGGAATTCAACAGAAATGAAACAGTTTTCAAAGTAACAAAGAAGTTGAATGAAAAAAATGACACGCTAATCCCACTGGCTAAGTTACGGTATTCTAATGGAAATATTTCACCAGCTATTATGAAACTTAATGACAGAGAACCGGTTGCTATTGAAAACATATGTATATGTACTAGAAATACAGCTAAAGTAAACATATCCTGGGACATATGTCCAGCCGTTTTCGCATAGTAGAATGCAGCATTTGCCAATAACGCTAAAATATTTAAACACACTGTTACTCCTAACATAGTTCGTCTTTTCACTTTATGTACCACAAATAACGCTGTTGTGTTTGCTACTATCCTATGTATGTCTAAAGTAAGCACTAATAATGGCATATTACAGTCTCGACCAACCATTTTGTAAAATAAGTCTATAGGGAATGTGACAAGCATATTTACTCCACTCCATTGTGCCAAAAAGTAAAAGTGTATCATTATGATGATCGGAGTAAAAAACTCCTTTTTCTTCAACGTTGCTTTCACGTACGTTACATTTTCTCTGAATTTCTTTATCAGAGAGTTCGTTTGGCTCATTTCTGCTTGGGCCTCCCTGAGTGCAATGGTTGCTTCAATCAGTCTTCTCAATTCTTCCTCTTCTTTATCTCCTCTTAGCCATCGAAAGGATTTTTTGCAAGCGTCATATTTACCCTTTGACGCCAACCAGCTGGGAGATTCGGGTGAATAGAAGACGATGCACATGTCAACGATTGTTATACCGCCACATATCAGCGCAGTCGTTGGCCAAGAGAGGTAAGATCCTAGGGTATGCACTGCTAGCACTGCTATAGCTACAGATATTGTGATCGTCATCAAAAACGTTCCTCTAAACTTTGGACTGGTGTATTCTCCAATAAGAAGCGAGCAGAGAGCTGTACACATCCCCATGGACAGTCCTTGAAGGAACCTGGCGATCAGGAGTGTGGTGGTACTTCTGGCTAAGAAGACGGCTGTCCAACCAACGATCATTGGCAATAAGGTGATGAGGTTGGCAGACTTCCTGCCATATCTCGACATTGTAGGTGGTGTTAAAAAGTTGCCGAATAGCAGTGAGAGGCCGGGCATTGCCGCTGCAATGGAAAGAAAACATTTTATTTTATGATTTAGCTTTAAAAACAAGGACACGTTTTTCTTTTTGAAATGTTAGGTAATATATACACGGTTGCACAGCTCGCTCAGATTATCCACCAAAATGTTTTAAGTATTTGTTCGTATAGCGATCATTTCAAATTAAAGTGTGTGTGTGCGCTATTTTTATTTATCTAAACTTGCATATACATGCTCAAGAGCGGTCGTAATGCCTTAGGCAGTTAGGCATTCTCTTCAACCCAGGATGGTGCAGATTTATCATGGCAGGTAAGTATTAAGGGGTCAAGGTCTTCTATTCTTCTGACTATGGTTTACGGGCAGACAGAACGCCTAGGCCAAAGACTATACTTTGGCCCTTCTTTAGGGTTAAAGACTAAAATGTCCACAGGCAGGGTCCCATATCTGATACGAGGGTAAATCCCTGTGACCAAACAGTTTGTCGTACGAATAGTTATATGCATTTTCGACGATACGCCCCTGTGACTAAACAGACTGTCTTACAAAAAGATCATAATAATGTATTTTTTTTGTAATTTCGAATATCTTAATCACCATTACAAATAGGCAATTAGACATGGTGCACGTTTAGCAGTAGCTATTTATTGTAGCTACCTAAGTTTACCTACCTAAGCAGATCGAGACGAATGGCACGTGCCTATCTAGCTAGGTAAAGGTCTTTGCCTATTATTGAGAACTGACGATACTTTATAGTCAACGTTTCAAACTTGTAGACTTTTATTAGCTGTAGGTTTTTTTTAACCAAGTGCCAAAAGGATAAGTATATAGATGTATGTCGAATTCTATGGCACGCTCTACAGCATAAACTATTTAATGGGTTTCGACATATAAGGTGCTATTGAATTCGTCTCAGTTGTGGCCGCGGGAGTGACAAAGGGTACTTGTATTAATTAAAAAAATGTAGAATAAAAAAAAAATCTTTAAACGATCAAGCGACAGCCGGCTGTCGCGCTGCTAGGGTCTTTCTATTGTGTTTTTGTCTTTCGGAAGTTTTGCAATGAAACAGACAGACAAAATCCACCGACTTCCGAAATAGGGTATTACACTCTTTTTTTTTAAGTATTTCAAATAACTCCTACAGTACTAAGAAACCACTAAAAAAAATCCTAAATTTTTATTTAAGCGCTAAGTACCCTAAAAACGCTTGTAAAAATTGTATTTTCAAATTTCGCGCGGAAATTTCCAAAAACGGAAAACGCCGTGGGCGTGGTTTTGCTTTGGCAATATGACGTCCTTACGTCATGTAAATAAACAAACGCGCTGTGACACTTTACATAACTTTTATTGTTTTTATCTCAAAAATTAGTTACTGTTCGACTTACCGTTGGTGTGCGTTTCGGAATGCAAGAACACAAGTGTGAAAACATCGGAATAATTGTGAATTCTAGTATTAACTGATTCAAATTTAAGAAAAACTTAGTTAAAAGTTGTGGGAAGAGTATTCCAACTATTACACCATAAAAACCCGTTTGTACAGTTTGTACTGTTGTTGTAAATATCACTTTGATGTAAGTACACATGTGCATTAGCCATCTAAAATATCTTTCACAATAACTTCCATGAAAAAGTATATTTTTATAATAAAGATCGTATTAGGAGGTTATAAATAAAACAAATAGTGACGTCTAGTTGACACTGTTGACAGTCGACAGCTGACACTGTCTGTGGTCTGTATTTCGGTGTGTTCAAGAACAGGTAAAAAAAAACTGAAAACTTTGAATTGAATTTAATAAAATATTTTCTAGTTTTATGAACTAAAACTAACACTGTTCGGCTGCTTTTTGCTTAAGCTACCTCAATAATATATTTTTATAATTTTTCTCTTATACAGTGTAATACCCTATTGCAGTTGGGTTTTTGATTATTTAATTATTTAACCGTTTAACCGCCATTGCTGGGCACATTTTGTCTGTCATCTATACATGACTCTTCATGTTTAAAATGTGCCCAGCTCGCCACGGTCACGAAAAAGCAGGGATGGCACGATTTCGCTGTTTTGGCAGGGCGGTCAAAGATTAGTTCTAATTTACACTTGTGTAGAAAAGTGATTAGAGGGAATGTCGTGATGGCCCAGTGGATATAGCGCCCGCCTCTTCGTGTAAGAGGTCGTGGGTTAGAATCCGGACAAGTACCAATGTGACTTTTTCAATTCATATGTACTTTCTAATGTTTATCTTGGATATCACTGACATCTCTCGGAATCTATCAATCTGTGCCTCGGAACGCACGTAAAGCCGTTGGTCCCGGTTGTCATTCGTAGGACAGTAACAGTCGTTACGGGAAGTCAGAAGCCAGAAACTCTGACCAGTCTAACCAAGAGGTATCGTGTCGCCCATCTGGGTCGTGGAGGTCTGATAGGCAGTCGCTCCACGTCAAACACGGGTAGGTACCCCTGAATCCGGTTAAACTGAAAGCCGACCCCAACCTAGTTGGGAAAAAGGCTAGGGAGATGTAGAAGAGTGATTACCAACCTATCCAAGAGCTGGATGTGTCATCGATGGGAATGATGGAGTCTGTCCTCTTTAGCTGTTCCAGCAGCGGAGTAGTGAACCCGATCACCAGCCCGGAGCCCGCCATGTTCAGCGACACGCCTGATGTCACGAAGCACTGTAATTAACAAAGCATTTAAAATAAACAAAAGGATATTCTTGCATCTTTTTTTTTTTTATAACTTATGGGCTTGCTCTTGGTCCCAGATTAGTCCGAGGGCATAGACGGGGCCTACGATGGAGCGAGCTCACCCAAAAGATGCCTATGCACTCTTCTCTTGAATACATCCGGGTTATATGCTTTTGGAAACACAGACGCCGGCAGAGAATTCCATTCCTTTGCAGTGCGCATAATAAAGGATTTCGAAAAACGCTGCGTGCGGATTCGAGGAATATCGACCAAGAAAGGGTGGTATCCTGCCGTACGTCTGGATGTCCGGTGGTAAAACGGAGACGGGGGATTGAGCTCGTGTAGCTCACTTTAATGTGATCTGACTTTGACGGGCTAAGCCGGAGGTCGTGGGTTTGATTCCCACCCAGGACAAACTTTGTGTGATGAGCACAAGATGAGCATGATTGTTTGGTCTGTGTCTGGGTGTAATTTATCAATAATATATATGTATTTATAAATTATATAAGTATGTTTATCAGTCGTCTGGTTACCATAGTACAAACTCTGCTTAGTTTGGGATCAGATGATCGTGTGTGAGTTGTCCAAGGATATTTATATTTATTTATTTATCTGGCTACAACTTTATACTGCTACTAGCTTTTGCTTGCGTGATTGTCGGTACTTCCATTTCCTTACTTTACGTCTTTCTTTACCTCATTGGAGATGAAATTTATCTAAAAATATATCTTAGTGGTTACCTACTCTTCACAAATAACACACCCTGCAAGTTTCATGTCTCTAGGACTGTGGCTCTGCGAAGATATATCAACAGTTAGCCAGTTTAACATTTTATATAAATAAATAGATAAGCTGTACCTAACGTAGCTAACAAATAAATAAATTTCTTTGTATGCAGCGCGTATGTTACATTGCTATTATTCATAGATTAGCACTGTTTTATAATCTGAGGATTAGCAATTATTATTCCTCGATTTTAAGTCACTTAATACCACTGTGATACCAGTAATTTATTTTTCAGTGTATTTGGAATTTGTATTCCTCTTAAGTATACGGAGTGGAATTCCAATGAATGAATTTCCAACAGATAAGGGCCGTAAGGGAAACTACCTTAAGCCTTCAAACACACGTAATTTGAGACACAATAGAAAGACCATAGAAGCGCGACAGCCGGCTGTCGCTTGGTTGTTGAAAGGTTAGCCGTTGCAGCTACAGAAAAAAAAACGTTTTTTTATTTGTTAATTATAAAATTAGTACCTATCTAGAATACTTTTTTCAGTACATGAAAGATATTATACCTAATAGTGTCACTGAAAAGTACACTTTCTGTTTATGACCTACTGTTTAGCAGTATTAAAATCAATATTTTTATTATTAGCGCCTTACTAATAAACGCTGCATAAAGTTATGACAGGCTTATACGTCAAAAAATGTATGGTTACACAGGCTTTATTCATTGCATAACTTTACACAGTGATTATTAGTAATGGCACTAGTCTAAGCACAACATTACAGCTCAAAACATTTATTTCTAAATGTAAATAGATGCATCACATTATCGTGCAACGTGCATCTACGCATTTGTTTACAAATGCATCCACCAAAAATAGATAATTTGCCCCACAACAGCCCGCCAATCGGATCATAGATTCATAGCTATAGTTGCAAAACTTCTGAAAAATTCGAAATAATTCCGGAATACTTCTGGGAAAGTTTCTTTAAATCAGAATTATTCAAAATGAATTTAAATTTAGAATTTGTATTTTTTTGCAAAATATTTTTATATTTTTTTAAATATCGAATGGAATTTTGCATCGACCGTCGATCGCCGCCGCCTGACTGTGTGCACGAAGGCGATGGCGGTGCGGGGTGCGGTAAGAGGGGAGATGCTCCCCCCCCGGAGAAGTTTTCAGAAAGATTCATACCCCGCAATCGAAAGTTTCCGCGGAATGTTTCGCCCGAATTATTCAATAAGAATAAACGTGTTTATTTTTTGTGTGGTGGGTGAATTAATTATTTTACAGTGGCGCATAAGTTAGTAAAATATAAATGTTTATTTTATTATAAATCTGATCGATTAAGTATATTTGTTAATATTTTTATAAAAAAATAAAAATCCCTTTTACAACAGGATTTTTACTTTTTTGTAGGTTATATCGAAGTCGAATGCTATTTATCAAAATGTTAGTTGTGGAATAAAAAACCAGGCCGAGCATATTTGATTTGTTTTTTGAAAAAGGGTTACCTATGTTTTTGGTTAGTTTGTATATAGCTCTGCTGTTCGCATCGCTAAATATTCCCAAAGTTTCAGAATATTTCGGAATACTTCCGAAGTATTCGACGGGAATGTTTCGGAATTTTTCCCGCCAGCATCTATATTCATAGCCACACAGACTCGGGACTGTCAACAGATTAAAAATAAAACAAAACACAGACCTGCTTCAAAAATGGCGTAATCCATGTTTTCGTTGCCATTTTCACACTTTTTCTAACATTATCACACTTATATACATTTGCAGTGACATATTATGATTGTTATTAGACGTCTAACGTCTGAAACTATTGCTATAGATGCAAAATCTTCTAGGTTTATTGACTTCTCTCATTGGTACGACCTTCGTGTAACTCGTTCTATTTTTGAATGATCTGTCAATATGGTTTCCCGCTAATTGGTTGGCGCGCTTTTAACTGGTGGGGTTAACTTATGGCAATTTCCAATAGTTTTTCCTTAAGTTTTTCAATCGGTGGATTATGTTAAACACAGATATTATATTTGACATAAGCAACATTTTGTGTCTAAATCTTTAATAGCCAAATCTGTCGATGAGAATCAATAAGTATTTGTTCAATGCGTTTGTTTCTGGTTGCTGCTTGGGGTTAGCTAAAAAGTAGTAGTATTTTGTTCGCCTCATATAAGGCAAAACGTTAACGATTTCACGTATCTAAGTTTGAGGCAGCATCCAGAGGCGAGAGCGTAGCATTTTTTCGCGCTCTTTTTAACGCAGTTGTGTAAAAAAACCATTGCTAATAAATTCATTGTGTAATATAATCCAATAATATTTTCTCTGTCTTAAGTGACGTTTACAATTTACATGATATCTTCTGTCAAGGTGCTACATACAGATTTACATGCGGTCAGTAAAACCAAAAAGGTGTAAAGTAATATGTAACACAAAACTGTTCGTCCGACCTATTTATATTTATTTATTTATTTATTTATTTAAAAAACTCTTTTTTTATACAAATAAAAATATTAATTTGTTTTGTACAAATAATTATTACAAAGTTCCATTATTATAATCTATGGTTAAACATAGTTTGTTTTGTCTTGGCGCCTATCCAAAATGTGATATCAATATTGAGGTAATGTCCTTGTGGTTGCTAACCAAAGATTTTGGTCAGGCGCTATTTAAATAATAATAATAATAACAGCCTATAACTGCCCCACTGCAGGGCAAAGGCCTCTTCTCATACAGAGAAGGTACGAGCATTAATCACCACGCTTGCTCAAGGCGGATTTACGATTTCGGACTTTTACTCACTACAAGTCCAGGTTTCCTCACGGTGTTTTCCTTCACCGATGTCTGTGATGTCCAAGATAAACTTTAGAAAGTACATATGAACTGAAAAAGTCACATTGATATTGCCCGGATTTAAAGCCACTACCTCTTGCATGAGTGGCGGGCGCCTTAACCACTAGGCCATCACGACGTCAGGCGCTATTTATACTGTTAATATTTTTGGGCGTTGAAATTAGCCATATCTAGGCATGGCTGTTGGACACGCAGTAGGTGCCAGAAAATGACCCCAGGTTAGGTAGCAAGATCTCGTAATACATAGGTACCACGAAGGATGATTCAATATGGCGCGGGAACGATTTGCCTGTAAGGACTTGGCGAGGCCTTTACCTTGCCGTGGGACAATATAGGCTTTAAATAAGGTGAAAATGTTTTTTTTCATCCCACCTATTCGAAAAAGACGACTTTGTACCCCTTTAAGTACGCCCAAAGTTGGTGTTTTCTATAAGAAACTTTCAGCGGGCAACAATGACGCTCCAAATTAAAAAAGTGCGCGTAAAAGTAACTTATAATCGCACTTTTTGAATTTGGAGCTTCTTTGCATGTTTTACGCCCTGTTATAAGTGCGCCTAAAAACTCTTTGAATTTGGAACGTCTTAATGCTCAGCGCCAAATAATCGAACGCAAATAATGAATGGCTGATACGACGGCCAATACCATAGTCACGCCGCGGCTGAATAAAAAAATAAATAAATAGAAATAAAACGAGCAAACTACAGCCCGAATTCTCGTAAAAATTTTCACGGATTGTTTTGCAGCAAATTATTAATGTACCTGCTATTATTATCAAGATATGATAATAATAGCAGCTACAATAATAATTTTACAATAAAGTATGAAGCACCTTTTATTTTCTCATAGGGGGTGATGAAAAGTAGAGTGTATCACTCGGGCGCAAAATATATTTTTTGCTCGGGCGATGTACTTTGAATCCCTCGCTACGTTCGGGATTCTATTTAAGAATCCCTCGCAAAGCTCGGGATTCTACTCTAGAATCCCTCACTTCGCTCTGGATTCAAAAAACGCCCTCGCCGTAAACATATATATTACTTGGTGCCCTTGTAATACAATCTACTATTCTTACTCCCCCGCAGTTCTGTTCTCCACACGACTGGGGAGATCAGGCGCAATATTAACGATTTTCAGATTTGCAAGGCTCGAGGATGCACCGACTGCCAAACTCTGACGCGCTGCTATAAAAAAAATGAAAGCCCATGATGCCACATCAAAACATGACAACTCCGGGCTCTTACTAAGACATCCTTACTAATATCATAAATGGGAAAGTGTGTCTGTTTGTCTGTCCGTCTTTCACGTCAAAAGAGAGCGACGAATTGGTGTGTTGGTCAAAGTTGAAGGGATGAGGAGTGACATAGGCTACTTTTGTCTCTTTCTAACGTTAGCGAAGCCGCGGTCAAAAGCTAGATTCTAAGTAAAATGACTCGGAAATTGAACCCATTGAGATTGCGCAGCAGTCACGTGCGACACGACACCAAAAGCGTGGCAAAAAAAGAATAATAAAAAGTTAAGTAGCAGTCGCAATCTTTATTAGCCTTAATCTGTGCCTTTATTTTGAGTACTTCATTTAATGGTGCACTTATCGCCGAGTCAATAAACTCTATTTGGGGACAAAAACGCAACATGCATTTATGACTTATGCATTTATCTATATTAGTGTAGAATATTAATCCGTACTAGTCCATACTAATATTATAAATGGGAAAGTGTGTCTGTCTGTCTGTCTGTCTGTTTGTCTTTCTTTCACGGCAAAACGGAGTGACGGATTGACGTGATTTTTTAAGTGGAGATAGTTGAAGGGATGGAGAGTAACATAGGCTACTTTTTGTCTCTTTCTAAAGCGAGCGAAGCCGCGGGCAGAAGCTAGTAGTATTATAAATGCGAAAGTAACTCTGTCTGTCTGTCTCTTCTTCACGCCTAAACCACTGAACCTATTTGAATGAAATTTGGTATAGATATAGTCTGGGACCCGAGAAAGGACATAGGATAGTTTTCATTCCGAAAATCCCCCGGGAACGGGAACTATTCCACGCGGACGAAGACGCGGGCAAAAGCTAGTTTAACATAAATATAACTTACCTATAGGGTGACTGGTAAATAGTATACGATACTCCAACACGCGATCGTGCTCATGCTAACAAAAAATTTATATTATGGGAGTAAAACCGAAATCAGTAAAAAAATTCAGCTGTCCAGCCCCCCTAGACAAGTGGCATTGTACAATAGATAGCGAAAACGAATAGATTGTCAAATGTATGGAGATGTCAAATTGTTTAGCGAAAGCTTATGTCAATTCCATACAATTGACAATCTATTCGTTTTCGCTATCTATTCTACAATGCCACTTTAGGCCCTCTCTACATTGATGTTGTCCTAATGTACTGAACAGCTGATATTTTTTAGGCACACTCGACTCGACACAATAGAAAGACAATAGCAGCGCGACAGCCGGCTGTCGTTTGGTTGTCGAAAGCTACATGACATCACGCTATCACCCACGGGAGTGGAGACGGAGACATACTTATATCTGTGAGTTATACAAATATTTCTTCTGTACGGGAATCGAACTGCCAACAAGGAGCGCAGCAGTCAAGACCGCAATCACTGAACTTACCCTTCATCATCATAATACCAGTCACTACGATATTTATTTACCTTCAGCATGTAGACAAAGATTATATACTTAGAGATCGTAATAAACAGGAAATTACAGTAATCTATGTTATGTTATTCAAAAACAAATGCTGTCACAATATTTGTACAACAAATCCAGGTGTATAGCATATCCAGTAAACAATAACTCATAATTAATATTATGTACTTCCTTATCTTATCACAAGTCTATTTACGTGAAGACGTGAGGTACTCAAGGACCCTCTCTGCTTGGCCCACTTAGGTTTAAAGTTTGATTGTCAAAAAACATTACATGTCATTTGAAAATAATAAACTACACTTTAATAAATAATTTAGGTACGACAGGATTCATCAACAGACTAAAGTCAGACACTACAGAGCCAATCAGACACTATCAGACAGATATTAGTCAGAGACTATCAGACAGCGTTGACTACCTTGTTTTCTCTTTTAAATAATCCCAGTTCTCCTTCTTGCCTGACTACTCACTTTCAATACTTATGCTCTGCGCATACCAAAAATCTTCGTTCCTCTAATAACCGCCTTCTTCGATGTCCTTCTCACCGGTCTGGCTTTCTTAAATATTCTTTTTTTGTTCAGGCGGTTTTTCTTTCGAATGCGCTTCCTCAGAATATCAGGACGGTGACCAGTCGATTTACTTTTAAGTTAAAAGCTCGTGAACATTTACTGAAGGAGTTGGCAGACTCGATTAATAATATTTGATTATTTGTTAATTTGCAGTTCTTTACCACCTTAGTAATAATATCTCTCAATGGCTTTGTTATGTATATATGTATATGAATATGTTTTTATTTTTATCGTATATATGTATAATATATGTATGTTTATATTATATTTATTTCTACTGTTACTTATGACATTTTATTTATATCTTTGCACCTGCCATGTTTTGTCTCTGCATCACCCTAAGGTAGACTGGTAGATAATGCCCAAGGCATTAAGTCCGCCGTTTTAAATAAATAAATAAATACTTAAATAAAGTCCCATCCAACGAATTAATTTTTGATTGTTTTGATTGATGGATTCCCTCACAAACTGAACTAAAAAGCAACTGCAATTTTTTCTTTTTATTTCAATAATTTCAAATTAAGACACTCCATGGATAATCTAAATGCGATTAGAAATATGGTCACCAAAATACGTCGATTTACCTCAGGCGCTGGCTAATTTAACACTAAACTAATATTTATGTTTTGCCCTTTGAAGAAATAAATATATTGTATTGTATTGTATTGTATTAAGAAGCCAAAAAAAGGGATGTGTAATTTATCTGTTCCTTAGTAGATCCTGCACTACTTGAATGCCTGTATACCTTGTGGGTGTGATAAACATGAATTATGGCTTGCAACCACGGCTTTACCTCGGCCATTTTGTACCTGTCTTGATTTCTTCCCGTTTTGTTGTATCGCAATCATTTGTTTTCGTCAGATATTCGACCATCAACACTGTGTGAACGGGGTTGCGGAATGTTTATAATAGTTACCGTGACCCTGGAACATAAAGCGCAATCGAAGGAACATGAGTGGGTTTTAGTCACTAAGAGTCTGACACGCCCTCCCGCCGCACCCAGGACGGGAGCAGTCATTGGATGATTTCCCACTCACCAAAAAAAAAAAACTGTGTGAAAAGGAAAAAGGGGATAACAAGTTATTAGAGCACTCTTTGTTATACTTGGGTCTACATAGACCCGTTAAAACCTAAGCGATAACCGGGTGCCGCTACTTTCCATGAATTTTCTCGAAAACTCCGCGGTTAAAGATCATATTTTGCAACAGCCCTCGTGTTTTTTATTTCTTTACAGACTTGTTTTTTGGTAAGTCAATCCGATCATTAAATTAGGTGAGATTAAATAGATTAGGGATTTTGAAGGTTGTTCATTCAGCAAAGGCTTGAAAACAACACTTCATCATATCGATTACATTGTTAATCATAAATAGTAAGATTGTAAAACTATTATCCGTTACAATAACAGTTATTAAAGATATCTATTGCCGTTATTAGCATTGGATTTTCGTTGTAGGTAAAGAATAAGAAAGGAAAATTAAATGAGTTGATCTGCTGATGGAAAAGTTTAATCAGAGCAAAACATTATGATCGCATCTAGATAAACTATCATAGATAGGTCGTGAGTTCCATTCCCACCTATGGTAAACTTTGTGTGATGCGCATGACTGATTGTTTTCCGTTTGGTTGTGATATACTAGGTGTATTTTTGGTCCTGCACAACCCGCTAGGAGATGATTCTACCCATTAAAACAAACAACTTTTATTATGGAACCAACTCTGAAATCTCAAAAAAAATATCAGCTGTTTCTAACAAAGTTCAATGCCCTCCCGACCATAATGTATGAAACAGCTGATATTTTTCAGGTTGAGCAAAACCAAAAATACAACTAGCGACCCGTCCCATTTAACCTTCCAAGTGAATCACTGATCAATCTTAAAAAATAAAAACCGCATCAAAATCCGTTGCGTAGTTTTAAAGAAAGGTACATGGACATAGACAGATAAAGGAAAGCGACTTTGTCCTTAATCCTTCGAACATACGTGATTTGAGACACAATAGAAAGACAATAGCAGCCCGACAGCCGGCTGTCGCTTGGTCGTTGAAAGGTACTACATAATAATATTATGTATATATTAATAAATTAGCGTGCGTGGTGTTTATTGAACGTGTCTTCTATGTATAAGAAGTGGCTTTCGCCCTTCAATAATGATCAGGGGCCCTAGTCTGCTATTACAATCGTGTCTCAATGATCGATTTTTGACGTGTAACGTCAAAGTTTTGACACATTTCCCTTAAAAACTGTCAAAGTTGTCAAATATCCGGCCGATGACTGGCCATTGAGACACGATTTTAATAGCAGACTAGGGCCCGTGTTTTTCTTTGGTCGTCTTAAATATTCACTGTGACCAAGTTCAATAGTCTTTTAACACGCGATATTAGATATTAGAAGTAACTATAATAATATACAATACCCCACCTAAAGCAATAATGCAATAAACTGTCAATAAATCAACACGTGAGGGTACAATCGCGTTTTATTAGGTGTAGAGCTAGTTTTCTTATCAACTATATATTGAAATAATTACGATTGGACACACCCCACTGATACAGCTTTATGATTGGAACTTTTATTTACAATATTTCAAATTGTTTAACTCTTTTGTCTTGACTAATATGGACAATAGAACTCCTGTAGTTGCATTGTTTATGGATATGTCAAAGGCATTTGACCACGTTAGCCATAAAATACTCCTAAACAAATTGGAAAAATATGGTATCAGAGGCAACATCCTTGAACTTGTTGAATCATACCTATCCAATCGGCAACAATTTACATGTATCAATAAAATCAACCCCCGTACAAAAACAGAAATTACATATCAATCCAAACATCGGGAATGTTTATGCGGGGTACCACAGGGCGGTGTACTTGCTCCATTATTTTTCATCATATATATTAACGACATGCCTAAACTCATTAACAATCCTATGATCTTGTTCGCAGACGATAGCACAATATTATTTAAAAGCAAAAATGATGACACACTTGAAAAAGAAATTAATGACAACCTTAATGACGTAATATCCTGGCTAACAGAAAATAACTTAAAAATTAATCTAAATAAGACTAACTACATCTCATTTGAACAAAAAACAAATAATAAAAAACCAGACGTTCGATATGGTAATACAAGTATTCAGGGTACTGATCACACAAAATTCTTGGGCATGTGGATAGATAAAGGCATGAACTGGAAAATGCATGTTGAGAGCGTGTGTAAAAGACTTAGCCAGTGCTCCTATGCCCTTTATAACCTAAGGAAAATATCAAATCAGGCCACCCTTTTAATGGCATACCATGGTTATGTGTCATCAACATTACGCTACGGACTTATGTTTTGGGGAAACTCGCCAGACAGAGAAGTGGCGTTTAGGGCACAGAAGAAATGCATAAGGGCAATATGTGGCATACAAAATACAGAGAGCTGTAAGCCATATTTTCAAAAGTTTAAGTTACTTACACTCCCGTGTCTTTATATATATGAAGTAGCTACTTTTGTCAAATCAAATCTACATTTATATAATCGCCCGAAGAGCATACGCTATAAAAATACAATATGCATGACAAGACACAAAAAAGCTATATTCAGCAAAAACCTTTTAGGCATGGCACCCAAAATCTACAATAAATTACCCAAACATATCATAGAAGCTAGTAATACAGATCTGTTCAAAAAATGGTTAAATGATTTCTTGATTGAAAAATGTTACTACACTATTAATGACTATCTTAATGAAACTTGCTAGAACTACTATATCCGATTTATGACATTAGTAAAAACTTGACATTGCACTGAATTAAATTATTGAAATAATTGTTACAATTATTACCTCTATGTTTATGTGACAATTAATTTGTTTGTATGTGTAAAATTTTTGACCGTAATTAATAATCTAAAATATTGTTATTTTCTGATCATTCTGACATTAATGTTATTTTTGTAATTTGAATTTTGATAAAAACTGATAATAATAATCAATTTAATTTGTACGCTTAAACGCAAAACGTAGACGGGACTCTTATATTTAATTGTAACACCATTTAAAAACCTATGTTTACAAATAAAGATTTCATTTTCATTTTCATTTTCATTTATTTCACTCTTACTTGTATAAAAGTGACTCTTATTGTAAAGGCTTTAGGTACATAATGCAGCCTAATACTACCATTACGTGTTGTTGTTTTTCTGGTACCTAAGTGTGTTAGCACTAGTTTCTAATGTGTGCTATTCTTACCAAATGGACTTTGTCTAAAATAATAGGAATATTTAATTATAAGATTATTATTTTTTAGTATTAGGGAGCGAAGAAACATGCGTGCGTTAACAACTCTATTTTCTATACTCTTTTCTACATTTTCTCCTTCTTACCTTTCTTCAAATTTTGAATTTATATCTTCAAGCCACAACAAATTTCTTCGCTCTTCAACAAATCGACTACCTATTGCGGTGCTTCTATAATCGTTTCCCTACAAAAACTGTCAAAGTTATCAAATATCCGGCCGATGACTGGTCATTGAGACACGATTGTAATAGCAGACTAGGGCCCCAGCTTTCTACTCTGTGGGGCGTCTAAAGCTAGACATTGGCGGTCATTTTTGTGCGTCAGTCTATAGAAGGACAAATACGTAGTTCCTTCAACTAGGCTTAAGAAAATAGGTGGCTCGTTTAAATATCAATGTATACGCTTTTATAATAAACTACCCAGACAAATTCAAAAACTTAGCATTACTAAATTTAAATTATTTATAAAACGTAAACTTTGTCAGAAAGCTTTTTACTCTGTTAAAGATAACATTGAGGATTCGAATGCTTGGGATTGAGCTTTTTCGATTAATACATTGGCCATTATTTACTTTATGTACATTTTTTTTTCTTTTTCTCTTTGACATTTAATTATTATTTTGACAATTATTTGTAATTTTTAAAGTATCTATCTTTTTTTTATGTATTTCTATTTGACATTGATGTGTACTTTTTAAAGTATATAATCTTTTTTTATGTATGTCTATTTGACATTGATTGTACTTTTTAAAGTACTATGTATATGTTTTCGTGACATTTTTTTTGTGAATGTGGGGACTATGGAGGTCGTTGGTTTTTTCTTTGTTTTTCTTTTTTAATATATTCAGTCTGACGGTTTGAGTATTTAATGCGGCCTACCCAAATGTCCTTACTTTGGTACTGTTCGTCAAAACGTTGGGCTCCTTAGTTTTTAGTTGAGCTAAACGATTACTGACAAATGCTTGCACTGTCTGGACAGGTCCACTCAAATCTGTGTCCTTCTCTCATCAAGAGAGTGCCTCAGACATTAACCTCCATGGTTCTCGCACATTTTTGACCAATACGATTGTATGGACTTTAAAAGAGTCTTTGGCCTCTGAGTTTGTTTCGGATGTTTCTTCTCAGAGCAGTCCAGCTACGAAACACCGGCCCCATCGTTCGCTTAAAATAAATAAAAAAAAACAAATTTTGACGTGTAAAAGTGTTTTGATATAACCTATTTACAAAATAAATATGATTTTATGATTTTATTTTTATAGACGAAAAACTGTGACGTCACTCCAAATGGTGCTCCAAATACTCAGCTATACCCAGGGGCAGTCAAAGAGTCGAATTCCAAGTCTATCAATCAGAGAGGAGACACTGTCTTTGCTGATTAAATCGTTGCAGGATCAAAGACAAATTGAAATCTTTTATCCGGTGTTCGTCAAACTTCATTGCGAAAATGACCCAAAAAAGCCGAAGTCCACGTCTTTAGGTAAGAAAGAAATGACATATTCGGAGTCTAGTCAAATACAGTTCCCGATTATAATAACGTTATCAGGGACACTTAAAAACGGGATAAAAAGATGATAATTAGAAGTGAAAAATATTAAATAAAAAATTTGAGATCTATTTCACAAATCTGATTCCAAATTAGGCAAAGACTTTGCTGTGGTAACCACACGTCTGCTATAAACACGTATAATTTATAAATGCACTAGCTGTCCCCGCGGTTTCACCCGCATCTTTGCTTCGCTCACGTAGGTCGTCGCATAATGTTATTACTTATGTCATTGTTTTTTATGTATTCTATTTGTGTGATGACAATGTGGATTAAAGGAACACACATAATACATACATACATCTACAACCTACAACCCTAATAAAATATCTAAGTTTGTTTTGGGCGGTCGTATAATAAAATAAGAAATATTTCTTCAATAATATTAACGTTTATTTTTGTAAACAAAAATAGTTACTTAAAAATAAATTAACTAACTTCTATGTACAATAATCTTATAACTTACTTTGATCACAATTATTGCGAGAAGAGGAAAACGTTCAAGAACCAACATTCAAGAGATCAACTAAAACACTATAAATGTTTAAATCTTGTTCTTGCCAGAATCTTCTTTTTAATATCTTCAAAACCTTAGTTTTAATAGAACTGTAACCAGTCTTTTATTATTCCAGTTCTTCACTTCATCCATTTCACTAAAGCGATCCAAAGTCACTCCTTGTTTTACAGTCTACTTCACCATCTTAACCTTAACTTCTTCATCTTCATCAATCTTATCCTCTTTGAACTGTCCATGATTAAAATAGTCTTCAATCTGCTGCAGAGTCCTATCCTTGGTTTCTGGCAGAGTGAAGTACAACGCCAACAGAGCCAGTCCCATTACAGTCCCAAAAACTGCAAACGTCCCATAAATTTTCAAATTGAGTAGTAAGTATGGAGTTACCTGGAGTCCAAACATCACCCCAAGGGATAAGAAGATTCCCGCTGCTGAAGACCCTACTCCTCGATGACGTAAGGGGAATATTTCTCCCAACAAAGCCAGAGGTATCGGGGTGCACCCCAAATTGGCAAGAATGAAGTAAACGACAAAGATGCCTATAGGAATCCAGGTTTTGTCATTCGGAATGATGCCTTGGGCTGCCAAATAGAGGTACGTACAAGCAATCATGAGGACAATACAAGCAGAAAATCCAGTGGAAAATAGTAAAGTTCTTCGTTTCATGACCTTCACGAGAATTGAAGAGGAGACTGCACTCGATGTGATGATTAAGTCAATGGCTAAAGTGTAGTAGAAGGACTGGGACTTATCCCCGGTCACTTCGCCAATGATCTGCAACGCATACGCTGGAAAGATATGTCTTCCACTCATTTCTAACAATACACTGCTAATGAAGATAATGAAAAGAGGCTTCAAGAAATCTTTTTGGGTAAACCTTTTAAAGAAATCTGCACATTTGTCGCCACACGTTGTTTTCTCAGCTGGCTTTGATTTTTGCTCCATCTGTGCTCTGATTAACTCCTCCAATTCATTGTAAGAGGCTTCTGACTTTCCTCTCAGCCAATAGAAGGAGTTCTCACTCTTTTCATACTTCCCTCTTGAAGCCAACCAGGCTGGACTTTCAGGCCAGGTGTAGACTACGATGATGGCGAGGAAATGTGGTATTAGAGCTATTAGAGCCACTGTTCTCCAGTGTACAAAGTTCCCTATAATATGAACAGTCATGCCTCCCAAGCAAACGGATGCTGTCTTTAAGTTTAGGAAGACGCCTCTGTATTTTGGGTCTGAATATTCTCCTACAACGATAGCTCCTAAGGAAACGGTGGCTCCAGCCGTCATGCCGCCAAGTATTCTTCCCACCATCAGGGCTGGGATCCCACGAGCGAGGTAGATGCACAGCCAGCCGACGATTCCTGCCATGAGCCAGGCGCCGACCGTAGTAGTCCATGAGAAATGAGGATAAGAAGAATCCAGGTATACCGGAGAGGCCACAGGACGATGCTGCAAAGAAAAGTCTTCTTAGTCAAAATGATCAGATGTTGTTTTAATATTTGTTATGAGGAAATGATAGAGATAATTCATCGAGAGATAATTTTACTTTTAAATACCTTAATTATATTTAATTAAAGAGAAGAGAAGTATATTTCCCACTAGCTTTTGCCCGCAACTTCGTCCACGTGGAATAATAGTTCGCGTTTCCGGGAGATATTCGGGATGAAAACTATCCTATGTCCTTTCTCGGGTCTCAGACTATATCTGTACCAAATTTCATACAAATCGGGTCAGTGGTTTAGGCATTAAGAAGAGACAGACAGACAGACAGAGCTACTTTCGCATTTATAATATTACCTAGCTTTTGCCCGCAAGTTAGTCCGCGTTCCCGGGGGATTTACGGGATGAAAACTACCCTATGTCCTTTCTCGGGTCCCAGACTATATCTATACCGAGTTTCATTCAAATCGGGTCAGTGGTTTAGGCGTTAAGAAGAGACAGACAGACAGACAGAAAGACAGACAGATAGAGCTACTTTCGTATTTATAATATTAAGTATGGAGTATGGATTAGTATGGATGGATTCTCCTTCAAATAAAAATCTCTTTAAGAAGTAGCAAAATTCATTCAATATTTTGCGGTTTTTTGAATAATCGCTATACTTAAATTAAAATTTACTTTTACTATAAATAGTTTTAGCGCCTGCAATTAATTAATAAAAAGGTCGTTTTTCGTCTTGACTTAATATAGACAGAAAAGAAAGAAATATTCACCTAGCCACGAGGAGGTATGCAGATCAGTTTTGATATCCGAGTCAGGAGCCTGCAGCCCAGGGAGAAGGCTGGTGGTGTAGCTCAGCAACATCCCCTGACCTATCATGTTGGTCCACACCGCTGACAGCGTCCATGCCTGGAAAGATAACAAGTTTTATTCCAAAGATTATTTTGAAGACACTTTTTGTGGTATTTCACACTTGGGCTGTGTCAGGAATACAAGACGATTTAGATATTGTAAGTTCTAATTTAATGGTTTTTTTAAATTTAAACAAATCTCTATTTTTCTATATTATATTAAAATAATTACGATTGGACACACCCCACTGATGGAGCTTTATGATTGGAACTTTCATTTACAATATTTTTGTTTATTTCACTCTTACTTGTATAAAAGTGACTCTTATTGCAAAGTCTTTAGGTAAGTACATAATGCAGCCTATTATACTACCACTACGTGTTATTGTTTTTCTGGTACCTAAGTGTGTTAGCACTAGTTACTAATGTGTGCTATACTTACCAAAACGGCTTTGTCTAAAATAATAGATTATATTTATATAGCCATTTATTACAATTGTGAACACATTTTACATACAAAAACTTTCAAATATCCGGCCGATGACTGGTCATTGAGACACGATTGTAAGCAGACTAGGGCCCCAGCTTTCTACTCAGTGGGGCGTCTAAAGCTAGACATTGGCGGTCATTTTTGTGCGTCAGTCTATAGACCTAAAACTGTGACGTCACTCCAAATGGTGCTCCAAATGCCCAGCTTTACCCAGGGGAGGTCAAAGAGTCGAATTCCAAGTCTTTCAATCGGAGAGGAGACACTGTCTTTGCTGATATAATCGTTACGGGATCAAAGACAATTGAAATCGTTTATCCGGTGTTCGTCCAACTTCATTGCGGAAAAGACCCAAACTCCACGCCTTTAGGTTAGAAAGAAGTGACATAATTATTAGAAGTCTAGTCAAATACAGTTCCCGATTATAATAACGTTATCAGGGACCCTTAAAAACGGGATGAAAAGATGATAATTAAAAGTGCAAAATATAAAAAAAAATTGAGATCTATTTTACAAATCTGATTCCAAATTGGGCAAAGACTTTGCTGTGGTGACCACACGTCTGCTATAAACCCGTATAATTTATAAATGGACTAGCTGTCCCCCGCGGTTTCACCCGCATCTTTGCCTCGCTCCTTTAGGTCGTCGCATGATGTTATTACTTAAGTCATTGTTTTTTATGTATGTTATTTGTGTGATGACAATGTCAAAGTCAAAGTCAAAGTCAAATCATTTATTTTCATTAGACCAAAAAAAAGGCACTTTGAAACGTCATACTTATAAAACAAAAGTGAATCTACCGCCCGCTTTAATGTGGATTAAAGGAACACACATACATACATCTACAACCTACAACTCTAATAACATATCAAACTTTGTTTTTGGACGGTCGTATAATAAAATAAAAAATATTACTTCAATAAATTTAACATTTATTTTTGTAAACAAAAATAGTTACTTAAAAATAAATTAACTAACTTCTATGTACAATAATCTTATAACTTACTTTGATCACAATTCTTGCGAGAAGAGGAAAACGTTCAAGAACCAACATTCAAGAGATCAACTAAAACACTATAAATGTTTAAATCTTGTTCTTGCCCAGAATCCTCTTTTTAATATCTTCAAAACCTTAGTTTTAATAGAACTGTAACCAGTCTTTTATTATTCCAGTTCTTCACTTCATCCATTTCACTAAAGCGATCCAAAGTCACTTCTTGTTTTACAGTCTACTTCACCATCTTAACCTTAACTTCTTCATCTTCATCAATCTTATCCTCTTTGAACTGTCCATGATTGAAGTAGTCTTCAATTTGCTGCAGAGTCCTATCCTTGGTTTCTGGCAGAGTGAAGTACAACGCCAACAGAGCCAGTCCCATTACAGTCCCAAAAACTGCAAACGTCCCATAAATTTTCAAATTGAGTAGTAGGTATGGAGTTACCTGGAGTCCAAACATCACCCCAAGGGATAAGAAGATTCCCGCTGCTGAAGACCCTACTCCTCGATGACGTAAGGGGAATATTTCTCCCAACAAAGCCAGAGGTATCGGGGTACACCCCAAATTGGCAAGAATGAAGTAAACAACAAAGATGCCTATAGGAATCCAGGTTTTGTCATTTGGAATGATGCCTTGAGCTGCCAAATAGAGGTACGTACAAGCAATCATGAGGACTATACAAGCAGAGAATCCAGTGGAAAACAGTAAGGTTCTTCGTTTCATGACCTTCACGAGAATTGAAGAGGAGACTGCACTCGATGTGATGATTAAGTCAATGGCTAAAGTGTAGTAGAAGGACTGGGATTTATCTCCGGTCACTTCGCCAATGATCTGCAACGCATACGCTGGGAAGATATGTCTTCCACTCATTTCTAACAATACACTGCTGATGAAGATAATAAAAAGAGGCTTCAAGAAATCTTTTTGGGTAAACCTTTTAAAGAAATCTGCACATTTGTCACCACACGTTGTTTTCTCAGCTGGCTTTGATTTCTGCTCCATCTGTGCTCTGATTAACTCCTCCAATTCATTGTAAGAGGCTTCTGACTTTCCTCTCAGCCAATAGAAGGAGTTCTCACTCTTTTCATACTTCCCTCTTGAAGCCAACCAGGCTGGACTTTCAGGCCAGGTGTAGACTACGATGATGGCGAGGAAATGTGGTATTAGAGCTATTAGAGCCACTGTTCTCCAGTGTACAAAGTTCCCTATAATATGAACAGTCATGCCTCCCAAGCAAACGGATGCTGTCTTTAAGTTTAGGAAGACGCCTCTGTATTTTGGGTCTGAATATTCTCCTACAACGATAGCTCCTAAGGAAACGGTGGCTCCAGCCGTCATGCCGCCAAGTATTCTTCCCACCATCAGGGCTGGGATCCCACGAGCGAGGTAGATGCACAGCCAGCCGACGATTCCTGGTAGGATGACGATGCCATGAGCCAGGCGCCGACCGTAGTAGTCCATGAGAAATGAGGATAAGAAGAATCCAGGTATACCGGAGAGGCCACAGGACGATGCTGCAAAGAAAAGTCTTCTTAGTCAAAATGATCAGATGTTGTTTTAATATTTGTTATGAGGAAATGATAGAGATAATTCATCGAGAGATAATTTTACCTTTATATACCTTAATTATATTTATTTAAAGAGAAGGGAAGTTTATTTCTCACTAGCTTTTGCCCACAACTTCGTCCGCCTGGAATAATATTTCCCGTTCCCGGCGGATTTCCGAGATGAAAACTACCCTATGTCCTTTTTCGGGTCCCAGACTATATCTGTACCAAGTTTCATTCAAATCGGTTCAGTGGTTTAGTCGTGAAGAAGAGACAGACAGACAGACAGACCGACAGACAGACAGACAGAGTTACTTTCGCATTTATAATATTAGTACGGGTTAGTTTGGATTAGAATGGATGGATTCTTCTTCAAATAAAATTCTCTTTAAGAAGTAGCAAAACTCATTCAATATTTTGCGGGATTTTTTTCAAAAGTTCTTTCTGAATAATCGCTATACTTATTAAAATTTACTTTTACTATAAATAGTTTTAGCGCCTGCAATCAATTAATAAAAAGGTCGTTTTTCGTCTTGACCTAATAAAGACAGAAAAGAAAAAAATATTCACCAAGCCACGAGGAGGTA
Organism: Athetis lepigone; assembly: GCA_033675125.1. Taxonomy (NCBI): domain Eukaryota; kingdom Metazoa; phylum Arthropoda; class Insecta; order Lepidoptera; family Noctuidae; genus Athetis; species Athetis lepigone. The sequence goes on from CM066234.1 coordinate 12,897,551, forward strand.
TGCAGATCCGTTTTGATATCCGAGTCAGGAGCCTGCAGCCCAGGGAGAAGGCTGGTGGTGTAGCTCAGCAACATGCCCTGACCTATCATGTTGGTCCACACCGCTGACAGCGTCCATGCCTGGAAAGATAACAAGGTTTATTCCAGAAAAGATTATTAAGAAGACACTTTTTGTGGTATTTCATTTACACTTGGACAGTGTCAGAAATTTAAGATGATACCAGGCCCGAGTCTGCGGCGCGTTTTGTTCCACGCATTAAAGAGCAGTCAGCACGGAAAGAAAAATCTGACACGCCCTCCCGCCCCGCCCAGGACGGGAGAAGTCATTTGATGATTTCCCACTCACCAAAAAAAAAGGAATTCCACCAAAAACATTTCATGTAAAATGTTGCCAAGACAACCAAATAAGGTTTGCCCTGTGAAAAATATATCAGGTCTCATGTAGAGCCAAGCTTCTGAATCTACACGGCCTAAATCTACCGACCCTAACTACACATATTCTAAATAACAGTAAAAATGTATGGCTTGGCTTGGCTTTTCAGTTCTTTATGTAAGTTGCTAGACAGTCTTTTGTGTTATTTTTTTCTTTCTTTTGGGGTATATCTATATTTCCTTACTTATTTCTGTTTAAACTTATTTCTGTCTTTGCCATTTACTTGGATGACTTACTGATTTCTGTACAAACTTCCACCCTCCCATTTTAGGGGATGGAGGGCGAAAGTTATGAAGTTATGATTTTTTTTGTTTGTTGTATACCTACTGAACTTAGATTACATACCAAATTTCAGCTTTCTAGCACTTCAGGAACTAGTCAAACATATTAATGATCATCAGTGTGTCAGCGTGTCAGTGACGAATTCGGTGTATTTCAGATATCAATAAAATCTAAAGTATTAGAGCTATTCAATTGAGACTTTGTACATTTAATGGGCAAAGGCCTCTTCTCATACAGAGAAGGCACGAGCATTGATCACCAAACTTATTTATACGTTTGCTTATATTTATTTTTTATCAAGTATTGAATAGGTATTTACAATACTAGAAAAAACAATTTATAATAAAATTCAAATTCATTCATAAGCAAAATAATAGTAGATAATAAATAATAGTAGTAATATTTAAATTCATTCATAATCAAATTTCATTTTCATTTAAATTTATTAATCATAATATTATTAAAATCAAAACTAAATCAAATATGCAATTAATAATTCGTTGTTTAATAATAGTTATTTGTGCTTTTATGATTTCCATGCATGGACCCCTCTCAGGTGAAGGCCTCCTCCAAAGATTTCCACTTATCTCTATCTCTAGCTACTTTTATCCAGTGCGGTCCAGCGACTTTTTTGATGTCCTCCTCCCAGCGCGTGTTTGGCTTTCCAACACGCCTCTTACCCTGGGGGCCTACCCATGTAGTGACTTCTGATGTCCACCTTTCGTCTTTAAGTCTTGCTATGTGGCCAGCCCACTTGAACTTCAATCTCTGGGCGTATTTAAGCGCATCTACTGCTTTAGTTTATGCCTCTAATTTTTGTATGTCGGATCTTTTGTATTTTTCTGATTTTAAGCATGCTACGTTCCATTCCTCTTTGAGACGTGATTATTTTATTCTTGATGTTATTGGTGAATTTCCAAGTCTGGCAAGCGTACGTAAGACATGGCAAGATACAAGAGTCCATCATTCTCTTCTTTACTTCTACTGGCATATCACTTTTCATCACTTCTTTGTAGCTCCAGAACTTATTCCACGTGATTCTTGATCTGCGCTCTACCTCTAGTTCATTGCTATTTTTATCAAATGATATTTGTTTACCCAAATAAATATATCGATCCACGTACTGTATTTCTTTGCTTTCTAGTGAGATAGTTCTTTTGTGACTGTTGGTCATAACGTTTGTCTTTGTCAAGTTTATTTCTAATCCAACTTGTCTGCTGGCTTTGTGTAATGATTGTATCATACTTTCTAGGCTGTTACCGGTTTCAGACAGTAGTACCAAGTCATCAGCGAACCTTAAATGGCTCAAGTATTTTCCTTTGACACACAAGCCGTATTTTCTCCAATTTAGTTTATTTATAATTAATTCTAGTACTGCAATAAACAATTTCGGAGATAGTGGGTCCCCCTGTCTTACTCCACGTTTGATGTTAAAGTATGGGCCGTTTGATTCTAGTTTGACTCTACTTACGCTGTTGTTATATATACTTTTTATTATTTGTATGTACTCATTCTCAACTCCCTGTTTGTTTAGTGCTTCCCATATACTTTTGTGTGAGATTGTATCGAATGCTTTCTGGTAGTCTATGTACGCTATGTAGAGCGGTCTTCGGTATTCTTGGTATTTTTCTATAATTTGTTCCAGAGTGTGTATGTGGTCTATTGTTGAAAAATTTTTACGAAAGCCAGCTTGCTCTATGGGTTGGCTCTTTTCCAAAGTTTCTGTTATTCTTTGGTTTAATATGGTAGAGAAGAGTTTGTAAACAGTTGGTAAGAGACTTATTGGCCTGTAGTTTCCGATATCATTAGGATTGCCTTTCTTATAGATCAAGATAATATTTGATTCGGACCATTGTGCTGGTGTTTTCGCCGTTTTTAGGACCAAATTAAATAATGATACTAGTGGTAGTGCTAGTATTTCACATCCGTGTTTAATTGCTTCATTGGTGATAGAATCCGGGCCTGGGCTCTTACCTAGTTTTAGTTTCTTAGCTGCTTGAATAATTTCAAGTTCATCGATTGAGCATACATTATTTTTTGAATTTTCGTGGTTATTTATTTCTTCCTGTTCCTTATTCTGTTGTGAAGTCTCACTGTATAGGTTTTTGTAGAATTCTGTAGCTATATTAATTATTTCTCTACGGCTGTGTGTTGTCTGTCCCGATTGGTTTAGTCCCTCTATCCAAATTTTGTTTGTTTGAAGTTCTTTTATTGCTTTTTTAAAGCTATTTCCATTTGTGAGGTATGTATGTATTTTTTCGTTTCTGTAGTCTTTATAATCCTGTTTTATGTACTTGCTTGTTAATTTGTATAGGGCACTTAGTTCGTTTTTTTCAGATCGAGACTTAGCTGGTTTTTTTTGTAATAATTGTCTTCTTTTTAGTAATGTGCTTGTTCGTTCTGAAAGTATTTTATGTCTAGTAGAGGTGTTCTTGGCTTGTTGAACTTGTTGTAGGCTGTCTTTGATAGCCTGTACAATATTGTCATAACATTCCTGTACTGTCGTGTCCATTTGCTTCTCAAGTAAATATGATATGTTGTGCTTTAAGTTTTGCTGGTATGATTTAATCTCTTCTGTCGTTTTTAAGGTTGTATTTTGGTTTTTAGTAAATTTAATTCGACTTTTCTTTAATTTCTTTAAAATGGTTGTGGCTCTTACCATTCTATGGTCGGTAGGGAAGTTTATGTTTATAGTTTCAATATTCTGGAATAGCTTAGGTTGATTGGACAATATGTAGTCAATTTCGTTCTTGTAAGCATCGCCGGGTGAACGCCAGGTCCACCTGCAACTCGGTTTTTTCTTGAAATATGTATCGACCACTGAGAGTCTATTTTCAAAAGCGAAATCTATTAGTCTTTGACCTCTATCGTTTCTTTCTCCATATCCATATTTACCTGTGATTAAGTGCTCTTCTTTCAGTGGTTGTCCTATTTTTGCATTAAAATCTCCCAATAATATCAGATTTGAAGAAGCTAACTGTGTTGCTGAATCTAGACTCCGATAGAATTCTATTATATCTTCCTCACTTGATTGAGCTGTTGGGGCGTAGGCTTGTATAATGCTTATAGTATAACCTTCAATGTTGAGGTCTAACAGGGCGACTCTTTCTGTGAGACCTGTAAATCGTTCGATGTACGGTTTTAATGACTTCTTTATCAAAAAACCAACGCCATAGAGCCCTGGTGTCTGGCCCATATAGCATAATATCGAGTTGTCATATTCTTCTATTTGGCTGCCCAATCTTCTGACTTCTGACAAACCGATTACGTGATATTTTATTTCTTTTAAAGCTTCTTCTAGTTCCAACAGTTTTTCGTATGAAGAGAGTGTATTAACATTGTATGTTGCTATGTATAATTTGTTTGTTGATAGATTCTCCGGTTTAAGGAAGGGATTTAATTGATTCTTTGAAGGGTTTTGGTCTACATCTCCCACGGGGACCGGCCGTGTTGGGAGAGAACGAGGGAGAGGGGTGCCGTTTAGTTTTTTTGAGTTTCATCATGATCTCGACTTGTAGAGGCTTTAGGGTTGGCATTTAACTGTGACGGACGTAAGAAACTAGTAATATTTTGAGATTTGTTTCTCTTAGGCACCTGTTTCGTCTGCTCTACATTATTGGCTAGATTTTCACTAACTAAAGCTTCCGGAGACTCCGATAAAAATCTTTTGTTAGATGTGGTCTCTTTACGTGTGTTAGATTGTTGTTTTTTCGATTTTATGGTGACAATTTTGTCATAGCGAAGCATAACATTTTCCCCAGATGAACGCTTACTTTGGAGTTCTTCCTGGAGCTCTTTCCGTTTTTGTAGAACATCTGGTGAATAATCCTCTTTTATATATAAGCCAGTGTTTTCTAGTGATTTTTTACTTTTTAGTATTTGTAATTTCCTACTTAGCGTCGTGGTTGTGACTACCACTGGTCTTGTTTTCCCTTTATTGCTTCCAAGTCTGACTGTTGCTTCAATTTCCCATTTTGGGCATGTTATATTCATTTTTTTGTTTATGATTTCCAAAATACAATTAAGCAGATCTTCGTAGTTTTTTTCTGATTCTTGAATGCCAAAGAAAACTATATTTTTCCTTCTCATTTTTTTATCTAAAAAGTTGATATGTTTTTGTTGTTCCTCTATTTTTGCTTGTAGTTGATTAGTTTTTGTTTCTATTAGGCAAAATTTATCGTCTATATTTCTATTAATAGCTTTCGTAATATTTTCCTCCATTTCTTTTATGTCCTGTTTTTGTTGTACCAGATCTTTTTGTATGTTTTGAAGAGCTTTCATTACTTCCTCCATTGTTGTTTACTGACTCTTTTTAATTAATTATAGCGCCCTCTTGCGGCAAGTAGCTGTACTAGTAGTAGACGATGTGTAGTAACTAATATCGACTTTAGATTTGATTTAGGTCTTGAAGTTCCGCCACTCATCGACAGATGGCGACTTGTTGGTGCGCTGATGTCCGTTATTCAAAATTTAGGTTATGTAGGTTATGTTAATAATTTAGTAAGCAAAAAAATAATTTAGTGCAAAAAACAACGTAAACGCCTCCTGCCAACAAAAGACTGTGCACAAACAATTAGGCATTATCTGGCCTAGTGAAGTGAATAACGAACAAATTTAAGTGCTTAAAAGTGTTTGCAAACATTAAGGATCACAAATCAGGCCAGTTCAAAAAATTATTGACATTATATCTTGTTAATATGAACTACCTGGTATATCGGAAACCAACTCTATTATATGAGGGTTCAAACAAACGACGAAACACTTCGACAAAAGGTAGGTAGTGCCCTTGCGCTTCGCTTGGCTTGCCTTGGCGGGCAGATATGCACGGGTTAAATAAACTCTTGATCTTTCTCGTAAAGCAATCTGTCTTTTGGAGAAAACTAAACGAAAATCGATTAAATCGAGATTTTCACGAAAAAATAATCGTAGCGTAAAATAGTTGAATAAAATAATGCTAATCCCCACAGCAAAATATAGTAAGTACCTATCATCATGATAATGACCTAAAATTATTATGTTTAGTAACATATGTACAGAAGGATTTTATTATAATTATATAAAAGATTACCTACATATTACATTCTAATCCGTAACTAACTCTAAACAAGGTTTATCTTATGTTTGCAGTTTTTATTGAAGTACTTAATGCTGCCTCTGAACGGAGTAACACAACAAAACGAGGTTGATTAGTATTTAGATAAAACTGGTGTTAATAGCATTATTTATACATATATACATACTAGCTGACCCGGCAAAAGTTGTTTTGTTTTATAAATTATTTCAAGTTTCTAGATAAATTCTATTGTAGACCAAAAGTAACTTACTTATTATAAGTGTGTAAGTATGTGGTATATGCGTAAATAAAATAGGCATAGAGCGCTATGAACGATAAGGGACAATATTATTTTCAAGTTATTATAGTTTATTTCTTAAAATTACATGTCACATATTAATAGCTGCATGCTCATACGTGCACAGCATTCAGCAATTTTCAATCGAAGTACAGTTAAAAACTCTATAATTTATCAGTTATCGAGCGGGATGAAAAATGACTAATTCACTAAAATGGCTATAAAAAAAGGGGTTGGTGATGAAAAAGTAAAAATTTTGGGTTGTATGAATTTTTTACGCTACTTTATAAAAAAATAAAAACAAAAAAATAGGTAAAAAAAAATGTGTTAACAACCCTTATCACTTAGGGGTATGAAAAATAGATAGTAGCCGATTCTCAGACCTACTGAATATGTATATGTCGCAGTCATCTGGTTGAATCAGCTATTTGATTGTATGACTAGCGCGTTCATTGAAGAGCAACATTTAATTGAATGACTAGGCCGAAAGCTGATTAAACAAGCGTCACTCAACGTCCAACTTGATAGCTGATTGAAGCATAGCCCTTTGAACAGAGCGGACGTAATATCAGTCAGGTGATTGTAATTTAGTACATTTTTTTTCCACTGCGGCGTTAGTAATCACCAAAACAAATATGGCGTAAAATAGCTAGCGCAGATAGCACTGTTTTGATATTATTTTATTAAATTTACTTTAAAGTAACTTATTCTTGATAAAATAGTGTAACAGCATGGATTTACCTATTGATACGCCGCCGCCAGCTAGTTTTAAAGTTTTTTTTTATAATTAAAAATTATAATAAAGTGTGTCATGTCATGTCCTCATTTTTGTTATGTAGAGGAAGTTAAGTTTTTAAGTTGCGAACTTATGGTCACTCTAAACAAACATTACAAAGTCGACTATATCCCATTAAACGACAATGCTAAATGACGTTCAGTCAAGTCGTTGAACGTTACATTAAACAACTTGACGAGTTGTCGTTTAGTCATTCAATTAAATGTTGCTATCCAATGAACGCGCTAGTCATACAATCAAATAGCTGATTCAACCGGATGACTGCGACATATACATTGTGACACGGGAATTTGATATCCGTACTAATATTATAAATGCGAAAGTAATTTTGTCTGTCGGTCTTTCTGTCTGTCTGTCTCTTCTTCACGCCTAAACCACTGAACCGATTTGACAATGAAATTTGGTACAGATATAGTCTGGGACCCGAGAAAGGACATAGGATAGTTTTTATCCCAGAAATCACCCGTGAACGGGAACTATTATTCCACGCGGATGAAGTCGCGGGCAAAAGCTAGTATAAGATAATGGTAAACTGACTGATTGACTGACTGTTAATATCAACGCACAGCTCGAACGGGTGTCCTAGAGACGTGAAACTTAGACAAGTTACTTTGAGTGTTATTTATCTATCTTTATACATATATATAATTCTTCTGTGAGTGTGTATGTCACTGAAGTTCTCTCAAACGACTGGATCGATTTTGATGAAATTTTTTGTGTGTGTTCAAGGGTATCTGGGGATGGTTTAGATTCACAAATCAACCCGGCAGATGGCGCTGATTGCTTGAAAAAGCATGTGATCTCGAAAGCGGCCTTAACGATTTCGCTGAAATTTGATATGTGGAGGTTTTCGGGGACGAGAAATCGATCTAGCTCAGTCTTATGTCTGGGGAAGCGCATGTTTTCGAGTTTTAAGTTAAAATGTTTGGCGCCCAACGAAGTGGGCACGGGCCAGCTAGTTATATATAAGTATGTATATCAGTTGTCTGATTACCATAACACAAGCTCTGCTTAAATTGGGATCCGATGGCCGTGTGTAAGATGTCCCAGGATATTTAAGTTTAATTAAAGTTTACTTTGTAACATCAACTATGTGAAAGTCCGTCATAATCGGACATTTTTTTAAGTACCGTATGACATAATAAGTTTAGTAAAAAAACTGTTCGGTATAATCATTGTGATTACAAACAAACAGACAATTGCATTAATTAATACAGAACAGCAATAAACATTAGTGAATTATGAGTTACTTACTTACAGGATCACAATACTCAGTAATTAAGTCAATTACTATGTTTTATTAATAACTCCATTAATTCATCATTACTGCTAATAAGCTACTCTTTTGTATCGAGTCTTAATTTTTCAATTCCCCATTGTCTGTTAATTAGGGTTCCGCATCGGTCCGTTCAATTGAGCACTCTATCTGAAGAATCCGTACTAATAATATAAATGCGAAAGTAACTCTGTCTGTCTGTCTCTTCTTCACGCTTTAACCACTGAACCGATTTAAATGAAATTTGGTACAGGTATAATCTGGAAGAAAATTTTGGAGAAAGGACATAGGATTGTTTTCATCCCGAAAATCCCCCGGGAACGGGAACTATTAATTCACGGACGAAGTCGCGGGCAAAAGCTAATAATAAAATAAAAAAAACATCACCCGTCCCGTGCCTATTCTCGACTATGTTACAGTTGGCTTCCAAAATCAGAAACTGCTTTTCTTTTGTGAAATATCCATACTAATATTATAAATGGGAAAGTGTGTCTGTCTGTCTGTATGTTTGTCTTTCTTTCACGGCAAAACAGAGCGACGAATTGACGTGATTTTTTAAGTGGAGATACACACATCAAAAGTGTCTAGGGATATTTCAATTAAACCTAAATTACTAAAATTCTATTAACTTTTTGTTAAAACATGTACACATTAAAATAAACCTTGTTTAATAGACTATTTAATCTGATAATAAACTTTTAGATAAAGTTAAATTTAAAAAAAACTTAGAAGAAGAGGAAAAACTCAAACAAAATTTCAATCTTAACTTTATTTTTGAAACATCAAAACTTAAACAAAGCAACAATTTTTTTTATAAAAATTCTTGAAAACTTAAAATTAATATTCCGTGGATCCACCTAAGACTCTCCTGACACATCTGCAGCGGTTCTGCATACTCAAAACAAGGGTGTCAATATCCTGTTGTGGAATACTGTCCCATAATTGCCGTTTCTGAAGCCATGAAGACCAGTCAGAGCGTTATATCCAGGCTTTGGTCATGTTATCGTGTCACGGAGGAAGTGGTGGAACGGCACCGAGGACCTCAACGCATTACAACACATGTACAGGACCGATTCATAGTAAATGCTGCACGAAGTCAACTAAATGCAGCGGCGATGCAATTGGTTCAAAGGCTACAGAGAGAGTATGGTTTGCTGGTAAGCGGTCAAACTTTGAAAAGGCGACTGCATGAAGTCAATCTACGTGCTCGTAGGCCATTTTGGGTATCAGCACTAAGGAGAGGTAATCGAGGAAGAAGATTACAATGGGCTATTGCACACGAAAACTGGAACCATTCTCAATGGTCACTTGTGCTTTTCACTGATGAATCTAGGTTTGGATTTCATCCTGATTCGCGAAGAGTACGCGTTTGGAGAAAACCTGGACGTTGGGATCGACTGCAGCACCCACAACAAGTTCATGCATATTAAGGTGGCACGATTATGGTTTGGGCAGGAATTCGTCTCGGCGGTAGAACGGACCTCGTTTGGATACAAGGCAATATGACTGCTCGAAAATACCGAGATGAGGTGCTAGAGCCTGTAATCTTGCCCCACAAACAGCAAATGGGACAAAATTTCCAGCTAATGCACGACAATGCCCGTCCACATACGGCGCGTATCGTTACAAGTTGGTTACAACAGCATGTTATCCAAGCTTTAGACCGGCCTGCACAATCCCCTGACTTAAATCCTATTGAGCATGCCTGGAATATGCTTCAGAGAAGAGCTCGTAGGAATTTCCCTGTTGATATTGTGCATCAAAACCAGCTTTTCTTGCATCTTAGCAGGATTTGGGACAGTACTCCACAACAGGATATTGACACCCTTGTTTTGAGTATGCAGAACCGCTCCAGATGTGTCAGGAGAGTCTTAGGTGGATCCACGAATTATTAATTTTAAGTTTTCAACAATTTTTATAAAAAAAAATTGTTTTGTTGTTTAGGTTTTGAAATTTCAAAAATAAAGTTAAATTGAAATTTTGTTGAGTTTTTCCTCTTCTTCTAAGTTTTTTTTTTTTATATTAACTTTATCTAAAAGTTTATTATCAGATTAGATAGGCAATTAAACAAGGTTTATTTTAAAGTGTAGGTGTCTTAACAAAAAGTTAATAGAATTTTAGTTATTTAGGTTTAATTAAAATATCCCTAGACACTTTTGATGTGTGTAGTTGAAGGGTTGGAGAGTAACATAGGCTACTTTTTGTCTCTTTTTAACGCGAGCGAAGTCGCGGGCAAAAACTAGTTGGTATATAAATTGGGTTAGTACATGTGCGCTATGATAGTCAGTTAGCATACAAAAATCATACATTATTCTATTTACAACAAAAATATATTAAAGTTATAAAAAATGCTTAAATATTTTGAGTTACCTAAATATTGTAGAAATTAAGTATTGCCCAATTAAGTCAACTAAGTTATCAAGGTGTAACTGGATTCAGTTGAATCCTTGAGACTGAGTTACCATCTACCACCAGGAGCTACCATCTATCAGATCTGAAAAACCAAGATACTGAGTTTTTGTTTTTTTTTTGGTGAGTGGGAAATCATCAAATGACTGCTCCCGTCCTGGGTTGGCGGGAGGGCGTGTCAGACTTTTACTGACTAAAACCCACTCATGTTCCTTCGATTGCCCTTTATGTTCCAGGGTCACGGTAACTATTATAAACATTCCGCAACCCCAAGATACTGGGTAACAGTACCCCTTGGTTAGATTGATTGTCAGACTTTCTCTCTTCTGACTACCAGTAAAGACTGTTAAAAATTTGCTAATGACAAACAAGACCCAACGGCATTACGTGTTTTCCGATAAATGTCCGACATAAATGTGTGCACTAGTTTTAGTTATTATTTTGGGTCAGAGCCCATTCGTCTCCTAAGATTCGCACCCTGTGCCCATTCGTCCCCTAGAACTTTTGAGGGGCCTATTCGTCCCCTGAAGAATATTTATTTTAATTCATTCTTCTAATATAAGTACATGTATATGTGTATACTGCGGCTTGGTAGTCCTGGTACAGTCGCGCAGAAAAAGGTAAAATTAAAATATAATAATTCCTTAAATATCATGTTTAAAGTATTTCAAATAAGATTAAGTTTAATAAAATGCCTCTAGGCATTAAGTCAGTCTTCAAAATATTTAATCAATTCGTCAATCGATCGTTTTCTATTTACCACTTCACATTACTGCGCGCCTAGTACTTTGGATTGATTAAGGTGATCTTGGTTAGAAAATTAAAAATACAGTGAATTTTAGATTTTCGTACATAACTACTTCACGTTACTGCGCGCCTAGTACTTTTGTTCTCTTAAGTTTTCAATCATTAATACCCGTTTTTTTAACAAGCCATTCGTAGAGAGACAATATTACATCGTAAGCCTATCGACAGGTTATATTATTATCATGACGGATTATCATTCATCATAGCTCTTTTTTCAATGATCTGTTATGATTTAATAAATTTTGTGCGTTAATAAACTGTTCACAAGTGTACTATGTTAACCGTTTCTTAGGTAAAATATAGCTAATTTTATCTCAGGGGACCAATAGGCACCTAAATAGGTGCCGAATCTTTAACTTATATCTATACTAGCTTTTGCCCGCGGCTTCGCTCGCGTTAAAAAGAGACAAAAAGTAGCCTATGTTAATCTCCATCCCTTCACCTATCTCCACTTAAAAAATCACGTCAATTCGTCGCTCCGTTTTGCCGTGAAAGAAAGACAAACAGACAGACAGACAGACACACTTTCCCATTTATAATATTAGTATGGATGGATATTATTTAAGTTCATAAACATATATTTTCTTAAAATTGCGCTCACATTTTCTATTAACCACTTCACACAACTGCGCGCCTAGTACTTTTGATTGATTTAAGTACTAAGTATCTCAGTATTTTAAATTATCTCACATTATCACTTCACATTTCTGCGCTCCTAGTACTATTGTTCTCTTAAGTTTTCAATCTTTAATTGAATTTAGAATTAACTATAGGGGAAAATGATTCATCTTTTATAATTATGTTCTCGTCGATTTTTCATTATTTTTAAGATGTATTCTGCTGTTCGGGGCGAGGACAAATCCAACGAACCAAAAACCATGAAAATTGGTCTAGCCGATCTCGAGTTATAAGTGTTGTAACAAACCCGACTTTGTTTTATATATATACTAGCTGACCCGACAGACGTTGTCCTGTCAACTATGAATATTGAATTCGAATTGACATACTACCTACCTACTGCCTACCTACTGCCTACCTACTGCCTACCTACTGCCTACCTACTGCCTACCTACTGCCTACCTACTGCCTACCTACTGCCTACCTACTGCCTACCTACTGCCTACCTACTGCCTACCTACTACCTACCTACTACCTACCTATCTATATATATAAAACAAAGTCGGGTTTGTTACAACACTTATAACTCGAGATGCTGCTAGACCAATTTTCATGGTTTTTGGTTCGTTGGATTTGTGCTAGTCTCAAATAAGATTAAGTTTAATAAAATGCCTCTAGGCTCTAGGCATTAAGTCAGTCTTCAAAATAATTAATCGATTCGTCGATCGATCGTTTTCTATTTACCACTTCACGTTACTGCGCGCCTAGTACTTTGGATTGATTAAGGTGATCTTGTGAGAAAATTAAGAATACAGTGAATTTAAAATTTTCGTACATGACTACTTCACGTTACTGCGCGCCTAGTACTTTGGATTGATTAAGGTGATCTTGTGAGAAAATTAAGAATACAGTGAATTTTAAATTTTCTTACATGACTACTTCACGTTACTGCGCGCCTAGTACTTTGGATTGATTAAGGTGATCTTGTGAGAAAATTAAGAATACAGTCAATTTTAAATTTTCGTACATGACTACTTCACGTTACTGCGCGCCTAGTACTTTGGATTGATTAAGGTGATCTTGTGAGAAAATTAAGAATACAGTGAATTTAAAATTTTCGTACATGACTAGTTCACGTTACTGCGCGCCTAGTACTTTGGATTGATTAAGGTGATCTTCTGAGAAAATTAAGAATACAGTCAATTTTAAATTTTCGTACATGACTACTTCACGTTACTGCGCGCCTAGTACTTTTGTTATCTTAAGTTTTCATTCATTAATACCCGGTTTTTTTAAAAATGGTTCATCTTTTATAATTATGTTCTCGTCGATTTTTCATTATTTTTAAGATGTATTCTGCTATTCGGGGCGGGGACAAATCCAACGAACCAAAAACCATGAAAATTGGTCTAGCCGATCTCGAGTTATAAGTGTTGATACAAACCCGACTTTGTTTTATATATATAGATATATGGTTTTTGGTTCGTTGGATTTGTCCCCGCCCCGAATAGCAGAATACATCTTAAAAATAATGAAAAATCGACGAGAACATAATTATAAAAGATGAATCATTTTCCCCTGTAGTTAATTTTAAATTCAATTAAAGATTGAAAACTTAAGAGAACAATAGTACTAGGAGCGCAGTAATGTGTAATGTGAAGTGATAATGTGAGAAAATTAAAAATACTGAGATACTTAGTACTTAAATCAATCAAAAGTACTAGGCGCGCAGTAGTGTGAAGTGGTTAATAGAAAATGTGAGCGCAATTTTAAGAAAATATATGTTTATGAACTTAAATAATATCCATCCATACTAATAAATGGGAAAGTGTGTCTGTCTGTTTGTCTTTCTTTCACGGCAAAACGGAGCGACGAATTGACGTGATTTTTTAAGTGGAGATAGTTGAAGGGATGGAGAGTAACATAGGCTACTTTTTGTCTCTTTTTCACGCAAGCGAAGCCGCGGGCAAAAGCTAGTTGTGTATATATTAGAGGAGACGAACAGGTACCTTAGAAATAATATTTTTTATTAAAATATTAATTGGTCCCCTACCAGGAGACCAATGGGCACCTATATAGGGGCCGAATCCACAACTTTTATGCTGGGGGACAAATTTTAGGGGACGAATGGGCTCTGACCCATTATTTGGGTCAGAGCCCATTCGTCTCCTAAGATTCGCACCCTGTGCCCATTCGTCCCCTAGAACTTTTGAGGGGCCTATTCGTCCCCTGAAGAATATTTATTTTAATTCATTCTTCTAATATAAGTACATGTATATGTGTATACTGCGGCTTGGTAGTCCTGGTACAGTCGCGCAGAAAAAGGTAAAATTAAAATATAATAATTCCTTAAATATCATGTTTAAAGTATTTCAAATAAGATTAAGTTTAATAAAATGCCTCTAGGCATTAAGTCAGTCTTCAAAATATTTAATCAATTCGTCAATCGATCGTTTTCTATTTACCACTTCACATTACTGCGCGCCTAGTACTTTGGATTGATTAAGGTGATCTTGGTTAGAAAATTAAAAATACAGTGAATTTTAGATTTTCGTACATAACTACTTCACGTTACTGCGCGCCTAGTACTTTTGTTCTCTTAAGTTTTCAATCATTAATACCCGTTTTTTTAACAAGCCATTCGTAGAGAGACAATATTACATCGTAAGCCTATCGACAGGTTATATTATTATCATGACGGATTATCATTCATCATAGCTCTTTTTTCAATGATCTGTTATGATTTAATAAATTTTGTGCGTTAATAAACTGTTCACAAGTGTACTATGTTAACCGTTTCTTAGGTAAAATATAGCTAATTTTATCTCAGGGGACCAATAGGCACCTAAATAGGTGCCGAATCTTTAACTTATATCTATACTAGCTTTTGCCCGCGGCTTCGCTCGCGTTAAAAAGAGACAAAAAGTAGCCTATGTTAATCTCCATCCCTTCACCTATCTCCACTTAAAAAATCACGTCAATTCGTCGCTCCGTTTTGCCGTGAAAGAAAGACAAACAGACAGACAGACAGACACACTTTCCCATTTATAATATTAGTATGGATGGATATTATTTAAGTTCATAAACATATATTTTCTTAAAATTGCGCTCACATTTTCTATTAACCACTTCACACAACTGCGCGCCTAGTACTTTTGATTGATTTAAGTACTAAGTATCTCAGTATTTTAAATTATCTCACATTATCACTTCACATTTCTGCGCTCCTAGTACTATTGTTCTCTTAAGTTTTCAATCTTTAATTGAATTTAGAATTAACTATAGGGGAAAATGATTCATCTTTTATAATTATGTTCTCGTCGATTTTTCATTATTTTTAAGATGTATTCTGCTGTTCGGGGCGAGGACAAATCCAACGAACCAAAAACCATGAAAATTGGTCTAGCCGATCTCGAGTTATAAGTGTTGTAACAAACCCGACTTTGTTTTATATATATATATATGGTTTTTGGTTCGTTGGATTTGTCCCCGCCCCGAATAGCAGAATACATCTTAAAAATAATGAAAAATCGACGAGAACATAATTATAAAAGATGAATCATTTTCCCCTGTAGTTAATTTTAAATTCAATTAAAGATTGAAAACTTAAGAGAACAATAGTACTAGGAGCGCAGTAATGTGTAATGTGAAGTGATAATGTGAGAAAATTAAAAATACTGAGATACTTAGTACTTAAATCAATCAAAAGTACTAGGCGCGCAGTAGTGTGAAGTGGTTAATAGAAAATGTGAGCGCAATTTTAAGAAAATATATGTTTATGAACTTAAATAATATCCATCCATACTAATAAATGGGAAAGTGTGTCTGTCTGTTTGTCTTTCTTTCACGGCAAAACGGAGCGACGAATTGACGTGATTTTTTAAGTGGAGATAGTTGAAGGGATGGAGAGTAACATAGGCTACTTTTTGTCTCTTTTTCACGCAAGCGAAGCCGCGGGCAAAAGCTAGTTGTGTATATATTAGAGGAGACGAACAGGTACCTTAGAAATAATATTTTTTATTAAAATATTAATTGGTCCCCTACCAGGAGACCAATGGGCACCTATATAGGGGCCGAATCCACAACTTTTATGCTGGGGGACAAATTTTAGGGGACGAATGGGCTCTGACCCATTATTTTTATAGTATTTTTATATTTATATTAATATGATATTGTATATTATGTTTATATGGGCTTTGATGCCTGAAATAAATGGATAAATAGAATAAAATAAATAAATTAGAAAGAACATTTGAATTTTAAAAGTCACATTGGTAAATGTCCAGTTTCGAACCCACAATCAAATGTTTTTTTTTTTGTAAATAACAAGATGTCATAAATAATTTAAAAAATGTAAAAAATTAAAAGAATATTTTTAGCTCAATCTTTATATTGTATGATTTTGATATACGGAACACTTCAAATCCGGCTTACACTTGACCAGTTTTTTCTTGTTTTTTTTTGTAGAATACAACTTTATGTCAAAAATGATAAATGCTGCATTGTAGTTTTTCAGATAATTCACTGAAGAAGGAAAATCATCTAAAAGGTTATTAATATTCAAACAACTCCATCGAAGCGGAAAGGAGCGGAGTTAGGGTGAAATTAATACTGCTACGAGTAATATTGTAAAGACGAAGAGTTTGTTTGTTTGAACGCACTAATCTCAGGAACTAATAGGCCTGTATATGATTGAAAAAATAGTTTTGTTTGGGACAGTCCATTTATCGAGGAAGTGGAGAAAGAGGAAGAATCATTTAGGCTTGAAAACGTAATTCGCGCTTATAATATTTGTATGGATGCAATTAAACCTTCGAACACACGTGATTCGAGACACACAAGAAAGACAATAGCAACCCGACAGCCGGCTGTCGCTTGGTCGTCGAAAGGTTGGCAAACACCTGCCTGCTGACACAAATACAAACACAACAACTCGTTGTAAATAAATAATCGTTAATAGTTAACAAAATTTAATAGTTTTCAAATCATAAAGATAAAGGGTAGTCTTTTAATCACGCGACGCTTAACCCTTACCTCGGCTTGGTGATAAGTGGTGAAGGCAGACAACCCCTCCCCCTTATTTAACTTATTTAACTCACATGTTTGGTAAGCTAAAAATCTACTATATAAAAATAAGTCGGGTTTTCCTTCCTGACGCTATAACTCCAGAACGCACGAACCGATTTCCACGGTTTTGCATTCGTGGAAAGGTCTCGGGCTCCGTGAGGTTTATAGCAAAGAAAATTCAGGAAAAATCCACGCGGACGAAGTCGCGGGCAGAAGCTAGTTTGTATATAATTCTGGCACCTGAAAAAAAGGCCGTAAGTTCGTCAATGAAGTTGAAAATTATTTTGGTAGTAGTTACGGCTATACCTAATTTCTTTGATAACTCTGGTCTTATAAAAGTTACAGCTTTGTGGGAGACTTAAAGGTGCAATTTCATTTGGTGTTTTGGTAAATTATTTGCGTATTTGATGCAACGTAATATCGACCTTATTGTAATTAAAATAGAATATAGTATTTATTACTAAAGCACCGCCAATATTTGACGGGCCAGTTGGTCTAGTGATTAGTGACCCTGACTGCTAAGCCGGAGGTCGTGGGTTCGATTCCCATCCAGGACAAACTTTGTGTGATGAGCATGATTGTTTGTTCTGTGTCTGGGTGTAATTTATCTATAATATGTATGTATTTAGAAAGTATATAAGTATGTATATCAGTTGTCTGGTTACCATAACACAAGCTTAGCTTGGGATCAGATGACCGTGTGTGAGTTGTCCTAAGATATTTATTTAATAAAATTGGTTAAATACACTAATTGAAGTAGTGTAGTAGAGCGCACCATAAGCTGGCATTGTTTTTGCTATTTCCGAATATGTGAATAACCCATTTTTGACGAAATTGTCATAAGAAATAGATTTGTATAGAGTTTGCATCATTTCGACATAGTTGAAGGGGTTTGTTCTCTTCTCACACTGTACTACATTATAACCTTATACAAATAAACCATTTGACTAAATACACATTATGGTTGTCACACGTGTATTTATTTAGGCTTGTGTTTAAACACAAAAGTAATTAAGTATCAAATAAAAATAACCACCTTCAAAAACTAAAAACCACAGATACAGCTAAAAACATTAAAATAACAAAAACAGAAGTCTATGGCAACACAAATCGAAGAAGACCGGCAGAAGAGAAGCCCCGATTCCGAAATTTTAGTTATTTTAATTTTGTTTGAGATCAGATGGACGTTTTTGGTTCGCCCCAATATTTTAATCTTTATTTATTTACTGAGTTCAGGTACACACAATATGCATAGATGTTTATTTTTAAGATGAGAAATCATCAATTGACTTCCGCCCCGGGCGGAGCGGGAGGGATTGCCAGACTTTTACTGACTAAAACCCAACCTTGTTCCTTCGGTTGCAGTTTACGTTCCGTTGCCGCTGTAACAATAGAACTATTCCGCAACCCCAGATATGCATAGATCTTACAAATCATTATAGCAATTTCTTAATCCATATTCTACCATTTAAAGTGTGCCAACAATCATTGGTTGGATTAATTTAACTTTTAATTAAATTTCATCATTTTAATATTTTCAAATGTCAATGTGTTAGGTTATGAAGTATATTATTTATTATGGTATTGCTAATATTAAATGTCAAGATTAATATTATAAACACGTAATACGGATTAATAAAAATCTAAAAGAAGGAGGTTTTTTGTTTGACCATATTCGTTCGCAATTATTTCGCGTTAGGCTTCAAAAAACTATTTATCACATTTAGGAGAAGTTTTTGATATTTTTACTTACTTCAGAAACTAGGGTTTTTAGTGAAAAATTGGAAAAAACAATTAAAAACCTTAAAACAACAAACATTCCAGAAGCCTTCCAAAATTTAATTTAGTTTTCTGTTTTACGTTTTTGAAAGTTCTTGTTACATTTTTTTTTCACAAGCAAAGCTTGGATATTCTTTTTAAATACTTAGGTATAATAACATATTTTATGTCTCTCATGTTTTAATGAGCTATTTCCTTATTTGTATTTAAAACTTCAAACACACGTGATTCGAGACACAATAGAAAGACAATAGCATCGCGACAGCCGGCTGTCGCTTGGTCGTCGAAAGGTTAAAACCGTGACGCAAGAAGCATCTTAGTAGTATTTTGCACGCAATAATAATCCTTAAGTAAATAAATAATTTACAAATATATAGTTACAAAAAAAAAACTAAACCAATACTGAAGAATAACCGCACACAATTTCAAAACTCACACAAAACTTATCACATTTTTTTCCCTCCACACTAATTACAAAACCAATAAAATTATTAATTGTATTGTAAAATTGTAAAATTGTTAATATGTCTAACCTGTCTAAAGAAAGGAGACACCATTTTGATCCGTTCCCGTCGTTCGCGAACGCCGGTACTAACTGACTAACTTACTATCAGTAATTGTTGATTATAATCTAATACAATGAACTTTATTATACCGATTATACACAAATCCCTTTATTGTCTAACTAGTGATAATTTGTTTGAAACCGTCCGTTTGTAAGATGTTTTTAAGAAGCAACAATTATATTTATAAGGTTACTTAGCTACGCGTGGTTCGGACTACAAACAATTAAAACTGATGAGATTGTTTTGTTAGAGCGACATGCATCTAAACATGTCGAATGTCATAATACTCTAAAGACATATAATTTATTTCAATTAGACCAGCGATTCTCAAAGTGATGTATATCGCCCTTCAGGGGTCGAAGAAATATTATGACGGATGCTCCAGTCCTTGGCAGGATCTGCGGCTCGGAGAAGGGTCCTATGATGAGTTCCAGATTCTCGGGGGTAACCGTTGTTAGCAGTGGGGACCTCAAACCCGGAACCTAATTATTGATAATCAGCCATTTTGAGGTCTTGCTGCAGGTTATGACCGGCCTGCTGGTCTAGTGGTTAGTGACACTGGCTGCGAAGCCGGAGGTAGTGGGTTCTATTCCCACCCAGGACAAACTTTGTTCTGTGTCTGGGTTAAGTTTCTATAATATGTAGATATGTATTTATGAATTTCGCGGTTTCGCCCGAGTTAAGTTCCTCGTATTCGCACGCAGCGTTTCTCGAATTCCTTTATTATGCGCACCGCAAAAGAATGGAATTCCCTGCCGGCGTCTGTGTTCCCAAATGCATATAACCCGGATGTATTCAAGAGAAGAGTGCATAGGCATCTTTTGGATGAGCTCGCTCCATCGTAGGCCCCGTCTATGCCCTCGGGCTAGTCTGGGACCAAGAGCAAGCCCATATGTAATAAAAAAAAAAGTTAGGTTTTTGGTTACTGCTTCGCTCCCGAAAGTCATAGCGTGATTTTACCTCCGGCTTAGGTCAGGGTTACTACCACTAGACCAACAGGCCCGTCAAAAGGTATCTGCAGTTCTTACAAAGATTTGTTAATGCGAGACACAGCTGCTACGCTTGCTACTTTAACACTTGGCCAACCTTATCATCTTTGATTCCGTTCGTCCAAGACCTCAAAACGTCGTTTGTCAATTGACAATAAATTAATTGTAGTGTACTCAGTCTCCTATGCATTCCATTCTATTTAACACCTTTGTTAATGATTTTATGATTATTATAGGCCCTTCAAAGTTGGCCAGTAGACGCCTTATTGATTTTGACAAGCCTATCGGTCTAGTGGTTAGTGGCTCTGACTGCTAAGCTGGCGGTCGTGGGTTCGACTCCCACCCTGCTGATCAAACTTTATGTGATAAGCATGACTGATTTTCTGTGTCTGGGTGTAATTTATCTGTAATATGGTATGAATTTATCCTTACTAATATAATAAATGCGAAAGTAACTCTGTCTGTCTGTCTTTCTGTCTGTCTGTCTGTCTGTCTCTTCTTTACGCCTAAACCACTGAACCGATTTGAATGAAATTTAATACAGATATAGTCTGGGACCCGAGAAAGGACATAGGATGGTTTTCATCCCGGAAATCCCCCGGGAACGGGAAAAATTACTCCACGCGGACGAAGTCGCGGGCAAAAGCTAGTACTTATATAATTAACTAGCTTTTGCCCGCGACTTCGTCCGCGTGGAGTAATAATATCGTGGAGTAGTAATAGTAGTAATAATCGGTTCAGTGGTTTAGGCGTGAAGAAGAGACAGACAGACAGACAGAAAGACAGACAGACAGAGTTACTTTCGCATTTATAATATTAGTAAGGAAGTAAGGATGTCTGGTTACCATAGTACAAGCTCTGCTTAGTTTGGGATCAGATGGCCGTTTGTAAGTTGTCTTAGGATATTTATTATTTATTTATTATTATCTGCGAGCTTCTAGTATTGCAATCACTTTAAAGATATTTATTTGCAGGTGGTACGGTGACTGCTTAACGTCAGGTCAGCTATTAACATGTTTTATAGGTAAAGGTATTCAATGACATGAGAATTTAAGGATGTTCTGAGTTTGACCTGTGTATATTTGTTCGTAATTATCTCGCGATATGCTGAACCAATTGTGTTGAAGCTTTCAGAAAAGAATTTGTTACATTTAAGTGAAGGTTAAAGCTACCCACTTTAAAAAAGAAGGTTCTTGGGAAATATCGCACAAGATTATACAAATACAAATCGTTTATTTACCAATACGCTGTTACATGTATAGATATTTTCGTTGGTCCCAAACTAGGCTAGGCCTGTATCTTGGGCACCTCGGATACAAACAGATACCCTAATTAAATGAAATACTACATTACAATAGATTCTGCTTATAGGTTTGCTTACATCAACAAGTTAACAAACTAACAAATGCTAAATAACAAATTTTACTTAAATAAAAAAGAAAAGGAAATGTGTTGATATATCGGAGGGCAGAGTGTGGAGTGAGGCTAGGAGTTGTGTGGTATTATGTATGTCATGTGTGCGTGTGATTGATGTGTGTGTGTGTGTGTGTTCGTGTGTGTTATTATAAAGTTAAAAACGTATTTGGAAGCGCTTAAACAAAATTTATTATTAAAATTTAACCGCCGCGCCGTGAAAAACTAAATCAGATAAATAATTTCAATTTCGGATGTCGGTGGCAATTTTAAACAACAAAGAGAATGAAAGCCACCGACTTCTTCTTTTTATTGCATCAATATTATAATTATTATTTAAGAAAAAGCTTTTATCAAGTCCAATACACTAATTTCAGAAATACGCCGAGAATAGGTAAGCTCTATTCCCGATAACTGATTGGACGTGCTAAGTGTAAATATAATTTATTGTTGGAAAATCTTAAATATCACATTTTCTTATTATATCTGTGCCCTTGTAAACTAAAGATATGTACCGATATAGTTTTATGACTGGATAAAATTAATTGATAGTGTAAAAATATCATAGATTAAATCACTTTAATTTTTATGGTTTTATACCACACTAGCTGTCCCCTGCGGTTTCACCTGCATTTTTTATTACTGCTCCGCTCCCGTGGGTCGTAGCGTGATGGTATATAGCCTATAGCATTCCTCGATAAATGGGCTATCTAACACTAAAAGAATTTTTCAAATCGGACCAGTAGTTCCAGAGATTACCCCCACCAACAAACTTACAAACTTACAAATTTTACCTCTTTATAATATTAGTATAGATATAGATGGGAGCCAAATAGGACCATATCTTTAACACACGTCACAGGGTTTCAGACTCTAGATAATAGATAGATATATATTATATTGAAATCATAAAGTGTTTAACTAAATATGTTAAAGGTTTTATTACAAAATAAGCATACCTATCGACCTAGTTTTCCAGTCTCCTGCTCAATATTGAGGGAACTGGAAAACATATTTTTCTTACTCTTCCGCTGTTGTTTTTGATTAATTTCATTGCGGTATCCAAATGTATTTAATCGTTTCACAGATCGGCGTTTTTCTCGCAGACTCTACTGTTGATTTTAGCTTTCAGGAGTGGCAGCGTTTGGGAATACTATGGCGGGATTTGCCATTAAAAAAAAAGCTTAGGTTCCATTTTTCGTCACCAAGTTTGAAAATGGCCCGAGTCACACCGGAATGGCAGCGGCCGGTAGCGGCTGCCCGCGGCGCGGCGAGGCCGCCAGCGGCCGCTAGCGTCGCTAGAAACAAGAGGCGCGCGGCCGCTCGCGGCGCCGCGGGCGGCCGCTGACGGCCGCTGGCAGCGTCGCGACCTTTTCAAGCTTTTCAAGCGATACTAGTCTTTTAAGTATGTAGTTAAAGTTTAAAATTATTTCACACTGAAGGTGCTCGCCGCGCCGCTGCCGGCCGCTGCCATTCCGGTGTGACTCGGGCCTAAGCATCGTCCGTCGATAAGCAAACTTCCTTTTTGACATCGTTTAAAACTGTAAGGTTGAGCTAAACCACTTAAAGCAGGATTTTTCAAGGCCGAAGATTAACTAAATAGATTATAAACTGATCTAATCGCCTCTAATCATGATGTTCCAGAAACCTAATACACACTATCACGGAGTGCTGTTATTGTAGAATGAGGCCAGTGGGTTATCGAAGTCCTTAAGACCTTCACTTATAGTAATACTAGCTTTTGCCCACGGCATCGCTCGCGTTAGAAAGAGAAAAAAGTAGCCTATGTTACTCTCCATACCTTCAACTATCTCCACTTAAAAAATCACGTCGATTCGTCGCTCCGTTTTGCCGTGAAAGAAAGACAAACATACAGACAGACAGACAGACACACTTTCCCATTTATAATATTAGTATGGATAAGAAACTAGCTGTCCCCCGCAGTTTTACCTGCGTGTTTGGTTACTGCTCCGCTCCTGTGGCCTTATGTGCCATAGCTTTACCTCAGTAAATGGGCTATTCAACACAAAAATATTTATTCAATTCTGATTAGGTAGTAGTTATTGAGAAAATCTTGTTGAACCAGACAAACAAACTCTTTATAATCTTCTATTTATATAAAACTAGCTCTAGCCCGCGGCTTCACCCGCGTGGATGTCGGTTATATTGCGTTTTCAAGAGAACTCTTCAAAAGTTCGAGATAAAAACTATCCTATGTTCTTTCTCAAGGTCAACTCTATCTCTGTGCCAAATTTCATTAAAATCAGTTCAGTGGTTTAGACGTGAAAGCGTAACAGATAGACAGACAGACAGAGTTACTTTCGCATTTATAATATTAGTACGGATGGCAAACTCACTGACTGTTGGTTTATCAACGCACAGTCCAAACCACTGATTCTGGAGACATGAAACTTGGAGTATATTATGTTCTTTGTGAAAAGTAATCAGTGGATACCTTTACTTTTTTTTATTATAACCAAAGATTTTTTTTTTGAAAATTCTGACTACTGAAAGAGGTAAAATAGGGAGCGAAGCCGCGGGCGAAAGTTAATATAATAATACCAGCCTGTTACTGTCCCACTGCAGGGCAAAGGTCTCTTCTCATACAGAGAAGGCACGAGCATTGATCACCACGCTTGCAAGTCCAGGTTTCCTCACTATGTTTTCCTTCATCGATGTCTGTGATGTCCCAAATAAACTTTAGAAAGTACTACATATATATACTTGCCTGGATTCGAAACCAAGGGTATTTTACATCATTACCCAATATATACCTATATAAGACATAATTTCTATAAAACCTCTCCCAATTTTTGCCCCGAAAATCTGGTTTATATTCAATTTATTGTAAAGTTAGATTTTTAGATGATTTGTAATCAATAAATAGTTAGGCGATTGGGGTGCGTTTCATAACATATAAAATCATTTGGTCTAATTTCATTTTATTATCGTTCATAAGATATAATCAACGTGAAATATACAAACTGTTGATATAATTCCTTTACATAATATAACATTTATTTATTCTAAAACTTAATTAGTATAACGTTGTTTGATATAACATTTATATTATCGAAAATCATTTGGTATGTATATCGTTTATTTAATCGAAAATCGTTTAATACAAATTTATGTTACCGGCCATACCCAATTTCAGGACAAAATAGTTTTGCCTAGGCTAAACTAGTTCTTCCTCGCCCCGAATCAGAGCAACCCGACTCAGAGCACCCCGACTCGGACAGGTTAGGTTAGAAGGCTAAGGCGAGAGCGAAGCGGAGCGGAGCTCCCGCCTTAGCCTTCGTGGTTACTTTTTTTTTAAACCACCCAGAAGTCGTCGACCTTACTTAGACCTATCTTAGTTAGTTTTCATCATATTAGACCAAACAAGTGTTATATCTTTTGAGTGGTATGTCAAACAATTTTATATCTATGTATGTTATATCAAACGATGTTATATTTAATGTATGTTATGCTTATAAAAATTAGTTCTTTTAAAATTATTTTAATGGTTTATTATATGAATGAATCGTTATCTTATATATAAAAATGAAACCCGTTTTCCGTTGTCACGACTTGGCATGAAAACGGCTTGACCGATTTGGCTGCTTTTCTTTTTCCCATACAAACGTTTTCTAACTAAAACTTAGAGTCAATTTGAGCTTTAACACCACACCATAAAGTTCAAGTGTTAGCCGAGAGGTTTCAGGAAGCCAAAACAATTGAGTGACGTTAGTATCGTATCGTCGTCAAACACGAATTATCTTACGTAAAATGTCACTTGAAATGTAAAGGAACGTCTCTTTGATGTGGTAGTAGGTAGGTAGTAGTAGGTAGGTAGTAGGTAGGTAGTAGGTAGGTAGTAGGTAGGTAGTAGGTAGGTAGTAGGTAGGTAGTAGGTAGGTAGTAGGTAGGTAGTAGGTAGGTAGTAGGTAGGTAGTAGGTAGGTAGTAGGTAGGTAGTAGGTAGGTAGTAGGTAGGTAGTAGGTAGGTAGTAGGTAGGTAGTAGGTAGGTAGTAGGTAGGTAGTAGGTAGGTAGTAGGTAGGTAGTAGGTAGGTAGTAGGTAGGTAGTAGGTAGGTAGTAGGTAGGTAGTAGGTAGGTAGTAGGTAGGTAGTAGGTAGGTAGTAGGTAGGTAGTAGGTAGGTAGTAGGTAGGTAGTAGGTAGGTAGTAGGTAGGTAGTAGGTAGGTAGTAGGTAGGTAGTAGGTAGGTAGTACGTAGGTAGTAGTAGGTAGGTAGTAGTAGGTAGGTAGTAGTAGGTAGGTAGTAGTAGGTAGGTAGTAGTAGGTAGGTAGTAGTAGGTAGGTAGTAGTAGGTAGGTAGTAGTAGGTAGGTAGTAGTAGGTAGGTAGTAGTAGGTAGGTAGTAGTAGGTAGGTAGTAGTAGGTAGGTAGTAGTAGGTAGGTAGTAGTAGGTAGGTAGTAGTAGGTAGGTAGTAGTAGGTAGGTAGTAGGTAGGTAGTAGGTAGGTAGTAGGTAGGAAGTAGGTAGGTAGGTAGTATGTCAATTCGAATTCAATATTCATAGTTGACAGGACAACGTCTGTCGGGTCAGCTAGTAATAAATAAAATTATAGGTTCCGTTGTTATATGTTGTAAATAGTAGAGACTTTGTTGTTATATCTTCTATTACTTACCCAGGCAATTGAGTTGCTTTCTTAATGACGTCACGATGACCTTTCCATACAAAATCTACGTGAGAATCTCCTTTTGACAGCTCATAAAAAGTACGTCAATAAATTAATTGATGATGGTGTAAAATATCGAATTGTTACAAACCCAAAATCATTAATCCGCTTTGAGCAAGCGATGTGAGGTTTCTATGTACTTACGAGAAGAGGCCTTTGGCCCGCAGTGAGACAAAAGATTTGTATTATTTACTAGCTGTCCCCCGCGGTTTCACCCGCGTTATATCAGATTTTTGATTACTAATAAAGAAGATAAAAAGTATTCTATGTCCGTCCCCTGGTCCACTCCTAAGCTACCTCCCCACCAATTTTCAGCCAAATCAGTTCTGCCGTTCTTGAGTTATAAAATGTGTAACTAACACGACTTTCTTTTATATCTATAGATATTAGATTGTACTGTATAACAGTTCAATGAAAGTTTGTTAATTTTAACAAGTAATGGATGATGATGTAGGTGATTTTGAGGTAAAACAATAAATGGATTGCCAAAAACATCTGGTTTGCATAGCTGAGCCTAATGTCTGTATTGAAAATTCCTTTAGTCACTGAGTTTAATAATAATCAAAAGACAATACAATACTAATACTTGAGTTAATGGACAAAGAGTAGAAGCTAGAGGATATTGACCTGTAATAATATTTACAAGAAATACATTTTTTGATTATTTAAGTTGAGTTCTACATAAGAGATACCTTTTAGCAACTCTAGTATAAACATTGCAATTGACAAAACATGTACTTATTACGTGTGAAAAAAAAAGGTTTATTTAATTTTTTTTTAATTCTCGTATTTTTCAAATAATAAACCCTATATCCTTCCCACAACTTATACCGTTAAACGTCTACGGCTGTAAATCGTGCCATACAATGAGACATTACAAACGTACGGTGGGCTACACATCAAGCTATACATAACCAGTATAAGCTGACTTCTGATTGTACGAAAAACATACACAATGCGAGGTCAGCTAAAACTGGTTTTGTATAGCTTGATGTGTAGCCGTGTGTACTCTCGAAAAACATCACCCTCCGTTCGGCAGTTAGGTAAAAATGTACAACGTTACCACAACGTTGCTGCTATTCTCTAGCTAGTGAGTTGAAGACTCAGTAAGTAATATTTATTATGTGTGTGTGTCTTTTGCTAGAGAACTAGCAAATGAGCTGAAGACTCTATGACGTTGATGGCTTCGCGTGAAGCACCCGTCGTGATTAGAAGACGACGCACACCGGTGAGAGAAAGACGCAGACCAGGTATATTATTGTCAATCTGGTAAGTTTCAACCATATAGATCAATTTCTAAATAACAATATTTTTCATACAATGCAAAGTCTGTAAAAGCCATCAGGCTTCAGGTAAATCTATAATTATTTCAAATCTACAATTAGTCCAAGTTTAGAAAAATAAATAACGGTGTAGACAACTTGAGAACTTTATTTATTAAAATACACATTAATAAAAGTCGAACAACACTCACTCGTTTAATATCTTAAAAAAACAATCCAAAAGTATTAAAAACTAAAAGTCTTACATTTCCTATTTCAAGCTTAAAGAACTCTTAACCGTCAATCAGTCTTACTTCTTAATCATCTTAACATTAGCTTCCGCATCATCATCAACATTATTAAACCTACCATAGTTAAAGTAATTCTCAATTTCCTGCAAAGTCCTATCCTTCGTTTCTGGCATTAGAAAATACAGTATAAACAGAGACACTCCCATGATAACCCCATACACAGCAAAGAATCCATAAACTTTAATGCTGGCTATTAAATGTGGGGTAGATTTTAATCCTCCCATTAAACATATTGAAATCCAGACCCCTGATAATGCTAGACCAGCTCCCCTATGAGACAAGGGAAACACCTCTCCAACTAAAGCTAAAGGAATCGGTGCACAACCTAAATTGGCAAGAACGAAATATAAAGCTAGCATAGACATTGGAATCCATGAATGTCCATCAGGTATTACTCCTCGGGATTCCAAGAACATATACGTAGAAACTGATATGAGCACACCAAAAGCAGCGAAACCAGTAGAAAAGAGAAGAGTTCTCCTGTTCATTGTCTTCACTAAAGCTGAAGCAAAAAGAGCGCTGGCAGTGATTATCATGTCTGAACCAAGAGTGTAGTAGAAGGACTGCGAATTTTCTCCTGTCATCTCCGTCATGATTTGCAGCAAGTATGCCGGGAAAATATGTCTTCCACTCATTTCTAACACTATCGTCGCTAACACCATTATAAACACAGGCTTCACGAAGTCCTTCTGCGTAAATTTTCTGATAAAGCCAGAAATTTTCTCCGAGTAAGTTAATTTTAATTTTGGTTTCGCCATTCGTTCTTTCTGGGCTTTTACAGTTTCTGCCATCTCTTTTTTAGAAGCTTCGCTCTTTCCTCGGAGCCAGTAGAATGATCTTTCGCTTTTATCGTATTGCTGTTTGGAGAGCAGCCATGCTGGGCTCTCTGGCCAGGTGCAGACGATGAACACTGCAAGGAGAAGAGGTACCAAAGAAACTAGTGCTATCGTTCTCCAATGCAGAAACCTGCTTATGATGTGAACGAACATGGCTCCCATGCATACCGATGCATTCTTCAGATAAAGAAAAACTCCTCTATATTTCGGGCTGGTGTATTCTCCAATCACGATAGCTCCTAAAGATAGCGTGGCTGCAGAAGATAGTCCTCCCAGGAACCTTCCAGTCATGAGTATAGTGATGTCATTGGAGAAGTATATCATCATCCAGCCGACTATAGCTGGTAAAATTACTAGTCCATGAGTAATTCTTCTTCCGTAGAGATCCATAAGGAGTGAAGATAGAAGGAACCCTGGTATTCCTGCAACACCGACGATAGAACCTGAAAGTAAAAACATGATTTATGTTTATGTCGATGTTACGAAGTTATTCTTAGCTAAAACACTTTCGCTTTTAACCTTTTGCCTGCCAATAAACGGCAAATTGCTTTTGACTACTAATCCATACTTCCATACTAATATTATAAATGGGAAAGTGTGTCTGTCTGTCTGTCTGTATGTTTGTCTTTCTTTCACGGCTAAACGGAGCGACGAATTCACGTGATTTTTTAAGTGGAGATAGTTGAAGGGATGGAGAGTAACATAGGCTACTTTTTGTCTCTTTCTAACGCGAGCGAAGCCGCGGGTAGAAGCTAGTAAGTCATAATTGTATGTAAGTAATATTTATTAAGCTAATAAAATGGAAGTACAGTCTTTTGCTTATGTAAATATATGATTTTAAGCAGTCTACAAATGAGGAGGTTCTCAGATCGGCAGAACGGCCTTATCCTTTGACTGTATTGTTTTAGGAGTTATTTTTTTTTCAGATTCAAGAGGGTAATAAAATCTTAACTCAAAATTGTCCAGTCTGCAAGGACCTTCTGAGACATGCTGCTAACGAAGTGACTCTCTAAGGGTTTCTTGTTTCTTTTAACTAGCGAAACCCTAAGCCAGCCTCGGTTGTGATTCGTAAATGGTCGTTACGGGTAGTCAAAAGCCAGAAAGTCTGACCAGTCTAACCAGGGGTACCGTGTCGCCCAGTAACTGGGTTGTGGAGGTCCGATAGGCAGACACTTCACGTAAACACTGGTATCCAACTGAATCCAGCTAAGCTGAAAACCAATCATAAATAACATAGTTGGAAAAAGATTAGGTACGAAACCCTAACATGTAACTTACCAAGCCATGATGCGGTATGTAGATCAGCTTTGATAGGAGAGTCAGGCTGGTTGAGGGCTGGCAGCAGGCTGGAGGGGAAGCTCAGCACCAGACCCTGCCCAAACATGTTGATCAGCACCGCTGACATCGTCCATGACTGCGGAGAAATGGAGCTTGTTATAATGATGGTAAGAGTGATTTTTGGTTGTTGTGATTTTTGTTACGTGTGTGTGTTTGTATTTTTTTTATTAATATGTATGTAAATTTTATTTTTCGTTATTTTCGGGAATATTTAAGTTAATTGATAACTTCGGTGCACTCTATCATCAGGACCCAAAAATTTGTTAGTAATCGTGATGAAAAATTCCTAAATCACCTATTATTTTCCAACTTATTTCGGGTCAGCGGACTAACATTTTTTTTCTGGCTGCATGGTTCGTTACAGATTTTTTTTTAATATTTTTAATGCCTGTACTAGAGAATGAAAAGAGATCCCTGAGTTTGTTTCGGAATTTCTTCTCAAAGGTAGTCAGATAGGAAATGCCGACTTCAGCTATTTTTTTTAAATATTACACGTAATGAGTTTAACATTCTACGAGAGAAATAAACATTTAAGGCATTTCATTTCATTTACCATTGATATTAGGTCAGATTCGAACCCGCCATATTTATTTATTTATTAAAACTTTATGCACAAAGAAAAACATTGCACAAAGGCGGACTTAATGCCTTAGGCATTTTCTACCAGTCTACCTTAAGGTGATGCAGAGACAAATCATGGTCTCTTTTTCAGACCTAATAAGTGTCTTCATAGAATGCTAAGTCAAGGTCAACTAATTTATTTTTTATTGTGAGCTGTAAAATAATGTCAATTTTATTACATAATAAAGTAATAAAATACGCACTAAAATAATATTAAATTGATAAACTCACAAAAATATGTTGTTGTGGTATTTTATATTACTGATAGAAGCTAGTGTTTAGAGCTTATTAATAAATAAGTATTATGTTATTGTTTTACTGCAGGGCAATGACCTCTTCTTCTACAAAGGTAAAAAAGACAAAAGATATGAGCATTTGTCATCTATTGATGATTGGGGATTTTTTGGTATATATACAGGGTGGAAACTTTGAGGGGCAGTAAGGAAAACTACCTTAACCGTTGCAGAAACACGAAAATGACTGTTTTTTGCTATATCTGGCTTTTAGTACTTCAACAATGATTGGCCCAATATAAGTATCAGAAACAGAATAATATCATAATAATAAAAAAAGTTTAATTACAAAGTGTACGAAAAGGCTCCCATAGAATATTTTGATCAGTATTACAAACAGAATTACTTGACATTATGCACTTTTTTGTGTAAAATGGAAATATTCTTCCGTAAAAAAATGTACAAGTGGTGCGTGTTTATAAAATACTGTAATATGGATAGTCTTACAAGACCATTTTAGGGCAGCTGCACTGGTTAAGATAATTCCCCTTACTGCCCCGCAAAGTTTTCTATTCTAATACCTACTTTTTAATTAGACACCATCCAATTTATTTGGTTTTTCTAAAACAAACTATTAAAAAAGGTAAGGTTAAAATTAATAATCTTAATAAAATATAGTTACCTGACGTAATAATGGCGACGACATTCTTGTCAGAATCGCTTCATGCTGTTCAGCCACCTCTCATTGACACCAGCGACGCTATTGACCCCACTGCCGAAACAACACCAGATTTTATTGAACACATCTGTTTTAATACAAACACAAGTGCGAACCTATTTATTTAGTAGAATATTAAAATTAAACCAAAGTTTCTTTTATGCGCAATAAATTATATTATACTTCAGGCTTCGTCCTCGGGATTAGCAAATAACACATGTAGTACCGCCTAGTGGTTCGCCAGTCTCACACTATAGTTGAGGGTAGAAAATAAAATTAAAAATTAAATTCACGTCAACAAGGCAGTTGACCGACCCGCTTGCTTCATTCGCTTTTTAGTGCTCGCCACGATCACACGCTCGCGTCTCAAAAGTGCTAATTGTTTATTCCAAGTGCTTATCCAACATGCCTAAACGGAAACGAGGAAGATTACGACATCTGCTGCGGTAGTTCAAGAAATTAAAAAAGAAAGTGTTGCGAAGATGCCGTAAGTACGCTGAGTCGTTCCAACTCGCTTGATACTCGTTCCCGCTCGGAGTCTCCAGGTCAGTCATTGTGTATTTATTGTTTATTAGTTTTATTGCTGCCGTACAAAGCCCGTTTAATAACGAGCTGGCGATAAATAAGTCGCCATAATGCATGTCCATTAGGCAACGATTTTACTTGCCTTATTTACTTTTACATACATATCAAGTGTATCAAAACCTTTTTGTCACGGTTTTATGTTTACTAAGAAGTAACTTGTAGATACTTACTTATACAGTGTGTAACTGAATTAATGCACTTTGAGAAAATAGTTTGTTCAGAATCGTTTACTGAATCGATTTTTGTTATTTTTAATATGGGTAATATTTTATCCCAAAAATAATTAAAACTACGTACATTGCTGTCACACTTCCGCTGTACAGTCAAAACAAACTAAAATGGATGAAATACCTACTACGCTAGACCCTTATGCAAGTGCGACGGTGTGCATGCGTAAATTCGTAATGTGACTATAATTTTCTCCCAAAATCTGTACAACAAATTAATAAAAAAAAAAAAAAAAAAAAACACTGTTTTAAACATAATAATAAAAAATCAGTGTATGTATTATGATTATAACATAATATTTTAATTTGGGTGTCTGGTGGTGTGCGTTTATTCCGGGACATATTGTATACAAATTTTTTACAATACATTTAATCAATCTTAAGAAAAGTGTTGACTAAATTAGCTAAATAGGTTACATTTCATACCTATTGGGTTTAACTACCATTCGTAGAAACTTCTACGATATTTTAAGAAATGTTATCTTTGCAAGTTTACCTACTCAATATCAAAATAGAATAATAGTTATGCGAACAGTATTTTAGGACTGTTTCTTAACTAATTGTCAATAAATTAGTGTGACTCAATCGTGATATTTTACATAAATTTTATAATAAAACATAATTTTTATAATAAAACATTACTTACACCCACCCGTGATAGTAATAGTTACCTAGCCGGGTTTGCGTACTTCTCTGGAGTTGTACTACCCAATAAAAGCTTTGCGGACAGTATTCTAGGACTGTTTCTTAACTAATTGTCAATAATTAGTGTGACTTACTTGTAACATGGTACTTACACAACTAAAGATTATTATAACTTGGAGCTGTACTACCCGACAAATTAGTCTTGCGAACAGTACTTTGGTCTGTTTCTTGACTAGTGTAGGTCAGTAATGATGACGTAGATGGGTTTGCGTACTTCTCTTTGGAGCTGTACTACCCGACAAATTAGTCTTGCGAACAGTACTTTGGTCTGTTTCTTGACTAGTGTAGGTCAGTAATGATGACGTAGATGGGTTTGCGTACTTCTCTTTGGAGCTGTACTACCCGATAAATTAGTCTTGCGAACAGTACTTTGGTCTGTTTCTTGACTAGTGTAGGTCAGTAATGATGACGTAGATGGGTTTGCGTACTTCTCTTTGGAGCTGTACTACCCGATAAATTAGTCTTGCGAACAGTACTTTGGTCTGTTTCTTGACTAGTGTAGGTCAGTAATGATTACCTAGATGGGTTTGCGTACTTCTCTTTGGAGTTGTACTACCCGATAAATTCGTCTTGCGAACAGTACTTTGGTCTGTTTCTTGACTAGTGTAGGTCAGTAGTGATTACCTAGATGGGTTTGCGTACTTCTCTTTGGAGCTGTACTACCCGATAAATTTGTCTGGCGAACAGTAATTTGGTCTGTTTCATGACTAGTATAGGTATCGGTGGTTTTCAGATCAAGAACGTAATAACAACGTTCCAAACCTACTTGACGGTATTGTTGATTCTGAGCCATGTGCGGAGACGCTCGTCGACCCCGTCCCGGAACCCGACGAAGAGTGCCCCCGCCCCCTGCCGCCACCCGCCGCCGCTAGCGCCGTGGAGCCGGTGACAAATACTGAGGAGCCTGAGTCAGCTGATACGCTAAACAGTACAATACTCGAAATACTGGGCGAAGATCCTACTATTTCGAATATTTTCGGCCCCGAAATTCATAAGGACTATTGCGGAGTAATTGAAAACTAGTTAATGCTCCTGTATTAAATGCCGAAATTAACGCGGCTATTTCCGACGTTAATGCCAAACGCGACAAAAATGTTGAAATTAGACAGAGACAAGTTTCTACTAATAACAAAAATGTCAACCTACCGATGGTTAATTTTTATCTAGTATATTTCTAGTGTCTAAAACAAATGAGAATATAGTATCATCCTAAATTTTAAAAGAACTTAAAAAAAAAAGTTATTACAGCTGATCATTTTAAAAAATGAAGGTCTGCGCACAGTATTAAAATTAATAACAAAAATAGATTTAAAAGATGCTTACTATTTTATAAGTATTCATTATAATTCAAGAAAATATTTAAGATTTAAAGTTCAACAACTGTACGAATTTAACGTTCTACTATTTTGCTTAAGCACTGCCCCATATACATTCACTAAAATAATGAAACCTACTGTCCGGTTACTACGTTTGGCAGGCCTAATATCTATTAATTACTTAGATGAGTCATACGACAAATGTTTGTACAATACTGTACAATCTAAGAAATTAATTACATCTCTCGGATTTTTAATTAATGAGGATAAAAGTTTAATGATACCTAGTCAAGTATGTACATTTCTAGGTTTTGTTTTAGACTCTGAAAACTTCCAGATCACGTTACCCTCGGGAAAAATAGTTCGCGTCAAATCAGAAATTAAAAATATGCAAGATACGTGAATTTGAACAAATGGTCGGATTACCAGTTTCATTTTTTCCGGCTGTAGAATACAGCTTGCTATGTACTAAACTATTTGAACGCGTAAAACATTTAAACTTAAAACCTGATGATAACTATGATAAATTTATGAATATATCTAGTGTGTTACTACCTGATCTGAGATGGTTGTATAATGCAATACATATACCGTTTTGTAGCACGATACGCATGATCTGAATTTTTCTCAGATGCCTCAACTACGGGGTGGGGGGCTGCCTGTGGCAAAGAGAGGGCTAGCGGGTTGTGGAGTAATCAAGAGAAGACACAACATATATAACTACTACTTGCGGCCTTCCTTGGTTTAAAAGTATTTGCTAAAGATTTAAATAACTGTCAAATTTTACTCCTCATCAACAACACTACAGCCGTCTCTTACATTAATAGGATGGAAGGTATTTCGTTACCTCACTGACATCACTCGTCAGCTATGGCAGTGGTGTGAATGTCGCAAATTGTACGTCATAGCTCATTACATTAGCTCATTAGACAATAACACGGCAGATGCCGAGTCAAGGCGGACTGGGCATACCAGGAAATTGTCTCAACGTATGGGGTACCTCAAATAGACTTATTTGCCAGTCGAATAAATACTAAATACTCTGCCTAGATCTCCTGGCACAGAGACCCCAATGCAATGGCAGTTAATGCATTTTCAATTTCCTGGGCCGATATTTATTTCTATGCTTTCCCACCTTTCTCTGTCGTTTTAAAGATACTGAGAAAGATAATTACAGATAAGGCTAGGGGCGTACTAGTCGTACCACATTGGCCCACAGCTACTCAATTTTTAAAAAAGCCTTTTATTGTCTGATCCAGTTGTGTTTAAGGCAAATGCAAATCCAATTCTATGTTTCAGTTCTAGCGATCGCGACATATACACCAAACTTAATTAAACCCCGGTGGCAGGGAACTTATGCGGACGGCGTGGGTAAGAACTAGCGTATCTCCGTCAGCAGTTAATGTGATGTTGGCGTCTATTTCTGAAAACTCCTATAAACAATATGATGTTTACTTACGGTGCTGGTATGGTGATTTGTATAACGCTTCGATTCCACAAATAATTAATTTCCTAAACATTCTCTATGAAGAGGGATATCAATACGGGACGCTTAATTCTTGTAGATCCGCGCTTGCCCTACTCATGGGAAATAATTTAGGAGAAGATGATAGGATCAAAAGGTATTTTAAAGGTATATTTCGGATACGTCCTCCTTTACCCAAGTATGAAATAACATGGGATACTACAATAGTAATAAATTATCTCAGCCAGTTTTATCCCAACGAAACGTTATCCCTTGAAAACCTTTCGAAAAACTTATCACTCTCATTGCCCTTTTGACTGGGCACAGAATACAGACCTTGTCAAAGATTAATTTTAAAAACATAGAATTGTCCCCTTGTAAAGTAACTATCAAAATACCTGACCTCTTAAAAACAACACGCTAAGGATGTTTGCAGCCATTGTTAGTGTTACCGTTTTTTGAGGAACGACCCGAAATAATATGTCCTGTCTTGACTTTACTTCCCTAACTCGAAAAATCAAGCCCGTTGCGAAAGAATATTGACTCCCTCTTCATAAGCTTTAGAAAGCCTTACAATGCTGACGGTTCTCAAACCTTGAGTAGGTGGATAAAAGACACCCTGCGCAATAGCGGTATCGATGTGAACATGTCCACCGCGCACAGCACAAAGCACGCCGCTACATCCGCGGCTCTTCAGCTGGGCGTCAGCCTAGATCGAATAAGAAAAACCGCTGGATGGAGCGGCTCGTCAAGCACATTTTGGTTCTATAATAGAACCATAGGTAATGTCAATAACAATGGAAATGATTGTTTTGCCAGAACAATTGTAAACAATAACTCAAATGAAGGTTAAGATAAGCTGATTTATGATTATTTTCTTATATCTGTTTGTAAAATTGAGGAATAAACAAAATATTTCACACTACTATCTCTAAAAGTCTACATGTGTTATTTGCTAATCCCGAGGACGAAGCCTGAAGTATAATTAATGATTAAACGAACTTACCTGTACGTGAAGTTCTATCATAATTATACGAAGGCTTCGTCCGAAGGGATTAGCAACCCTCCCTCCCATTAGTTACCCCATTTATTGTGTGTGAAATATTCAAGATGCGGCTACTCTCTAAACTAAATGAAGCAAGCGGGTCGGTCAACTGCCTTGTTGACGTGAATTTAATTTTTAATTTTATTTTCTACCCTCAACTATAGTGTGAGACTGGCGAACCACTAGGCGGTACTACATGTGTTATTTGCTAATCCCTTCGGACGAAGCCTTCGTATAATTATGATAGAACTTCACGTACAGGTAAGTTCGTTTAATCATTAATTATCCGTACTAATATTATAAATGCGAAAGTAATTCTGTCTGTCTGTCTCTTCTTTACGCCTAAACCACTGAACTGATTGGAATGAAATTTGGTACAGATATATCTGTACCAAATTTCATGCAAATCGGTGTGTCTGGCTATAGTCTGACTATAGTCTGGGACCCGAGAAAGGACATAGGATAGTTTTTATCCCGGAAATCCCCCGGGATCGGGAGTAATTATTCCACGCGGACGAAGTCGCGTGCATTAAGTCCGCCTACGTACCGTTGTGCATAAAGTATTAATAAATAAATAAATAAAAGCTAGTTTCTCAAAATTATATTTCTTTAGTACTATGAAATATTAACGCATCGCACGGCTGTTACAAATATTTAAAACTCCAGGCTTTTTCCTACTACGAGTATAATATGCATGCAAATGTAAGTATAATAACGCAAAACTTTTTATTTTGGTGAGTGGGAAATCATCAAATGACTGCTCCCGTCCTGGGTGCGGCGGGAGGGCGTGAAAGACTTTTACTGACTAAAACCCACTCATGTTCCTTCGATTGCCCTTTATGTTCGAGGGTCACGGTAACTATTATAAACATTCCGCAACATAACGCAAAACTTCAACGTACTGTATCGTCATCATTTTTAGTTTTCGAGAAATAAGAAAAAATACACTGTCTAAAATATGTTGGTAATTTAACTGATGTACTAATTAGTTTTTTTTGTAGTCTCGCCTATTATGTAAACTCGGTTATCGCGTAATTGAAGCGCAATCTTTATTTCAACCATGACGAGATGGTTCAGTTCAAAAGTAGGTAAATTGCTCACCGAAATTATTACACAGACTAAATTTAATTAAAAAATACATAACATACGCAAACGTTATCTAAAATAACTGCAATACATGTAAGTAACATTAATGTTGCAATTATGAGTTGCTAAATTCTGCAAACTGGTTAATTTTCGCGGATTTGCTTCCATCTTAGAAATAAATTTTGGCAATTCGTCGGGAAAAATTATAACAGGGCTTCCTCTCGCCTGTTCCCTATTTTGCTGTGCCCTACAGGGTCCATAATTGATCTCATTAATATTGTTAATTATCACCTAAGCTACTTATGGAAAAGCAATAAAAATAATGAGTATTGAAAAGTAGGTACTTTTAGGGGGGATTTTGAGACTTTTCCATTTTCCCCGTTAGGGGGGGGGGGGGTTGAGAATAAATCATTATTTTCATGATAAGAAATCTGTGCCCCAGGCAAGCTATATGCTATAGTACGTTGGCGCTCACCTTAGGAATATATAAAACGCTTCTTACCTGGATCGGACATTCATCTTTGTAAATTTAGTTCGAATGTTTACTTTAATAACAAAACAATCAATGAACACATCCGAATCTTACTAATATTATAAAGCTGAAGAATTTGTTTGTTTGGTTGGCGCTAACCTTAGAAACTGTGGGTCTTAATTGAAAAAATCTTTTTTTTTGTTGGTTAATCTGTGGCGTTATAGTTATAAGTACTTGTTATTAAGACGTCAAGCGTCTAAGTAGATTTCTCTCCCTGGTGACTGTGTCTTATGTACTGTTTCTTCTGTGTCCTAATTCCTAAATTTCAAGATAGTCTCGTTGCGTAATTAGTGTTGGATGCCCTATTGTTCTGTTGGTATCTGAAATATTTTCTATTGTCTTTTCCGATATAATTACGTTTTATTGAACTTCATTTTTATAATTTTTTGTATGGTTGAGTTCAACCATCACATTTACCTTTTTTTCATACTTTATAATAGTTAAATCACTTTCCTGTCATCCCCGCACCGCCCTGGGTTGACTGGTAGAGAATGCCGAAGGCATTAAGTCCGCCGCCTGACTAGGACCAGGCCCGTGTCACAGATTACATCTTCATCTTCATCTTCATCATGGACCTCCCTCTGGGAGGTTTGGTTTCCGCACTTAGTCCTCTTAGGTAGGACCATTGTACGTGGTCACAGATTACTAAATAGTTACTACGCCCGTGTCGACAAGCGTTTTGTTCCACGCGCGCCTCAGATAACAGTCGGCACGTGAAGGGGCCCTCCAGGGCCAAAGACTGCCGGGGTTTCGGAATAGTTCTAATAGTTACCGTGACCCCGGAACATAAAGACAACCGAAGGAACATGGGGGGGTTTCAGGCATTAAGTCCGCCGATGTACCTTATGTGCATAAAGTTTTATTTATTTATTTATTTATTCTAAGGAGAACCAACAGCTACAACAAAATAAATAAATATATAATAAATATTTAATAAATATATCAAAGAATAATCTCATCCTCACAAACTTTCACATTCACAATATTAGTAGGTTACGAGTAGTTTGAATAAAATATGCATAGAAAACTATTACTACTATGCTAATATTAAATTAGTTAATTACCTAACATTCAAGGTGATTGTCAAACCAATCTTATGAAGTTTGTTTTAATTTGAATTATTTCTAAAGCACAAATATTACCGATTGGCACTAATGATTTCGTTCTTTAGTGCAAGTTGGTAATGTTTATATTACTATGTCACGTTAGAGTGGGAAATACGTTCTTGCACATAATATAACACCATGCGAAATATAAAATGTTATTATTTTGTTTATGCGAAAGCCGTAACACCTTTTTACAAAGTGCCTTCCTTCATATTCTAATGAAAATAAACAATTTAGCTTTGACTTTGACCTGTCGAGTGTTTTATGTAAAAATCTGTGTGCATTTTAAAACTGTATCCATACTAATATTATAAATGGGAAAGTGTGTCTGTCTGTCTGGCTGTCTGTCTGTATGTTTGTCTTCCCTTCCCCCTTACCATGACGTTTAAAGTAAGATTGTTTTAGTACTGTTGCAGGAGTGTGCAAGAGACAGCGTTAGACACGTTGTCTAGCGCCGTCTCTTTCCCACTGAAAGTATTATCAAAGTAATACTGCTATAAGGGCTTGCGGTACGCCCCCTTTACGGCAAAACGGAGCGACGAATTGACGTGATTTTTTAAGTGGAGATAGTTGAAGGGATGGAGTGTAACATAGGCTACTTTTTGTCTCTTTTTAACTTGAGCGAAGCCGCGGGCAAAAGCTAGTTACCTATAAAAAAAACGTAGTTATAAGCTTGTTATATTTCCTGGGTGTCCGTTTAAAAACACCAATACAGCGTCGCGAAAGGGTTGTGTTACTACTACCCCGTTTGACGTTTGATTGGTCGCTTTGTGTCCAACTTGTTACGTTTTTAAATCTTCGAACACACGTGATTCGAGACACAATAGAAATACCATAGCAGCGCGACAGCCGGCTGCGCTTGGTCGACGAAAGGTTAAATGTTTTTGGGACAAAATATAACATATAGTTTAAAATTTTCGAATCGATTCAGTTTATAGTACAAACTTTATTCACGTTTTGCATAAACAAAAACTAAGCCTTGTATAATTTAACGGCACAATTAGCGCCGAGGCTAAGCGTTTGGCTGCAGATCTGCGTGTTTTAAGTTTGATTCCCATACGAGGCAAATATTTGTATGGCTTACAAGTATTAAGTCCCAGTCTGGTCGTTTGTGTGTGTGAGTTTATACAGATATATTTTTGTAAAACTAACCATAAAGAGATATATCATTGAATTGAAATGAGCTTAAAAAAGTGTCGGCCGAGACACCCACCAAAAATATTAATAATAATTTAATTCCTGTTTCGACCGGACCGGGCGAATCTCAGCGGCCGATACACATACTAAGCCCTAGTTAATAAAACTAAAAATAAATTCATTCGACATACATTCGCCCCGCGATTTCACCTTTACTTTCATTCATCGCAAAAAAAGTTAAGCCAGACGCATTACATAAAGAACAACTATGTTATAAATATATATTATACTAGCATTTGCCCGCGGCATCGCTCGCGTTAAAAAAAACAAAAAGTAGCCTATGTTAATTTCCATCCCTTCAACTATATCCACTTAAAAAATCACGTCAATTCGTCGCTCCGTTTTGCCGTGATAGAAAGACAGACAGACACACTTTCCCATTTATAATATTAGTATGGATACAAGGTTACTTTTTGTTTCTGCGAAACCTGAATATAGTTTGTTCC
Source organism: Athetis lepigone (assembly GCA_033675125.1). Classification (NCBI taxonomy): domain Eukaryota; kingdom Metazoa; phylum Arthropoda; class Insecta; order Lepidoptera; family Noctuidae; genus Athetis; species Athetis lepigone. Next base: position 12,939,048 of record CM066234.1, read on the forward strand.
AAGAGTACTACATGGCTTAAAAATGATTGGAACCGATTATTCCTATAATTTTTACGCCATGTTATACTAGGTGTAAACAACCCGCTAGGAGATGATTCTACCCATGAAAACAAACAACTTTTAAAACAGCTGATATTTTTTTCGAGATTTCAGAGTTGGTTCCATAATAAAAGTTGTTTGTTAAGCGAGGACGGACAGACAGACAGACATAGCGAAACTATAAAGGTTCCTAGTTGACTACGGAACCCTAAAAAGATTAAGAAGTTGGACACAAACGTCTAAGTACCGCAATCATACGTCCAACACAGGTCAAGGTCAAAAGCGTGTGGTGGTAACACAACCCCTTTTTTTTGTAAGTGGGAAATCATCAAATGACTACTCCCGTCCTGGGTGGAGCGTGTCAGATTTTTACTGACTAAAAGCCACTCATGTTCCTTCGGTTGCCCTCATGTTCCGGGGTCACGGTAACTATTATAAACATTGCGCAACCCCGGCAAACACAATCCTTTCGAGTTTTCGGATGCTCAACCAGGTGCCATAACAAGTATTGTACAAAGATTCTTTACACAAAAAAATATTAGACACGTGTTTCGGGTTTCTAAGAATAAGGTTGTATAAAAAAACCGGCCAAGAGCGTGTCGGGCCACGCTCAATGTAGGGTTCCGTAGTTTCCCGTCCGTCACGTTCCCACTAATAAGTTTAAAAAAAGGCTTTTGTTACGTTAACATACTAAGTACGCAGAAATTATTTACAACCTTTTTGTCTTTTTTGTACAAAAACTGTTCTTTCTATCAAGTTCAAAATAATTTTCCTAGAAAGTCCTTATAAAGTTCTACTTTCCAGATTTTTTTCATATTTTTTAAACCTACGGGTCAAACGTTAGAGGGGGGGGACGCTTTGATTTTTCCTTTTGGATCGATTATTTCCGAAATTATTGACATTATCAAAAAATGATTTTAGTAAACCCCTTTTCATTTTTAAATACCTATCCAACAATATATCACACGCCAGGGTTGAAATTAAAAAAAAAATCACTTCCCTCTTTACATATAGGGGGGCTACCCTAATAAAATATTTTTTTCCAATTTTTATTTTACCACTTTGTCGGCGTGGTTGATATACATATAGATACCAAATTTCAGCTTTCTAGTGCTAACGGTCACAGAGATTAAGCGAGGACGGACGGACAGACAGACAAACATGGCGAAACTATAAGGGTTCCTAGTTGACTACGGAACCCTAAAAATGGTAAACGGTCTGATTGTTGAGATGGGTTATTTTTTTTTATTTTTATTTTTTTTTTATTTATTTACTTCAAATAATACGGTTACAACACCAATTACATTATTGAAGATATTTTACATAATTATCCATAGAATATTGTATTATTTTCTTATAAATTAAAATTATTACAACTATTAAAAATATAAATATATGTCACATTTACAATAATAGTTACATTACAAGACACAACAAAAAAATTAAAACCACAATTACAATGTCAAACAAAATATGATGTCATATTACAGTCTAAACTTTCACTCACACATCTCACAAAAATCCAGACACACCGACAATAACGTCTTCCAGTCATCCGCAAACACATCGCATTCAGGCTTTGCGTCCAAGAGAGCGTTGAACGCTGATAGTGTTCTAGGGACAGGCGATTGGGCTCGCGCGACAGTACGGCACGCGGGCACGGCAAAAAGTCTATGCCTCCTGCTGCGGGCATAGTTACTAGGAGCAAACAACTGGCACAATACCTCATGTATTTCAGGAGCATTTACTTTACCATGCAGGATCTTACGCATGGTTGCCATTTGGTCAAGTTTTCTTCTAACTTCCAACGAGTTATACCCGAGACAGCCCAGAAGATATTTTGTTGGGTACATGAAAGGGTAGTATCCATGACAACGCTTGTACAAATTTCGTAGATACGCCTTTTGTACCTTCTCTATCATTAAAATGTATTTCTTTTCATGGGGGTTCCAAACACATGCACTGGCCTCCAATTTAGTGCGCACAAGAGCATCGAAGATTACTTTGACGGCGTCTATGCTACAAAAATCTTTAGTGTTGCGTAAAACAAATCCCAGACGTTTATATGATTCCTGTGCAACCTTGACTATATGGTCGTGGAAAGTGAGCTTACAGTCAAAGGTGACACCAAGATCTTTCACGTTGTTTTTCCTGTCAAGAGTGTCACTGTTAATGTGGTAGATGAAAACGATCGGTTGTCGCCCCCGACCAAAGCTCATCACAGAACATTTTGAGGAATTAAAATCCATTTTATTCTTAACGCTCCAATCAAACACAGCATCAGTGTCACGTTGGAGTGCTAAGCAGTCAGCTTCAGATTTAATTTCTACATATAGTTTCAGGTCGTCAGCGTAAAGTAGGCTTTTTGCGTGACGCACTACTTTTGGTAAATCATTAACCATTATCAGGAACAACAATGGGCCTAATATAGAACCCTGACTGACTCCGGAACGCGTGTGATAGGGTTATATCAACGCACAGCCCAAACCGCTGCTCCTAGAGACATGAAACTTGCAGGGTGTGTTCTTTGTGAAGAGTAAGTATTCACTAAAAAAGGATATTTGGTAAATCCAACCCTAAAGGGGTAAAATAAGGAAAGGAAGTTTCAAAAATCTCGCGAGCGAAGCTGCGGGCGAAAGCTAGCTAGCTAAAGCTCTTTAATAAAATATCAGCATATCGAATCAAGTTATTTTTGGCCTTCACATATAAAATAATAATACCGGCCTATAACTGTCCCACTGCTGGGCAAAGCTTCGCATATATAAGTTCAAAATACCTAACATTCAACATACACTGTCGGTTTTAACCGTCGACGAAAAGGCACCTAACTGTGACTATAATAATTAACTTTCTACGAATATGGTCGAGATAAACTAGATTTTATGCAAATTATAGGTGCTTTATTTAGAAGTCAAATCAAAAGAAATCAAAATAGAGAGAAAGAAAAGTAGATTACGTAAAGTATTTAAGCAAAGTAAAAAAAATTATGAACTATTGAGTATTAGTGATTTGTTGCGGAATGTTTATTAGTTACCGTGACCCTGGAACATAAAGGGCAATCGAAGGAACATGAGTGGGTTTTAGTCAGTAAAAGTCTGACACGGCCTCCCGCCGCACCCAGGACGGGAGCAGTCATTTGATGATTTCCCACTCACCAAAAAAAAAAGTATTAGTGATTTTTATTTTATTTTAGTTTCATTTGGAGAATTTACAGCTAGGTACAAAGATAGGTTGATTAGCACAAAAAGGCCAATTAATCCCTCTAAAACACGTGATTTGAGACACAATAGCAGCCGGCTGTCCCTTGACGACCTTTTTATTTTAATTTTGTATTTGTTTATTATTTTTGTTACATACACATTGTTTTCACATGTAGAAGCAACAAAAAGAAAATGTAACCAAGATTTTGTAAAACATGATTTTTTTAAAAGAGTGTCCGTGGAGTTTCTTGCCTGTTCTTCTCCATAGAGATCTACGTTTTGGAACAGGCAATTAGCGTCACTTTTCTTTTCTGACTAACCGACAGACTCTTTGACAATTCATAAGTACCTGTAAATGGTCTAAGTGAAATAAATGCTTTGAATTTTGAATTTTGAATTTTTGACGCGGTGAAACTTATTTTGATGCGGTTTTTTTTAATAGGTAGAGTGATTCCAGAGGATGGTTTTAAGTATAATCTATGCTTATTATAGTAGTGAAAAGCTGAGATTTGTAACATCGCTGGTAAAATATATAGTACAAAGTATAAATATAAGGCTAATTACAATTTTACATTTTATGGCAGTCACCTCTAGTCGTGACACGCTCTAGCGCAAAAAGCAGCTAAATCAATTTGAAGTAACTAATTTTAGGAACGAGGCCAACTACTGACTTTATATACTACTAGTTATATATATAGTTAGTTAGTTATTTATATAGCTAGTTATATATAGTATACTACTAGAATACTAGTTGTTTCTCGCGCGGTCTTAGCCGCATTACGTTAGGATTTCTGCTCCCGTGACACATAGCGTGATATTATATAGCCTACTAGCTTTTGCCCGCGACTTCGTCAGCGTGTAATATTAGTTCCCGTTCCCGGGGGATTTCCGGGATGAAAACTATCCTATGTCCTTTCTTGGGTCCCAGACTATATCTGTTCCAAATTTCATTGAAATCGGTTCAGTGGTTAAGGCGTGAAGAAGAGACAGACAGACAGACAGAAAGACAGACAGACAGAGTTACTTTCGCATTATAATATTAGTAGGGATGTTAGTCTACACCAATATTATAAAGAGGAAAACTTTGTATGTTTGTTTGACTGTAATTAATAGGCTCAAAAACATACTGGACCGATTTCAAAAATTCTTTCACCATTCGAAAGCTAAATTATCCCTGAGTAACATAGGCTATATAGTATCACGCTATGTCCCACGGGAGCGAAGCAGTAACCAGAAACCTAACGTAACGCGGGTAAAACCGCGAGGAACAGCTAGTTAGGGATAATTTTGAAATCGGTCCAAAAGTTTTTGAGTTTATTCGTTACATACAAAAATACAAAAAAAAGGAAAGATCTGCTTTCCTCTTTATAGTATTAGTATAGATAAGGTATTAATTTAAAGTTAACTGAACTAACCCGTATAAATACGCGCGTTAGCCGGCTGTCACGCGGACGTTAAATAAAAAAAATGTAACTAAACCAAAGTGACAGGTTTGTATCCTGTTAAAGCAAAATTAGATATTTTTACACATTTTTCCTCAAGCGTTGCCACCGAAGACAACCATTATCTTCACACATATTTTTCTGACATTTCACACAGTTTTTTTTAAACCAATGTTTTACAATAAATTGGGGATGTGTCGTGATGACCCAGTGGATAAGGTGCCCGCCTCGTGTGTAAGACGTTGTGGGTTCGAATCCGGGCAAGTACCAACGTGACTTTTTCAATTCATATAGTACTTTTTAAAGTTTATCTTGGACATCACTGACATCACGTGCCTCGGAAAGCACGTAAAGCCGTTGGTCCCGGTTGTCATTCGTAGAACTTTGACAGTCGTTACTGCTTCTGAATAATTAGTCAGAAACTCTGACCAGTCTAATCAAGAGGTATCGTGTCGCCCAGTTAAGTACTGGGTTGTGGAGGTCAGATAGGCAGTCGCTCCACGTAAAACACTGGTATCTAGCCGAATCCGGTTAGGCTGGAAGCCGACCCCAACACGGTTGGGAAAAGGCTAGGGAGATGAATGTTTTACAATAAATTGGAATACAAAAATATATCTAATTATAATTACACATGGTGTTGTCATAATCGCAAAAACACAAAACAATACTCACCAATTATTTTTTTGGGTATTCACTATATTTTTTTTCACTGTTCACTGCACTGTCTATGTGTCAAAAGTAATTATTTTTCACGTAACACAAACTATCATTAACACCGATGTTTGCTAAAGTTTTATATTTTTAAATATGTAAACACTATATATCTCACAAACATGATAAAGCTTTCATTTCCTAGTTTAAAATATTATTTTTTATTGTACCTTAAACATGTATTTAACGTAAGTGGTTTTAAATTACATATAACTACACTATTTATGTATAATTTATATAATAATCATATTAAGTATAAAAATAACGTTATCACGCTATTATTGTTTTAAAAGGAAGATTGAAGTTTCTAGCTAATTTTTCATACTAGATTTAATTTTAATTTTCGTAAAAGATCAAAAGTCGAGTGGAAATAAACGATTTTAGTTTAAGACACAACCTATGTTCACTGTGGATCCTCTTAAACTGCTGCACACATAATGACGAAACTTTCTCTAGACTAAAATTATTGAAATAAGTCCCCCTCTATTATACGGCAAGATATTTCCTCTTGAAGCTAACAGATTGCAGAACTTTGATACGATCAAAATACTTCTTTTGTTTAATATAATTAAAAAAAAAAAACACAATCTCGTGACCAATCTCACACATGGCCATCTGATCCCAATCTTGGCTTGCACTGTGATAACCAATTGTTTGAAATACACGTTTATCTATACTCTATACTAATATTATAAAGAGGTAGAATTTGTAAGTTTGTAGGTTTGTAAGTTTGTATGTAGGGGGTAATCTCGTGAACTACTGGTCCGATTTGAAAATTCTTTTGGTGTTAGATAGCCCATTTATCGAGGTATGCTATAGGCTATATACCATCACGCTACGACCCACGGGAGCGGAGCAGTAACGAAAAATGCGGGTGAAACCGCAGGGGACAGCTAGTTTAATTTATAAATTCATACTATTATAAACTAGTTGTACCTTGAAGTTTCACCCGCATCCGTTTGTTTGTTGGTTTGTATTAATTTAAATCTATTAGTATCGAAAAACATTATTTTTTAATGTTATAAAGTCAAGTCCGACAGAGAGAACAAAAAATGTTGTCATAAGGAAGTCTCTGATTGCCCCTGATTATTACTATGATTGGTAATAATTGAAACAGTATTATCGTTTTTTTGTTGTTTACGTCATCAGATAATTATTAAATCTATTATACATATAATAAAATCGTAGGAAAGTCAAAACTGTACATTGAATATTTTTTTAAAAGAATGCTTGGGGCATGATCTACAATCGATACCGGAGCCAAAAATATAGTTTTTTAGAATTTTTGTCTATTGTCTGTTTGTTTGTCTGTATGTTTGTCCGGGATAAACTCAAAAAGTACTGCATGGATTTAGTTCAAATTTTGCAGGGATATTACTAAGAGGTCGAGTCATAACATAGGCTACAAATTATCACGCTATCACCTACGGGGGAGCAGCTAGTAATTATTAAAATCTGGATATAAAGGAAGAAAAAAATATATCGGGTTACTTGTATGAGAATACGTTGACAAAGGCTTTTTTAACCTAATCGTAATAAAAAGAAGATTTCTTCTTTTTTAACCGACTTCTTAAAAAGGAAGGAGGTTCTAAATTCGGATGTTTTTAGGGATCCGTAGTCTACTAGGAACCCTTATAGTTTCGCCATGTCTGTCTGTCTGTCTGTCCGTCCGTCCTCGCTTAATCTCTGTGACCGTTAGCACTAGAAAGCTGAAATTTGGTACCAATATGTATATCAACCACGCCGACAAAGTGGTAAAATAAAAATTTGAAAAAAATGTTTTATTAGGGTAGCCTCCCTATATGTAAAGCGGGAAGTGATTTTTTTTTAAATTTCAACCCTGACGTGTGATATACTGTTGGATAGGTATTTAAAAATGAAAAGGGGTTTACTAAAATCAGTTTTTGATAATGTCAATAATATCGGAAATAATCGCTCCAAAAGGAAAAATTAAAGCTTCCCCCCCCCCTCTAACTTTTGACCCGTAGGTTTAAAAAATATGGAAAAAATCTGGAAAGTAGAACTTTATAAGTACTTTCTAGGAAAATTATTTTGAACTTGATAGAAAGAACAGTTTTTGTACAAAAAAGACAAGAAGGTTGTACAAAATAATTTCTGCGTACTTAGTATGTCAACGTAACAAATAGCCTTTTTTTTACTTATAACTTATTGTGACGGACGGGAAACTACGGAACCCTACATTGAGCGTTCCCGACACGCTCTTGGCCGGTTTTTTTATGTTTGTTCGCGCATATCTCCGTCGTTTACCAACCGATTTGAACAATTCTTTTTTTGTTTGAAAGGGTAGACTTCCCAAATGGTCCCATTGTCATCAGGTCCAGGATCTGATGATAGTATCATGCCGAAATTGAGGGAAGTCGGTTTTTTTTTGCAAAAAATTATCTTGTTGATAATCACTTTTACGACACCCATAAACGCATCGTTTAATATTTGGCTCAAAACTACAAATATTACCTAATTTTGTGGTTTATATAATTATGAAACCAAGTATCCGCTTAAGATATTATCACTATGAATAAATATTATAATTAGCTCGCGCACATGTAATCACTACATAGTATAAAACAAAGTCGCTTCCGCCGTCTGTCCCTATGTATGCTTAGATCTTTAAAACTACGCAATGGATTTTGATGCGGTTTTTTTAATAGATAGAGTGATTCTTAAGGAATGTTTTTAAGTATAATCTATGCTTATTATAGTAGAGAAAAGCCGGGGTTTTTAAAGATTTGTAACACCCGTGCGAAGCTGGGGCGAGTCGCTAGTAATATGTATTTTGCTGCATCTTAAATTTTTTATGTACTTACATGCAAGAAGTAGCAAGTAGATCTACTAGACTAGACTACTTATCTAATACATAAAACCTACTAATATGCAAAATGTTTTTGTTAAATTTGTGCATTTAACAAAAACATTTTTATTATTAGTTGGTTACCGTAAGTAGGTTGAATGTTTTTGGTTCAGTTGGTTGAGTAACTCCCATTTAAAAAAAAAGTAAAAAATGTTTATTTCTCCACATAAATCATAACCAGATACATACATTATTTTTGTTACAAAAATGGAGTGGACTGGAGCCTAAATTAGGGCAACCCTGTATTTCAGGACTCCAGAGGCCCTAGTCTGCTATTACAATCGTGTCTCAATGACCAGTCATCGGCCGGATATTTGATAACTTTGACAGTTTCTGTATGGCAAATGTGCCAAAAGTTTGATGTTACACGTCAAAAATCGATCATTGAGACACGACTGTAAAAGCAGACTAGGGCCCCTGGATTCATGAGATTTGGAGGGCAGGTCTTCCTCCCGCAGCGAGTGAGTTGGTTGTGCTATGTGTACGATTGCCGTGCGTTTGATTGTGTGGTGCATGTGCGTGCGATGTGAGTGTGTGTGTGCGTGTGTCTGTGTGTGTGTGTGTGTGTGTGTGTGCGTGTGATGTGTGTGTGTGCGTGTGTGTGTGTGTGTGTGTGTGTGTTACATAATAAGTAAGATACTAAAGAATACGCTTATTTTGTTTTGTAATTAACTTTTTTAGATTTAAGTCTTGTCTATAATAGTCATGCTAAGTACAGACCTACACATATTTAGGAATACTGTCTTGATCAGAACTTTAAGTATTTCATAAGCCCTGTGTTGTCTGTATTCTGTTTTGTGTAAAATAAAAATATTATGAAAATTATTAACCTTTCGGCAACCAAGCGACAGCCGGCTGTCGCGCTGCTATTGTCTTTCTATTGTGCCTCAAATCAAGTATGTTCGAAGGTTTAAAATTATATTGTTTTTATTTTTTTTGTAAATTCGTTAAATCTATATCTATACTTCTATACTAATATTATAAAGAGGTAAAATTTGTAAGTTTGTAGGTTTGTAAGTTTGTATGTAGGGGGTAATCTCTGGAACTACTGGTACGATTTGAAAAATTCTTTCAGTGTTAAATAGCCCTTTGCTATAGGCTATATACCATCACGCTACGACCCACGGGAGCGGAGCAGTAACGAAAAATGCGGGTGAAACCGCAGGGGACAGCTAGTATTAAATATACAGGATGCATTTTTTTATACTACAAAACGTTTCAAGAGACAAATATGTTAGTGATTTTCGAGCAGCATCAACAACTTGTACTGCAGTAGCCAGACTTAACATTACTTGGGTGAACATTTAAGGCACCCTTCGGGGTTGCGGAATGTTTATAACAGTTACCGTGACCCTGGAACATAAAGGGCAATCGAAGGAACATGAGTGGGTTTTAGTCAGTAAGAGTCTGACACGCCCTCCCGTCGCACCCAGGACGGGAGCAGTCATTGGATGATTTCCCACCCACCAAAAAAAAAGGCACCCTGAGTTTTCACCGAAACTAGAACTACAAAAAACAAATTTAGTAAATATTAAGATACTTCTTCTTTCTTACCCATGAACGTCTTTGAGATAAAATTAAAATATTTTTATTACTACACACCAAACAATAAACAATGATTACACTTATTTCAATGCAAAACATTTATGTAACAAACAGAAATATAAACCGAAAGTAACTAGACGAAGTGTACGTAACGTGTCTGGGTCAAAGCTGTTGCCTAAGCTCTGATGGGAACCCGTTTCCCCACGGAGCGAGTAACGCACTAACGCACACACACAACTGAGCTTTGTGTATGGTCAGTTTGTACTTAAATCTTAAGAGCTATAATGAATATATACAGGGTGGAAAGTGTCCACGGGCCCTGGAAGAAAACTATACCTTAAATCCTTAAGATAGATTATTTTACTTTAAAGGAAAAACATTTAGCGCCTTACTAATAATCGCTGCATAAAGTTATGACAGGTTTATACGTCAAAAAATGTATGGTTACACAGGCTTTATTCATTGCATAACTTTACACAGTGATTATTAGTAAGGGCATTAAGATTTATTGTTTTCCTTTAATTTCATTAACCCTTAGAACACACGTGATTCGAGACAAAATAGAAGGATAGAAGCAGCCCGACAGCCGGCTGTCGGTTGGTCGATGAAAGGTTAACCATGTTTGTTAGAGAGATTTGGTCCTCATAAATGACCCTAACGTTTGATGTCATAAAAATACAGAGTGTTACTACTTATTTGGATCGCGTTTTCCAAAATTTTTGAATGCAGTTTTGTATATTTTTAAAAATAAAGAAATATTTCGTTTAAGTAAAATAATCTATCTTAAGGATTTAAAGTAGTTTTTCTCCAGGGCCCATTGAAACTTTCCACCCTGTATATAATGGCTGCTGTTACAAAGATGCGACGGTCAGCCAAGATCATAAAATTGTGCAAACTTTAAAGGTAATTTTCTCTTAAAATAGCAACTTCCAGTTAAGCAAATTTTTCACCTTTTCCCTACTATGTTGCAGCCTAACCGGATTCATCTGAACACGAGGATTTTACGTGAAGACTGCCTGTCAGACCTATACAACCCAGTTACTGGGCGGCACGATACGCCATGGTTAGACTGGTCTGACTTTCCGGCTTTTGACTACTCGTAACGACTTAAAGTTCTACGGATGACCACCGGCGCTCTACATGCTTATTGAGGCACGGGATGTCAGTGATATCGAAGATAAACTGACGGCTAGCGACTGACGGGCTTGTTGGTCTAGTGGTTTGTGACCCTGACTGCTATGCCGCAGGTCGTAGGTTCGATTCCCACACAAATGTTTGTTCTATGTCTGGGTGTGATTTATCTATAGTATGTATGTATTTAAAAATATAAATGTTTATCAGTTGTCTGGTTACCCTAGTACAAGCTCTGCTTAGGATCAGATGACCGTGTGCGAGTTGTCCGAGGATATTTATTTATTTATTTTAATAAACTGTACAAAGTTTCGTTCTTCCTAGTCTATGATATAATATATCTATAAAAATTAGATGAATTAATTACATAAAATTGATAAAATATATTTATCATAAAATAAATAAGACCTACTAAATAAATAAAATAACTTATTGAATTCTTTCTGATGTATTTGATTATGAGTTTCATTTTCATACTATTATTTGACTTATTAATTAAAAACTATGGGAAATCGGTTTTATTCCCGAAGGGGTAATTTACCCACAGGTTCGGATCTAATGATGTAGTAGCTATATTACTTACTACTAAATGACTAGCTCGTGTAAAATCGCTATAGAATGCTCAGTATATTTTAACAGGCGCTAATTACACGAGAAGAATACAAACTACTTTTTACACTCGATACAAAATCTGCAGTTTTTATCGCACAAACTTAGTGAACAAATGAATTCGTCTTCATACTTAATTTTTTAGTACCACTTATGACGGCAAATGAGAGTCTAAAGTTAAATAAAATCCTAATTGGTAACAACTTTGTACGGTGAGAATGAAAACGCTTTTCCTTCAGACCGTACAAAGCTATCGTCCGAAATACCCCTAAGAGTATAAAAAAATCCTGTTTTGACCGGAGTAGGCGAAACTCAGTGGCGGAAAAGCTAAGTCAGAAAAAGACGCGGTCAGAAGCAAGTATTGAGCACAAGTCGGTACTTTTGGACGAGAGTGTACTTACTCCCATAATATTCTACTGAAGCGCCTGTAGAAATCGTAACAAAAGATTTTGTCTCTATTGCTAACATAAAATGGAGCTTATTTCATTGAGTGACAAAGTTATAAATTTTTTTGTAAATGACGCAATAGGAATACAATTTAATAAAATAAAATCAAAGAAACTCAGTCGCATTGTTTTTGTAAATTGGTTAAAAATAACACTTACACATCTTTATTATTATTTTACTTATTTATTCGTATGCTGTTAGCATATAATTATAAAATGTTATTGGTGCTGATTATCTTGTTGACAAACAAACAAACTAAATTTAAATTAAGTGCATCTTAATCTATCCATTTCATTAAGAAAAGGACAGAAGATAAAATTTTAGTTAAGTCCTGTCAAATTTAAGCACTCCATAGATAATTTAAGCGCGATTAAAAAAATGGCGTCTAAATATACGCCACTTTTCTTCAGGCGCTGTGTAATTCGACAGGTTTAAACTAAAATGTATCTTCTGTCCTTTTCTTTGAGAAATGGAAAGAGAAAGATGCATTTAACATAAATTTAGTTAAGTTTGTGAACAAGAGAATCAGCGCTATTGCCGTATTTTTAGTGGCCATTACTTTTAATTATCTATGGACTGTCCTAATTTGAATGGACTAAAGAAATATATTATTTTCTGTACTTTTGTTACAATAAAGAGAAAGATGCACTGAACTAAAATTTAGTTTTGTTTGTGAACAAGAAAATCAACACCAATAACGTTTTATAGAGTTACTAGCTTTTGACCGCGGCTTCGCTCGCGTTAAAAAGAGACAAAAAGTAGCCTATGTTACTATCCATCTCTTCAACTATCTTCACTTAAAAAATCATGTCAATTCGTCGCTCCGTTTTGCCGTGAAAGAAAGACAAACATACAGACAGACAGACACACTTTCTCATTTATAATATTAGTATGGATGCTAACTTGAATACATGAATCGTCTTGATTTTAACAGGCCTGTTGGTCTAGTAGTTAGTGACCCTGACTGCTAATCCGGAGCTCGAGGGTCCGTTCCTACCCAGGACAAACTTTGTGTGATGAGCATGATTGTTTTTTCTGTGTCTGGGTATAATTTATCTATGATATGTATGTATTCATAACCTATGTAAGTACATATATGTCTATCCGTTGTATGGTTACCATAACAGAAGGTCTGCTTAGTTTGGGATAGGCTGACTGTGTGTCAGTTGTTCCAAGATTTTTTTTTCCGTTTTCTGGATAACGTAAAAAAATGCTTGTATCTATATTAAAGTTTTGCATTCTTTCGTAAAGATTTATTGCAAGTTATACAATTTTTATTTGTAACAAATAGAAATTTCAAAGAATGCAAAAAGTAAATATTTGCGTACAAACTAAATTTAAGTAGGTGTAGGTACAAATTATTCCAGCTCAGTAATCGTAAAATAGTTCCTGCAGTTTGAGGTAAACCTAACAGGAAATAACTCAGTAATTTATAGACATACTAGCATTTACATTAACTTCATCCGCGTGAATTTCAAACGCAGAGACAGACTAAAAATGTTAGATTAAAAACAAAAAGACAATTAGTATGTAATTTTTTTGAGGTACTTAAACGAATATACTCTGTAAGTTTCATCTAAATCGATTCAGCTGTTTAGACAAGTAATCCGTGGGAGCATTACAGACAGACAAGTAACTTTATAGTTTTGTTAGTATCAATAATAACTAATGATACACGAACGTGATGTACGAAACGTTTTGGAATGAAACGTACTTTGTAAACAGACCGACTGCTCTGCAGCTATCTTCATTTCGTTTCCAAACAGTAACATGGCATTTTGCCACCAGCACTTCTATTAATACTTATCCAACGTTTCTTAGTCCTGCTCAGCCCTTTCCAGTGATAGCGTGAATATAAATTTACCAAAATGTTTGTGAAAAAACGCTCTATAAAGTGGTGTAAATTTTATCAAAATATGTGCAGTGGTTTCTGAGTTATGTGCTCGTAAACTTTGGTCAATGTCAGTGTTTTCAATGTCAGTTTTCAGGAAGTTGCGTGACGTTTATTGTGTTCGTTTTGTAACCTGTGGTAATCTTATAAACCGCGGAATAGAAACTTTCCATCTGAAATTTACAGGAAATTTAAACGTGTTGCTTGTGGTTAGAAAACGATAAAATAGTTATGTATTGTTCAAAAACTACGCACACTTTTTCAGCTCATTCGAGTTAAGCTAAACGATTTTGGTCCCACAGTTGGTACAGTTTTACTTCTATCAACCGCATTCAGCGTCGTAGGAATGAAAATATCCGTCACTTTTAATTAGCTTTATTCCGCTTATGTTTATAGAAAACTAGCGACCCGCCCCAGCTTCGCACGGGTGTTACAAATTTTTAAAAATCCCGTCATTCTCATTTCTCTACTATAATATGCAAATATTGTACATGTAAACCTTTATTTTAAATCACTCTATCTATTCAAAAAAATCTTTATCATAGTTTCAACAATAGCATAGCAAAAAGCGATTCTGTTTTTTTAAAACTCATGATCTTCCTAGTCTTCGACTTCTAACTTATATTTATGTCACCGGAAAATAACAAGATCCGTAAGTTTATCAATCTACTAGGAAGTTTATAAACTTTCGTAAGATTTTAAACGGGAGATAAATTGTAATATTTTACGTCCACATTTTCGTAAATTTATCAATATCCGACGTCATAAGGTAAATTTATAAACTAACTTAAATCTATTCGTAAGATTTTAAATGGTTCGACCAATTACAGAACCTCTTTTAAATATACGCTACGCATCTTTGAAATACGTTAAATAACACACATAGATTGATAAACTTACGGATCATAATATTATTTTCCGGTGACATTATATAAGCCAAGCTTTGGATGCAAAATGCACGCAAGCACCGCCCTCCCGCCCGAGGACTTAGTAGTCAGAATTGTGGCGACATCCATCGCCGAACATGCGATCTACAAGTCACATCCTACATCGCGATATGAAAGTTTCCGGCGACATTAGCACATGTACAGAAATTCCGACTAGAACGGGCGGGTAGTAGCCCACCAGACTTAACACCCGTCTGGTCGGAGGATCCTCCCTTTTCAATAGAGGATGAGGGACTTTACACTCTGTTCCTTATTCCTCCAAACTCATACCTCTTAAAGGATCTTTATCTTTACTGGCCCTATAGACTAGTGGTTAGTGGCTCTAACGACCGCCTGATGAACATGGCTGTTGCTCTGAGTGATTTTCATGTTAAATATGGATGTTATAAATTGGTGCCGATTCTCTCGTCGACAAACTTAACTAAATTTAAGTTAAATGCATCTTTCTCTATCCATTTCTTAAAGAAAAGGACAGAAGATACATTTTAGTTTAATCCTGTCAAATTAGACAGCGCCCGAAGAAAATTGACGTATAATTAGACGCCATGATTTTAAATCGAGTCAAAATTATCTATGGAGTGTCTAAATTTGACAGGACTTAACGAATATTTAACTTCTGTCCTTTTCTTAATTAAATGGAAAGAGAAGGATGCACTTAACTTAAATTTACGTTAGTTTGTGAATAAGAGAATCGGCACCATTACTTGTTTTCGCCCCTGATTTCGCCCGCGTGGATTTCGAAACTTCCTTCTTTTATTTTATTCCTCTAGGGTTGTATTTTCCAAAAACCTTTTATAAGTGACTAAGAACTCCTCATAAAGAACACACCCTGAAAGTATCATGTCACTAGAACCAGCGGTTTGGGCTGTGCGTTAAAATATCAACAAACATTCAGTCAGTTTACCATTGGTGAGGCCAAACGAGCGTAATTTTATGACGTCGTGAGTCGCAGAATTTCGTTCGCTTTCATAGAATGTCTCGCAATGCAAAATTGCACCGTACCAGAACACAAAATTCTACGACTCACAAAATTACGCTCGTTTGGCCTCACCCTTAAACATAGACTGATACATGTATATAAATATCAGTTGTTTGATTACCACAAAATAGGTCTTGTTTAATTTAGGATCAGACGGCCGTGTGTGAGTTGTCCTAAATAACGAGAAGCTATCTTATCTACGTCTAGCTCCGAAAGTCATTAACACTTGCTTAAACAAAAGCAAAATCATAGGTGAAATTAATTTTTCTCGCATATTATAGAATTCTACAGTTAGGTAGCGAAGAATAGATTTTGTAACGCTTCATGGCATTTCTAAGAGACGCGTTAGAGCGAACCATACGGGCATAACTAAATTACGCGTCGCGAACATTATGACGAACTTGCCTTTGTCTAATTTGGTCTACTACTCATTTTAGACGCAATATTAGTAACAAGCTTTCGATGCTCTCAATGCCGCTACTTCCATCCTATATTTTAACCCTTCAGGGTCGCAATTTCCAAAAACCCTCTCTTGCTGGTTACCTACTCTCCAACAAGAACTGCACATCCTGCAAGTTTTATGTCGCAACTAGTCTCAAGGACCAACAGTTTAGGATGTGCGTTGATACCCAGGGTGGAAAGTGTCAATGGGCCCTTGAAGAGAACTTCAGATTGTTTCACTTATAGGAAACACCCATATTTTTCAAAAGAAACAAAGGAAGGTCTCCCTCTACTCCCGCCCCGCCCAGAGCATGCAAAGTCATTTGATGATTTTCCATCTTTAAAAAAAACCAAGGCTTATCGTGTTACGTACTTACTAGGTCGTAATAGTGGCCAATGTCTTGGCCAAAAGTTAAAGTCTGAGTTGCTCTCCCGCCCCGCCCAGGACGGCAGAAGTCATTTGACGATTTCCCATCCACCAAAAAAAAAAGAAAAAACCCAACAAAGTTGAAAAAATACTAGATAAATGATGATACAGCTAGTCTTAACTTTAACTATAAAATTGAACAATAATATTTTGATCACAGTCACCTTCTCAATATTTATAATTACGTGTATTAATTAACCGAATTGGACTGACTTTAGATAAACTATGACATAATATTCTTTATCGCACATACAATGTGTTAATGAAATAACCAATCGGCAGCAAAATCGAATACAATATTTTTTATTAGGTATAGGTTATATTTTTCCAAAAAAATATTATTTGTCATGCCGCCTTTAATATTTTTTAACGACGCTGTACACTACTGTACAACGCGATGTAAACAAATGCTCCCGTTCTGTGCTCCAGTATTCGTTGACAGCGGCGCGGCGATAGAGCTACGAGTCTGCAAGAAGTAGCGCGACAACAACATTTTCAAATATCTATTACCATAATTTATGAAAATAAATAATTATACGTCCGCGTCATATCAATTTATTAGTATAAAAGTCGGTTGGGGTGGCCGAGGTTTTGGGTTATTTCATACCGCAGAAGCGGAATACATAGTGTATCTCCCAAGCCTTTTCCCAACTATGCTAGGGTACAGGCTTCCAGTCTAACCGGACACAGCTTTGAAGCTGCGCAACAGATTGTGATGCATTTTTTTAATAGGTAGAATTGTTCACGAGAAACGTTTATATGTAGTAAAGAAAAGCCGCAATTTCCAAAGATATATAACACCCGTACAAAGCTAGAACTGGTCGCTAGTCGCAAGCACTTCATAAAAATCTTCGTACTGAAGTGTATTATCGCTAATATCATACAGCTATTGATAATGTTTACGACTGGTCACAGACGCCGTCATGTCGCCTTCTACTTTAAACGTGTGATTGCAAGTGATATAAAGTGATTTAACGTTTTAAAAATGGCAAAAAAATCATCAGGATGGATTACACCGTTTAAAAAACAGGTGAGTTTGTGTTTTTGTTTTGTTATCTAGGTTTAAGTAATTTATGTTTACTAATTGACTCATTAATTAATGCAGAGTCTAAACTTGGGTTGCGGAATGTTTATAATAGTTACCGCGACCCTAGAACATAAAGGGCAATCGAAGGAACGTGAGTGGGTTTTAGTTAGTAAAAGTCTGACGCCCTCCCGCCGCACCTAGGAAGGGAGCAGTCATTTGAGGATTTCCCACTCCCCCCCCCCAAAAAAAAGAGTCTAAACTAGCGTTTGCTGGAGTTATAAACCTTTATTATTTCGCTGCTGAAGCCTTTTTTTCCTTATAAGTAGCCTGTTGTTTGTGACCCTGACTGCTAAGCCAGAGGTCGTGGGTTCAATTCCTATCCAGTATAAATCTTTCTGTGATGAACATGTTTGTTTGTTGTGTTGGGTGTAATTTATGTATTTATAATATGCATGCATTTATAAACTCTATATATGACATCAGATGTCCGGTTAACATAACTTAACATTATACTATGTACATATTTATAAATCACTAGCTTTTGCCCGCGGCTTCGCTCGCGTTAGAAAGAGACAAAAAGTAGCCTATATTACTCTCCATCCCTTCAACTATCTCCATTTAAAAAAATCACGTCATATCGTCGCTCCGTTTTGCCGTGAAAGAAAGACAAACATACCGACAGACAGACACACGCCTTTCCCAATAATAGTAGTATGGATAATATGTATGCATTTATAAACTCTATATATATGACATCAGATGTCCGGTTAACATAACTTAACAATATACTATGTACATAATATTTATAAATCATTATAAGTAGGTATACCAGTTGTCTGGTCCATATAGTTTTGCCCAGCTTAGGATGTCTGTGCGCTAGCCGTACCAATGCTTATGACATTGAAATATTTTTATTCTAAGCATCTCTACATTTCCGCATTCAGGCTTATCAGTCGTAATCAACTGCCAAAAGTACTAAAGCAAGAAACGTGAAATTTCGTGCAGTTTCTTTTTATGAAAACGCGAATTAAGAAGCCTTTTTGAAAATTCAGCTCTTAAAAGGATAGAAAGAGAGATTAAATTTGTATGAATATAGTCAGGCGGAGCCGTAGGATGCAATTAGCCAGTAATAATGCGAGACTTATAGCCACAGAACGAGAGCCAAAAGTGAGGTCTAAAACAAGTTACATTGAAATAAAACCTAGAGGTTTGTGGTGCTAAATATTTCCTACTATTTTTACATTCCTACAATGAAAAATAGCGGTCAAAAAGTCATTATAGGTGAAATGAAACGACTTATTATGTATATAATTCTTCTACTATTGTGTAGGTTAAACCAGAGATAATACAATATAAGCTGCTTAAACTAATTTTAAAGTCACTTGGCTTAAAAAAAAATTACTTCGATTTCGAATCGGACGAAGACGCGTTCAATAGTGACCGATGGTTCAATAGCTATCCGTACAATATTATAAATGTCAATAGTCAAATCATTTATTTTCATTAGACCAAAAAAGGCACTTTGAAACGCGAAAAAATGTGAAAGTAACTCTGTTTCTCTTTCTGTCTATCTGTCTGTCTCATCTTCACGCCAACCACTGAACCGATTTGAATAAAATTTCGTACGGATATAGTCTGGGACCCGAGAATGGACATAGGATAGTTTTAATCCCGGAAATCCCCCTGGAACGGGAACTATTATTCCACGCTGACGAAGTCGCGGGCAAAAGCTAGTATTTTAATAAATATTTCTGGGTCGAAGTACATTTTCCTCAATGGTAGGTTCTTAAACCTTGATTTGCGTATTACTGCGTCTATTTTCGTAACTTTTCAAGCCAATAAACAGCACAGTTCGGCAGTTATTATTACAAGGTACTTGGTCGAGTTATTATAATATTATTTTATGTGATCATCATGTTATAAACCAGCCGTTTTGAATAAGTATTTAGTTAGTACCTACGCAATGGTGCCGATTCTCTTATTCACCAACTAACGTAAATTTCAGTTAAGTGCATCTTTCTCTTTCCATTTCATTAAGAAAAGGACAGGAGATAAAACATTAGTCAAGTTCTGTCAAATTGAGACACTCCATAGATAATTTAGACGCGATTTAAAAACATGGCGTCTAAAATAATACACGTTTTAATTATTTTTGACAGGATTAAACTAAAATGTATCTTCTGTCCTTTTCTTTAAGAAATGGAAAGAGCATTAAATTAATTAATTAATAAATAATAATTAAAAAATAATAAATGATAATAATTAATTTATTAATATTAATTTAAATTTAGTTTTGTTTGTGAACAAGAGAATAAGCACTAATATCTACCTATATTACGTGAGCGTTTCAAAGGCGAGAGGGTTTTGACTAGTGGTGTCTAGTGGCTTTTCCCCGACTGCTTAGCCGGAGGTTGTAGGTTTGACTCCCATTCGAAACAAATCTTTGTATGATTAGCATGACCGTGTGCTCTGTGTCTAGGTATAATTTATTTAAATTACTAGCGGTCCTCCGCGGTTTTACCCGCGGTATATCAGATTTTTGGTAACTAAAAAAAGAAGATAAAAAGTAGATTCTATGTCCTTCCCCTGGTCCTAAGCTACCTCCCCACCAATTTTCAGCCAAATCGGTTCTGCCGTTCTTGAGTTATAAAATGTGTAACTAATACGACTTTCTTTTATATATATAGATTTATGTGTTTATTTATACATTCTACAAGCATGTTATGTTCTCGCAGTATATTTATTATTGTTAATGTAATCACTTGTCTATGTGAAGGGGGATAAGGGTTACATCACATAGTTAATGTATGATTGATTGAAAAATATGAATACCTAACGTATTTACTATAGTTTATTATGTACTTAACAAAATGTAAGCAATCTTGATATAATTATCTTTTTAACTAAAAAAAATATACAAAGGTTTTTTTTTTTAAATTAGTTACTTACCTTGCATCAGTGTAGTTAATTAACTAATTGTATATTTTTTGGAAACTATGACTTTTAAATAAAATACATATAATTTAAGTTAAGTACCTGTAAACTATCCATACTAATATTATAAATGGGAAAGTGTGTCTGTCTGTCTGTCTGTCTGTCTGTTTGTCTTTCTTTCTCGGCAAAATGGAGCGACGGATTCACGTGATTTTTTAAGTGGAGATAGTTGAAGGGATGGAGAGTAACATAGGCTACTTTTTGTCTCTTTCTAACGCGAGCGAAGCCGCGGGCAGAAGCTAGTAGTAAATAAAAGTACGTTCCCTATGTTAGTTAGCTAGGTATGTACTTATTCCTAGAATTTTTGATGCGTATGTCTCTTGAACCTAAGTATGAATTTGTTCGAGTGTTTATATGAATTGAGGAAATATAAACATATTTTGTTCACTGGAACCCTGAAAGTGGAACACGGTGTATTTGAAATCACGGAAAAAATATTATCTTTTCTATGTAAATAATATGTATAAAAGGTTATATGACAGACTGACTGACGTATCATATCAATTTTCAGGGCCTAGGGCCGTATAGCAATTACCCCAGTAGCAAACTACTGGGTTTTTAAGGTTCCGTACCAAAATGGTACAAAAGGAACCCTTTTGACTTTTTTTTATTATTTTTTTAAATGATTTAATAGTTTTTAATTGTTTATTTTGTTATTTACCTGCATTGTTTTCACATAGAGAAGCACGAAAATTAATGTAGGTAACCAAGATATTGTACAACATGTTTTTTTTTTTAAAAAAAGAGTGTCTTTGGAGTTTCTTGCCTGTTCTTCTCCATAGATATCTACGTTTTGGAACAGGCAATTAGCGTCACTGGCAATTACCGTCACTTTTCTGACTGACCGACCGACTCTTTAACTATTCATAAGTGCCTATAAGTGCCAGGCCACACGGTGCGGCAACGCACCGCACCGCATTACTCCGCACCGCACTGGCGGCCACACGAGCAGTGCGGCGCCGCAAGGTTCTTACGGCGCCGCTGCGGCACCGTATGATATACATGTAATTACCAACGAGCGAGCACTTTTGCCTATGCCGTATAAACAACTGAATGGCGCCGCTGCGGCACCGCACTGCTTGCACCCCTCCCCGCCTCGTCTGCCTCGCGCCGTTGTCCGGTGTGCATGCGGTGCGACGCCGGAGCGGTGCCGACGTACCGTGTGGCATACCATTCATTTTTATATGTAAAAAACCGTTGCGGCACCGCTCAGGCGCGGCGCTGGAGCCGCACCGCACCGTGTGGCCTGGCGCTTAATGGTCTTAGTAAAATAAATGCCTTAAATTTTGAATTTTTTGAAATTGCACTTTTTGGTGGGGTGCGGTGCTGGAATCGGCTGTAAATTGACTTTTCACGCGAAACACTAGTGGGTTCCGCTGTTTCCATACTGTTAGTGGCTATATAAGACCTCAATAAAACACAGGCCTGTTGCTTTAGTGGTTAGTGACCCTGACTGCTAAGCCGGAGTTCGTGGGTTCGATTCCCGCCCAGGACAAACTTTGTGTGATGACCATGATTAAGTACTTGTTCTGTATATATAACATCATTGGTGTCTGGGTGTAATTTAGACGGATCTCTGATAAACTTACAACCGTAGTCTGTCGTGTTACCAACTTTTTTTACCGACTTTTTTTTTCTCTGAAGTGTACCGTTCGAAAGAAGAAACAAAACTAAATAAACCTGTTTATTATACTCATTTTACGTGTTTTGGCAGTTACGTCAATTGTACCCGCAACCGTAGATTATCAAAAACATTGACAAGTTTGTTTAGATTACAATAAATACAAGTAGTGAAGTTGCAGTATTTGTATCAGGCGCGTAATCTTGATAAGATAAAGAAACACTTGTAATGATAATGGGCCTTTTCTAACCAACCACTAAACCAGTTTTAAGAAAAAACTGAAAAAACTGTTTTCTACACTAAATTTATAAAGAGGTAACTTTGGTGGTTTGTCTACATTAAATAGACTCCGTAACTACTGTACCGATATGAAAAATTCATTTCCCTATATAAAGCTACGTTATCAGCGAGTAACATTGGATACATAATATCTTGTTATAATATATTATAACCAAAAGGACCAGAACATCAATGAAAAATGTAGCAAAAACGGGAGAAAAAAAACCTATCTTGTTTTCTTTCACCAAATCAGTGATGTCCATAAATAAACTTAAATATTTAAATAATCATATTAGTATACTTGGTAGGTATTCTTGGTTTTTTTTTGTGATTGGGAATGGGACAATCCCACCACACTATTCCCAACCACTGCAACTCCTGAAAGCCAGAATCAACAGTGGAGTCCGCCAGAAAAGCGCCGAAGCAATGAAGCTCGACGAGTCCCGGAGAAACGATTCAACTGTCTTGGATCCCGCAACGAAATTAATCAGAAAGAACTGCGGAGGAGTAAGAAAAATAAGTATTTCCACTTCCCTCCATAACAAGCAGGAGACAGAACAGATCTAGGCCAATAGGCACAAAGGGGCAATCACAACTGGGAGAAGCCCAGATTGTCTAGCACCACGGAATACAGTTTGTAGTAAAATTACTGGGTCCTAAAACTGTGAGCTGTTAGTTACAATTGATTCCAATAATAGGTATGGCAAAAGCGCTTGAACGCACGGAAATTGGTTTTAGTTTCCACAAGGTCCGCATAGTAAACGACACCAGATGTAACCTGTATACTATCCAACATTATATTGCGCTCATTCTGCCAAAGAACACACTCCCATAAGATGTGATGTGCAGATTGTTCGTATTCACAGCCCAATGCAGAACATTGACACAAAGGCGAAGCAACTAGTTTAAAGGAATATAATTTACTCTTAAAATTGCCATGACCGGTGAGAAATTGGGCAACACAGTGATCCACCTCCAGCCAAGTCCTAGCCAGCCGCTCACGAACGGATGGAAAGAACAGATGGAGGTGTCGGCCCTTAGTGGAATTATCCCACCTACTCTGCCATTCGGATAAAAGTTCCTCCCAGACTTCAGTCTGCGGTTTAAGTAATCTAGAAATTCTATTAAGGTCACGCTGTGTTACAAAGTTAGTGTCCATGGCCTCCCGCGCGGAGTAGTACATTGCAGCACGTCGCTGCACCTCAAGATCTACTGGAAGCACACCTGCAAGTACCGGTAGGGCCTCAGTACTGACCGTCCTATACGCTTTACATAAAAATATCAAAGCCAAGCGTTGACTTTGAAGCAATTTCCGACGTGCCGCCCCTATAGTAGCTCTATCGGCCCAAACAGGTGCACCGTAGCATAAACAACCCAAGTAGGTAGCCCCATAAATAGTTTTGAGGGTTAAGAATGAAAGACCCCAAGTAGATTTAGATATCCTCGTCAAGGCATAAAAGTTTCTTTTAGCTTTCTCGCCTACTGTTTTAATATGCTCAATAAATGAAAAGTTCTTTTCTAACACCAGACCAAGGTAGCATACCGATTGTTGTTTTTTAACCGGGACGTTATTAAATTTTATACTGGGCCACGATTTGAGATTACCTTTTAATATAAGTTGATAGGTTTTTTGTGGTGCGAAGGTGAGACGATTGCGAGTACCCACTGAGATATTAAACGTAGGCTAGCGTCAGCCAAGTTCTCAAGACCAGCTCGAGTACTAGACTGAATGAGCAGCAGGCCATCGTCCGCATAACCTGTTAGTGAACAGCCGCTTGGAAGCGGAATCGCGAGAAAATCATCAAAACCTAGATTCCAAAGATAAGGACCGATAACTGAACCTTGAGGACATCCCATGGTTAGTGCTTTAGTCATAGAATAATGTCCAAGCTTAAGTTTTGCAGAACCATTAAAAAAGTAAGAGTAAATTAGATTATATATGTTTTTGTAGCAACCACGAATTTTCATTTTTAGTAATAGCATGGGCCACCATGCGTTATCAAAAGCCCCAGAAATATCCAGAAAGATCCCAATTACGTATTTATGCTCTGATAAATTAACGATTTTTCTAACAGAAAGTGCCGCGTCGACGGTAGATTTACCTATAGTAAAACCGAATTGATTATTATGAAATTTAGGTCCGTTCGGTAACAAACGTGGAACGATAAGGCGTTCCAGGAGTTTTCCTAAAGATGGTAGAAGTGTAATGGGCCGGTATGACTTAGGGTCGTCCGGGGCTTGTCGCCACTCTTAGGAATTATTCGTACAAAACCACGGCGCCAGTTACGAGGAAAAACGCCTTCAGCAATACATCGGTTAAAAACAGTTAAGATCGCGTCGGCCGCTGTTTTACACGCTTCTTTAATCATTCTGTTAGATATTTTGTCTTCCCCTGAAGATTTGTTGACCGGTAGCTTTCTGACAACGTTTATGAATTCGTCAGTGGATGGTAGATCTGACGAAGGTGATTCAGGCGGCACAGAAGCCCACGCTCTGACTTGTTGATGATAGTCGCTGTCGTGTACAGGCGAGTCATCAGGTATAAGAGTATTAAGTAGCACTTCCGTTGTTTCTTCGATACCGGTGGTGTGCTCACCATTAACTTTAATATTTTCAATGTACGCAAGGTCGACTGATCTATTTGCTTTAAACTCGTGATATAAGGGAGACCAAGGACCTTCCTTTTCAAGTCTATCAACGATTTTCCGCAGCAAGTTTCCTTTAGATTTTTCTACCGATGCTTTGTAGCGTGACTTGGCAACTCTAAAAGTATTTAGGGCAATAGTAAGCAGATCTCCGGTAATCTTACGTTTTTTAAGCTTATTAAGGTGTCTACGCGCTTTACGATAACTTTTACGCTGTTCAACTAAGTAATCACTCCACCAATCACATCTACGGATATTGGTCAAAGATCCGCGACCAATGGCGATGTCAGCACAGTAAGTAAAGGTGTCAGACATAAGGTCAGCACTTTCTTCAGCTGACAACCCTTCCCGAGTGAAGTCTTTGGCATGACACGCAAAAATCGAACTGAAAAATTCCCAGTTCGCGCCTTTACATTTATATCTAAAATTACCCGAAATATGTGACTGACCTTGTGTAAACCCAGGAACAAATTCGTACACGATCAAGCGGTGATCACTACAAGACGCGTCCGGTAGGACACGCCACCTGTCCAAGCGTACGTCGGCACTAGAAAGTGTGACGTCAATACAAGATTCGCCCATTTGGCTACAAAAAGTAGGTGGTGCATCGGGGGTGTTATGGATGGAAAGGTTCATTTCAGCAATGAAGTCCTCAACAGCGCAGCGACGTTCGGTATCAGTAGCCCGAACTTTGCCATACCAAAGAGACGATGACGCGTTAACATCCGCGCCAACAATAACTTTGCAGCCCGCGAGCGACCGCAAGACGTGACGGAGGTTGTGTATGTGAGGAGCCACAGGGTCAGAATATTGAAAGTAACAGCTCACAATATAAACTTTAAATGAAGCCGATGAGACTTCCGCAACTGCACAGTGAGGCGTCATGAGGTTACGCAGAGACGTTACAGTAAAGTTAGAAGAACGCGCAACATAAATACCGGCTCGTGCCTTGCAATCAAGCTGTACTACCTTGTGACGTAGGCGCGAGTTTTGATATTGCTCTTGAACGAGTACAAGATCTAAATTGTAATCGATAATTAATTTATCTAACTCAGATGTCGCCACCCTGTCGTTGTGAAGATTTAACTGACCTATGCTTAAACTATCCATCCTATTAATAATTGGTATTTAGAATAAGTTGCTCGAGTTTAAGTTTATATGTACCGCATTGTTCAGACCCACAACGATGGTCAAATGGTTTTTTAAAGCGTTTACACGCCGCGCAAGTCGGTTTGTAATTTAAATTATCCTTATGCGGACAATTGTTTGTTTCGTGTGTCTCGGCACAATTAGCGCAGGTAGGTGATTTATTTACGCAGTGTTTTTTTACGTGACCGAATTGTTGACAATACGCGCATCGAACTATCTCGATATCATCAATAAAGCGGCAAGTGGCCCAATCTATGAATAATTTATCTTTGGTGGATACTAAATGTTTACGCACCGCAGATTCAATTTCTATACCGATCCATTTTCGACCATTATCAGTGGACCGCCTACGAATGATTTTTGTTGATTTAATAAAATCGTCTTCGTTTAATGGGAGTTCGTCTTTAATGTTTTGGCGGTATAACGCGTGCAAAAAAGCGCTGTCCTCCATTGAAGCGGGAATATCTTTAACTAGTAAGCGCGGCCGGCGGCCTTTCGGTTTCTCTAAGCGCAGGCCAGCGGACCTAATAGCGTCGACCGATTCTAATTTTTTAAGTTGGTTTTCGTTAGCTACGCGTAGCACAACACCAGACTTTGCGGTTTTTTTCACGCCGACAATTTGAAATCCGTCGTCACTTGGTTTAATCGCCTTCATAAGGGCTTGTTTGGTCGCGGAGGATGACGCATAGTCAGCTGATCGCTCCTGGGTCGGGTATGCAACGATGCAGGGCAATGATGGGCGAGTCTCAACAGCCGGGGCGACCTTAGGCAAACGTAGCTTTAATGAGTCCGCGTAGGTAATGTTTTTATTGTCAGTATTGACAGTTTTGACACCGGAATTTAATTTAATTTTTTCTAATTCCCGTTCACTATTTGCGAGCTTCGTCTCATTGCAAGAGGATTTTAAGGCCAGCAAAGAGACGATAGCCGTAACTTTCTGAGTCATATCCATGATGGAGGCTTTATTGGCAACATTAATTCGGGATCCTTGATCGTTTACGAGTTCATTGATTTTCGATAGATAAGCGGACGCCTCGGAGACCAAATCACAGTAATCAGCACTGTTCGCATTGCTAAGATTTGATATATTTAATATT
The DNA here is from genome assembly GCA_033675125.1 of Athetis lepigone. Classification (NCBI taxonomy): domain Eukaryota; kingdom Metazoa; phylum Arthropoda; class Insecta; order Lepidoptera; family Noctuidae; genus Athetis; species Athetis lepigone. The sequence goes on from CM066234.1 coordinate 12,966,538, forward strand.
GGCGAGGACTTCTCAATAGACTCACACGTTTGTAGTCGTTTAGACCGATCATCGGGCGAAATAAAAGACGGTGACATGTCGCTGAACAAACGTTTGGAATTAGCGGAGGTCGACGCGGGCGGCGACCTGAGAGTTTTTGTGTTTCTACGGAAGATTTCTCCACCACGATCAGGCGGGTCATCATTATTCGACATAATTAAGTTTTAAATAGATTCAAACTTAAAATAACACACAAGGAGGGAAAAAAAACGGTCAGCAAAAGTTATTTCGCGACACCCTCACAAAAAGAAAATAAATGTACTTACCGATAGCTGGCGAAATTAACGAATTTATAGTAAAATACCGAAGCAAACACTAATAAAAACTTACAATATCAGCACCCAACACAATAGTACACAACCTGAATCAATTCACGAGCCGGGAATTTGAAAGCAATTCACAAAATTCGCAAATAAATCAGGAGCGTGCAAAAATCGCTCCTTACGCCGCGCGCGCGAGGAGGGAAGTGATTGGGAAATCATCAAACGACTTCTCCCGTCCCCACGTGTCAGGCTTTTACAGACTATAACCCACTTATGTTCCTTCGGTTGCCCTTTATGTTCCGGGGTCACGGTTACTATTATAAAGAACTATTCCGCAACCCCGGATTTTTTTTAATTCTTGCTTGTGCCGTGTAGACCCACAACTTTGTATACAACTCGTCCGATTTATCTGTGCACCTCACTGGAACGCGACCCCTCTCCCGCTCCCCCGCGCGGCGCCCCGTGTTCGCCTCGTTCGTTTAGTAGCCATAGCATTCCGACAGAGTAACGTCTCAGCGCGAGGTGCACATTAAAATTTGAGTCGTACGGATAGATGAGAGGCAATAAATCAGCTGCGCTATCAAGACATAGTTTACGTAAAATAATAAAATGTGCGACATCAAGTTGTAAATGGATTAATAATTTATGATTGTTATCGATAATTGCATTCAACGTCATTGTTAGGTGTCTCTTTTACTTGTTTCATGTTATTTATGTGTGATTGAAACTTTTATATTTTACGCTTAACTTAACCTTTTAACGACCAACCGACAGCTGGCTGTCGGGCTGCTATTGTCTTTCTATTGTGTCTCAAATTACGTGTGTTCGAAGGATTAAAATCATTATTTACAATAATTCTTTTAGCCAGAACAAGTTCACTCAAATCTGTGTGCTACTTTCATCAAGAACCTCGGATATTGACTGAATCATTTGAAAAACATAATTTTATCGACTTAACAAGAATAAAGTTAAAACACTAAAACCCAGCAACATAAAGTGATCTGAAAAGTGCGAATATATTTAAAGCTAGCTTTTGCCCCTGACTTCGTCCGCGTGGATTAAAAACTCCCGTTCCCGGGGGATTTCCGGGATGAAAACTATCCTATGTCCTTTCTCGGGTCCCAAACTGTATCTGTGCCAAATTTCATTCAAATTGGTTCAGTGGTTTAGGCGTGAAGAAGAGACAGACAGACAGAGTTACTTTCGCATCCATACTATACTAATATTATAAATGGGAAAGTGTGTCTGTCTGTCTGTATGTTTGTCTTTCTTTCACGGCAAAACGGAGCGACGAATCGACGTGATTTTTTAAGTGGAGCTAGTTGAAGGGATGGAGAGTAACATAGGCTACTTTTTGTCTCTTTCTAACGCGAGCGAAGCCGCGGGCAGAAGCTAGTTTATAATATTAGAACGGATTGTACGGATCAGCACAACTAGACCTTTATTTGATACCCATAACGATGCCCATAAAATAGTAAACTGACTGACTGCTTGACTGACTCATGATATATCAACGCACAGCCCAAACCAGTGGTCCTGGAGACATGAATCTTGGAGGTTGTTTTCTTTGTAAAGAATAGGTAACCACTAAGAAAGGATTTTTGAACATTCCTACCCTAAGGCAGTTAAATAGGAAATAGGGATGACGACAGCATAAAAAAATGGCATTCTGTTTAGTCCGTCTTGATGATCGGCCAAAAATACTATATTTTTTGCTTCATCAAAATAATAAAAAAATACAAAGATAAAGAGCAACAAAGTTCAAACAAAGTTCAACAAAGTGGGGGCTTTAGACGTTGCCGTAATGCAAAAAATTGTATCTGATTGTGACGTCACGCACAACTTCAACGCGCTGTATCGTCGTCATTTTTCGTTTCCGAGAAAAAAGAAAACATACATGTTTAAATTTTTTTAATAATCTCAATGACGGACTAATTACATTTTTTTTGTCGTCTCGCCTTTTGACATTGGAAATAGGGGACAGCTAATTAAGAATAATTAAAGTAGACAATAATAACCTTTCATACATCCATCGGTGCTCTGGAAGACTTAAATAATACTCGTATATGACGACCTTACATAATATATCTACTATACTGATTGTACTTAGTTGTTATGTAGTGAAGCTGTTGGTCATGGCACACATTAAAGAGGACATTATATGTATACTAGCTTTTGCCCGCGGCTTCGCTCAAGAAAGAGACAAAAAGTAGCCTATGTTACTCTCCATCCCTTCAACTATCTTCACTTAAAAAATCACGTCAATTCGTCGCTCCGTTTTGCCGTGAAAGAAAGACAAACAGACAGACAGACAGACAGACACACTTTTCCATTTATAATATTAGCGCCTTACTAATAAACGCTGCATAAAGTTATGACAGGTTTATACGTCAAAAAATGTATGGTTACACAGGCTTTTTTCATTGCATAACTTTACCCAGTGATTATTAGTAAGGGCATTAGTATGGATGTCTTAGGTATATGTAGTTATAGATTAATTTATTGTGTTTAACTTGACATGTCCTACGGCACAAGCATTACTTGTCTGACTTGATGGGTCCTGTCAGCGTTGGCCTTTTGAATGCTTCTAGGTTTACATAATTAATGCGAAAGTAACTCTATCTGTATGTCCGTCTGTTATAGAGTACGAAGCCTGCGAAAGGGCATGTTTTTATCCCAGAAATCCCACGGGAACGGGAACTACGATTGTAATACTTCTAATTCTTTCTTTCTTTCCTTCTAATAGCGCGGGGACAGCTAGTATTTAATATTACATTTATTTATTTTCTTTTTTATTTCTGTTTTCTTTTCAATTTAAGATTAACCAAGTAAAATTAAACGTGTTATCTGAATTCCACTTCACGCCAATTTGTAAGTTAGAAAAAATATAAAAAATCTGATATTACGAAATGAAAATCAGTGATTTCATACATCAAATAAATAAATATCATATTATCATCTCCCTAGCCTTTTTCCCACCTATGTTGGGGTGGGCATTCATCCTAACTGGTTTCAGCTGGATAATTGTGTTTTGCGTGAGCGACTGCCTATACCCAGACCTCCACAACCAAGTTATTACGACAAGCTACATCCAGACACAGAACAATCATTTTTGAATTGGTTTCTTTGTCAAGGAATCAGTCAAAGAAAATATTTTAATAGTCTATTAAAACTGGAAAAATTCTGGATGGAGACAAAAAATAACAAATTAAACATAATTTATTTATTTATATTTATTTATATTTATTAGAACCACCAGTAGTTGTTACAACGCTTAAGTGTACAGTTAACAATTATTAAGTTCTAAGCTAGTTGCACAACATATTAAGGTAGCTACAACATACAATTATTATAAGAGAGCGTTAAGGACATTGATAATTAAAATAAAATTATACCTAACAAGACTTAAACTATACTAAAGATAAAATACTATTATTTTTGATATATAATAAAAACAATTAACTATTTACAAATGGCGCCCCAGTTACAAAATAATACACACAAAACTAGGAAGCGACTGAAAAACAAGGATAATTAAAAAAACGGCCTTCAAAAGTGAAGTTTATATGTTATCGTAATAATACTTATAATATTATAGGCCCTCAATGGATAGCCGTTATCAGTCGTACCTTATCATAACGTTATCAAATGTGATGTAAACATGATATGAACATCTGATCTGAGATATTAGTAAATTAAATTCAAGGACTCCTTACGCGCGTCAATATAAATATTTATGTTTTTATTTTATTTATATTTCTTTTAATAACATTTATTTTCATTATTATATTAAGTATATAGGGCAGATGTCTCTATTCAACTCGATTCCATAAAGAAACATAATTTATTCACAACCTTAAATATCATATTATTTATTTTTATGTAATAAGATATTTAACATTTGCATGAACTTTTTTTTTTATAAATAACTAGCTTTTGCCCGCGACTTTCTCGGCTTCGTTCCCAGGGGATTTCCGGGATGAAAACTATCCTATGTCCTTTCTTGGGTCCCAGACTATATCTGTTCCAGGTTTAGGCGTGAAGAAGAGACATACAGACAGACAGAAAGACAGACAGACAGAGTTACTTTCGCATTTATTATAATATTAAGTATGGATTGAAAACTATGTACATTATAAAGTAAAGTCTCTCTGGTGGATGTGCGAGTTTGTTTCCTTCAAAGTTCATTTCAATTCAATTGAAAATATTTATTTCAGACAACACTATAATGGTTAGTATTGCAAAATTTTGAAAACAAATGGTACCGGTGTCACGCGTCAAGCTTGTGAAGGGACGCTACGCTATCTGTTAAGATTGGTCGTCTCCATACTGCCGTGAATTTATCTACTTCTTTGAACTGTTTATTTTGCTCTTTACCTACATTGCTTTTACATACAGATGACCTATGTAAATCAAATATAAGTTTGCTTGTTCTTCGCTATAGAGTCGGTCAAGGTTTGAGACAAGCAACTACCATAACTTATTTGTAGAATAGGATAAATTATCCTTAACCATTTGACGACTAATCGACAGCCGGCTGTCGGGCTGCTAATGTCTTTCTGTTGTGTCTAAAATCATGTGTGTTCGAAGGATTAAAAAGATCTAGTCTATTAAACTAATATTTGACTTTGATTTCGACGATGTCACCCCCTTCACTAAAGGTTTGAGCACCAACATAGTGACTGCCGTTGTAAAGAACGATGATCCCGCCACTTTGGGCCCCAGAGTGGCCAACACTTTTACTAAATAAAAACCGCCATGGTTTTACATCTCTGACCACCCCCCAAAAATCGCGACTTCTGAAAGTTCCGCCTAACCTTCTGTGGGTCCATTTTCATCCTTTTTCCCAATTATTGGATTAGTTTAAGGTTTCTTTCAAAGTATTGGTGAAATTGCATCCATACTAATATTATAAATGCGAAAGTAACTCTGCCTGCCCTTCTTCACGCCTAAACCGCTGAACCGATTTCAATGAAATTTGTGTAGCTATAGTCTGGAACCCGAGTAAGGTCATAGGATAGTTTTCATCCCGGAAATGCCCTGGGAACGGGAACTATTATTCCACGCGGCCAAAAGCTAGTTACTAATAATGGCCTTTCCCTCTATTCCAGTGCTTCGTGACATGCGGCGTGTGCCTGAACATGGCGGCCCACGGGCTGGTGATGGGCTTCAACGCCATCCTCCTGCCGCAGCTCAGGAAGCCGGACTCCATCATACCCATCGATGACTCCTCTGGGTCTTGGATTGGTAAGTAGTCTAAATTCTAGTGTAAAAGCGGGTTAGGGTTTATTAGATCATATTTACATTGTGTTTGAAAACATAATTAGTGAAAACATGTACAATATAAATTATAATCTAACAGAGACTAGAATGAATTTTAGAAATTACCAAAAATTAATACTACTGGAGTGTAGACTATAATTTTTGGTTGTAAATGGCGTTCCAAAATGCCACTTTGGGTCTAAAGAAAATAATTCTTTAATTTTGAGTGTTGGCTGTGTAAATCATTTTCATAGAAATACAAATATTTCGGGACTTTGCTTTGCCTAAATGAACTAACTAACCATTTCTCAATTTTTTTTTTATTTGAGACTATTTTTTTATTTCTAAAGATTATCTTAGACATCACAGACATCGGTAAAAGAAAACATCGTGAGGAAACCTGGACTTGTAGTGAATATAAGTCTGAAATCGCCAATCTGTCTTAAGCAAGCTTGGTGATAAATGCTCGTGCCTTCTCTGTATGAGAAGAGGCCTTTGTCCTGCAGTGGGACAGTTATAGGCTGGTATTATTATTATTATTTGAGACTAATTTAATAACAGTTCAATGTTCATGAAATCAGCGAGTTATTAAATCTCTGATATCTTTACATACATATTATAAGATGAAGTCCACACCCGCGTCCATCTGTCTATCCGTTCTCGATAAACTCAAAAAGTTCTAAAACGATATTCATGTATTTTTCGCTAATAGACCGTGTGAAGAGATGTAGAGAAAAGCCGAGAATTTCAAAGGTCTGTAAAACTTGTGCGAAACTTGGGCGAATCGCTAGTATGTGATAATTTTTTATGTCTAGAGATTTATTTTAGAAAAACGAATATATGTATGAGGTTTCAGGGTAATCTCATTATGTCCATTGAACGTACAAGCTATTAAACCAAAGGCATCCTTATAACATACTGAGACAATGATAAACTAGGTACTCATTATAAACCAATCTAATTTACATTCTGACACTGATTATTTCCGTGTTATTTCCCTTGTGTATAAATATGTATATTGTAGCTTCAAACAATAGCCTGTCATAAACATAATCTCTACAGTCAAAGACTACCTTTTCCATCTTTTTTTTAACATGATGTTTTATCTCTTTCCAGCTTCAATCATCGGGTTTGCTCTCGTTGCCGGCAACTTCATCGTCCCAGCTATCATGGCCAACTACGGCAGAAGAACTGCCAACCTCATCAGCATCATGCCTCTCATCTCAGGCTGGTTCATCATTATCCTGGCCAAGAGTTTCCCTGTTCTTCTAGTCGCCAGATTCCTTCAAGGACTTGCTATGGGCATGAGTGCCTCCTTAGGCCCTGTTTTAATAGGAGAATACACAAGCCCTCATAATAGAGGAGCCTTTCTGACAATGATATCATTATGTATAGCAACAGGAGTATTGACCGTACATACGATGGGTTCCTACCTACATTGGCAAACAACAGCTTTAGTATGTGCCTGCATTGCCTTCGTTGATTTACTGATAATTATCTACTCACCTGAGTCTCCAAGTTGGCTGGCAGATCAGGGAAGATACGAAGATTGTAAGAAAGTCTTTCGTTGGCTACGAAATGAGAATGAAGAAGAAGAACTGCAAAAGATGATTGAAGCCAGTATCATAGTCAGAGAATCTAAGGCAGATGCTAATATTTCTCAGTCTCTTGGCAAGAAAATCAGAAGTGGAGTTGTGTATTTTAACGCTACAATTAAGAAGAAAGAATTCTACAAACCTATCTTTATTATGATGCATATTTATACATTATCCCAATGGGCAGGAGCTAATATTTTAGCTGCATATACTGTAGACATTTTCCATAACGTTATAGGTACTGAAGTGAATGTAGCTCTCTTAGTAATCACTCTAGATGCTCAAAGAATCTTCTCGAATGCAATGGCAGTATTAGTTATTAAGAAGATTAATAGAAGAACTATGTTGTTTGCTACCGTTACTATTAATATAGTTGCTGTGTTACTTACAGCGGCCTACACTTACTGTAAAGGCCATGGAATGCTGCCGGTTTATCTTGATAACCCAGCTGTCGGTGTCGCGTTGATCCACCTTCACATGTTCACCATCGCGACTGGCACAGTTCCGTTGCCTTTCATCATTGCTGGTGAGGTCTTCCCTCTTGAGTACAGAAGCTTGGCTGGAGGCATCAGTGTCCTCTTCCTTTCCTCTAATCTCTTCATTAATGTGAAGACGGTGCCTTTCTTCTTTAGTACCATTGGCATTCATGGAGCCTACTGCATCTATGCTGCTGTGGTCGGTTACTGCTTAGTGATTGCTTACTTCTTCTTGCCTGAAACGAAAGATAGGACACTTCAGGATATTGAAGATGAGTTTAGAGGTAGACCACTGTCTCCTGAAGAGTTGAAGTCTACTCAGTCTTTAACGTCTTGGAAATTACACGGTAAAGACCGGAGGTGCAGTAGTCCCGTAGTCTAAACTAATTTTAGTGATAAAAATGGCGTGATACTTGGAATAGTGGAATAAAAACAGTATTTTACTTTTAATAATAATAAGCCTAAGGTACCAAGTGTAAGAAATTGTTTTGTATATAGCGTTTGACAAGGTAGATGTAACTAATTTATTTTAATAACTTGATATTATAGTTAAGTGATTAACTTATTAAATATTGTTTGAATAATACTTTAGTTCGAGTTTTATTACTGCTTAGTGATAAACTGATCACGCACGATGGTTCAACTTACGGGAAATCCACGGAAACCGAATCCCTCAAGAAGTTAGGGATCTATAAAAAAACCAGCCAAGTGCGACTCGATCTCGCACCGAGTGTTCCGTACAATCTTGTAGGTAACTATTATAGGAGTCTTGTTTCAGTATTTCTATTTTTAAGACCAAGCTACAAAGTGAAAAAAAAGTCTAATATGATTGAAAAAGCCCCACATCCTCTTATTTGAGAGGCGCCTTAACCGCTAGGCTACTACGACTCATTCAAAAACTAAACAAAAACTCAAATCTCAACAGTGATATTATCGCGAATTCAGAAGTGTATATGTCACCGGAAAATAACAAGATCCGTAAGTTTATCAATCTACTAGGAAGTTTATAAACTTCCGTAGGATTCTACACGGGAGATAAATTGTAATATTTTACGTCCACATTTTCGTAAATTGATAAACTTACTGAACTCACTCGTAAAATAATAAGTAAGCAGTAACCAAACGCTACGCGCGATCTGATTGGTTGACTGTCACGCGTATCACTTCTCCTTCCTCGTGGCCGCCATTGTTCGCCACGGAACATAAATAAACCAGTTTGCTTGTGCGTTTTTATTAGTTTTAAATGTTGAACTGTGTTGCAACTCAAAAAAAACTCAACTCACTACATCCGTGCCAGAGAGGAACCGGGCATTGTTGCTTTCAATTTATAGTTTGTCAAGTCTGATTATACCAGTCTTTGGACACAAGCATTGCCACTATGAACATTGACCAATCAGAGAGCAGTGTGTTATTTTACGTATTTCAAAGATGCGTATATTTAAAAGAGTTTCTGTGATTGGTCGAACCATTTAAAATCTTACGAATAGATATCCGTTAGTTTATAAATTTACCGTAAGACGTCGGAAATTGATAAATTTACGAAAATGTGGACGTAAAATATTACAATTTATCTCCCGTTTAGAATCCTACGGAAATTTATAAACTTCCTAGTAGATTGATAAACTTACGGATCTTGTTATTTTCCGGTGACATATACAAAATTTATGTTCTGAACAGTTTGCACGAAATTAATTTTTCAATTCCCATTTTCCCCTTAGGGTGGATTGTTGGAGAAAGCTAAAAATTCTTGTACCGGTTATTTTTCTTCTGAAGTCTTTCTCTTCCTAAAGATAATATTTATGTAGGTAAGAGATTCTTTGACTAAATTATTATGAGCTAGTTTTCGACCTTCCTAATTCTTAACCGAGTTGTCGTTGTGTGTAACTTACATTACGGCAAAAATTTGTTCAGGCGTTTGAAAATATAAAAATGAAATTATGATAAAAAGACAGATCTTGAGATTTTTAGTCGCCGTGATAAGATTCATATTAAGTGTATGTTATAAAATGGTAAGCTGGCTGACTATCTGACATTATCAACGGACCTAAGCTATAAGGTATAAATACTTGAAAATTTGCACAGAGTTTCCTTTTATAACGTAGGAGAGCACTAAATAAAATAAAATGGGACCTAAACGTGATATCCAGTCAGTAAAAGTAGGTATTTCGGTGTGTGTAAAGCAATATTTTACAGGAGTTGTAATACAACTTATTGCCTGAAAATTGCTGTAAGACACTTCATCGCAGTTTTTACTCTTTTAGTTTTCAATGACCTTTTAAATAAACTAAATTCTGCAAATACGACATACGTCTTATTGATCCAAAATAAAACTGAAACTGCTACGAAGAATTAAGCCCTGGATCTGGCTGCGTAAGTTAAGTACTTTTTGAACTAACAATGTATTCATGAAAATTTTGTGATGTCTTTTGTAGGAAATCTTAGAAACCTCAGAAAAATATTGTCTTTGCATACCCTCGATAAGGGTGTCTCTAACTTTATAACACTTTATGCGGTTATGCCTACCATATTTCATGCAGATAAATATTATTATAAATATTATTTGATAATATAAGGTCGCAACTTTTGATTGCGTTGATTTGGAATTTTAATTTGCACAGCTTTAACTTTATTTAATTATGATAACTATTCCAACTTTAATTTACTTAATTCGAAATGCAAAAAGTATTGACATAACAACGAACGGGGAAGAAAAATCCTTCTTTCATCCATTATTTTTATTGATAATAATTACGAATATGTGAAGACCGCGTATACAAAATAAAAACCAATACGTTTACAACTTAAATAAAAAGTGTCTGTCAAAGTGCGCAATTGCGCATATATTTAAACTGGTACTGTTTATAGCTGTGAGTAATGGGTACGGTAGTTTCCGAGATCCGGTGCACCAAAATAAATTGTTAGTGCATTACTTATGTACTGATAACAGTGATAACCTCGATACATACTTTAATATAGCTATGTGGGTTGTGGATAAAGTATGAGAATATTTAAAAGAATTAATATATAATTAAGGATTTACTTTTTAAAGTCTTAAATATAATGTAGTAAAAACTGTTTGCAATAAAAAAAGGGTAGAGGGAGCTCAAAAGGCATTTATTAATTTTCTGACTTTGTATTTCCCAGATATCCGTACTAATATTATAAATGCGAAAGTAATTCTGTCTGTCTGTCTTTCTGTCTGTCTGTCTGTCTGTCTGTCTGTCTGTCTCTACTTCACGCTTATACTACTGAACCGATTTGAATGAAATTTGGTACAGATATAGTCTGGGACCCGAGAAAGGACATAGGATAGTTTTCATCCCGAAAATCCCCCGGGAACGGGAACTATTATTCCACGCGGACGAAGTCGCGGGCAAAAGCTAGTAGAACCTGAATTAATAATCATCATAATTATTGCATAATATCCCTATATTATCCTCTTACCGACCCAGCTCACTGTGTAAGTCTGTGACCCACCTAAGGTCAGGTGGATTGATATTTCAATGACGTCACATTTCTGTGAAATGGTTTCTAGGGCACGCAGATTACCTTTGGGTGATTCCAGCGGTTTTGAAAGCAGTAACGACGATATATATTGCACAAAATTGAGAAATTCTTCAGAGATCCAATTCTCGAGGGCTTCAGCTGTTACTTTTAACTCGAGAAGGGCTGGACCACTACGAGTATTAATTATTATTTTTTTAACAAGTGTTTGTGCAAGGAAAAATCTTATAAAAAGAGAAATTGGAAAAGTCGCCTCAATAATTAATTATCAAAGTTGTAAACTGAGCTTTATCTACGGGTTTTGTGTGTAAAGTTACTATACTTACTGGTCAGGATACAATCAGCCGGAGTAAGTTAATAATATATTATTACTATAATATCAAAATGTAGCATTGTTTCATCAATATCGAGACGGGCCTGTTGTTCTGGCGGCTAAGCCGGGTTCGATTCCCATCCAGGACAAACAATATATGTTGATCACGATTGTTTGTTCTGTATCTGAGTGTAATTTATCTTTAATGTGTATATATTTATAAATTATATAAGTATGTTTATTAGTTGTCTGGTTACCATAGTACAAGCTCTGCTTAGTTTGGGATCAGAAGACCTAGTATGAGTTGTTTAAGGATATTTATTTATTTATCATCGATTCGTCTTTCTTTCTTAATATATGTTTGAAACGGTTTTGGTTCTAATAGCAGCTTAATATAAAAAAAAGAACTGAAAGCTTAAGGGACAGATAAAACATATCAGCATGACCCCTTGATCCCTTCAACAATACTTGTGCAAACTTTCAGCACAGAGACTAACAACAACACTTCGCAAAACAAACTTTTGCATAACTTCCTGATTGTTATTGTAATCTGAGATGAAATTTGATACAGACATGTTTCTGTCATTGTTTAACTGATTTAAAGTTATGCAAGAAGCATAAATAAGTAAATCATATCACACAAACAACAATAAGTTTATTTAAATTCAATATAAACACATTCCTGTAACTTGTGATGTAATAGCGGATGCTAATAAAATAAAACGATCTTTATGACTTCAATTTATAAAGCGATGCAGTCCCTTAACCTGCAGTTGTATCACGCGGCTGTTGCAAGTAACTCGTGTTTTGAAGTAAGTAAAAATCAAAAAAGTAAAAGCAAAAATCAATCTATATAAAATGGAAAACTGACGGACTGACTGGGCCCTAGTCTGCTATTACAATCGTGTCTCAATGATCGTTTTTTGACGTGTAACGTCAAACTTTTGCCACATTTGCCATACAAAAACTGTCAAAGTTGTTAAATATGCGGCCGATGACTGGTCATTGAGACACGATTGTAATAGGAGAATGATCAACGCACATCCCAAACCACTGGTCCTAGAGACATGATACTTGCAGGGTGTATTTTTTGTAAAGAATTAGGGAACCACTAAGATAGGATTTTTGGTTCCAACCCTAAAGGGTTAAAATAGGGGTTGGAAGTATCGAAACTCACACGGGTGAAGCCGCGGGCAAGAGCTAGTAACATATATTTGCCGAGGCTAGATCGTTTGTTGAAGTGTTCCAACCTGTTTTGGTCCTGGGCGGAGTATCCTTATGAATGTCCTCTACCCTACCACTTCATACAACTGTTCCATCCAGACAACCATTTGATCAATAACTAGACAAACTTTTAATTAAATTATCAATTCTATGATTTTTAATTCAATTCAATTTATTTAATTCAGACAACAGTCTATAGGGTTAGTATAACAGAATTACTTAAAGACTAGTGTTAGTAATACAAAACCTTAACTAGAGTGGATCCTTATCCAGTGGCACAGCAGAGGGGAATCCCACCGGTCTCGGAACACGCTCAGGAGACTATTAGTGGCGGTACGCAGCCGACCGGTCATGGATGCGGCCTTTTTCTAATTATGGCGTAAAAATCATCGGTACTCGCCTCCGCAAACATACCGGACTACAACGCCACGACCGATGTCCCTATACCTAGCGATTGACCATACCCTGCGGATTAACGAATACATTAAATAATTAGTTCTATATTTGTTCTATCGAAATATGCATAACACGTAATTTGTTCCGTTTTAGTTTTTACAAAAAATGACTTCTTCTATAACAGTTAGCCAGCGATGTACTTTTAAATTACGCATTAAAAAAAAACAAAATGTAGATAGGCGATTAGTTCTACATTAACTCTAATTACTTATCTACTTTTTACTTATAAAATTCATTACTTTCAGTTAAAAAAAGACAATACAAAGAAGAAAACCTAGCGATGTATTGTAAAATAAATGTCATTGCGTTTTTTGCAAATGGCGTCACAGAACGCCATTTTGAAAAAAAATGGCCGCCACATAATTGTGTGGATAATAATAATTTATTTACTTCTTTGTATTGTCTTTTTTTAACTGAAAGTAATGAATTTTATAAGTAAAAAGTAGATAAGTAATTAGAGTTAATGTAGAACTAATCGCCTATCTACATTTTGTTTTTTTTTATGCGTAATTTAAAAGTACATCGCTGGCTAACTGTTATAGAAGAAGTCATTTTTTGTAAAAACTAAAACGGAACAAATTACGTGTTATGCATATTTCGATAGAACAAATATAGAACTAATTATTTAATGTATTTGTTAATCCGCAGGGTATGGTCAATCGCTAGGTACGGACATCCACGACCGCCCCAACAGTATCCTGAACGTGTTTTGCTTTAATATATTAAATGGAACTCCTTAATCGTGGACCGATTGGATTTGGAGGCTCAAATTGTTTAGGATTGTCTTGGCTTGTGTATTCACAAGTCCTGCAGGTACTATTAAATATCAAACGATAAAAATACCTAATTTTTTAGCAAAGGTGTTGTGAAATTCTCTTCTATTCTTGCTTTAGGTGGTTTATATTGTAGAATCTAACACGATTTCTGGTTAGACTAATTAGTGAGTAATTTGGAAGTGCATGAAATCGCCTTTGACGTAACTTGGATAGTCGTGATCAACCTGATTAAATATTACCAATCACGACATCTCGGTGATCTTCGGCCTTTGCCACTTATTAACACTTCTCTAATTTACTACATGTTTGTATTTAGCCTTGGCTACTATTCCTCTCTTCATCCACTTTTTATAATCTCGGGCTCGTGGTTGCAGGCCCGATTGCTAAGCTTCGGATGATTCCCAGATCCTGAAATGTGTTTTTGTTTTACAATTTGGTCAGTAATAGGCTGGTTTAAAAATTGATAATGTGGCACCCTTAGACCTCAGAAAGCTCGGAAGACCTGTACTAGTTGTCATTTGGAAATCATCCTTAATGAAATCACGGATCGGAAAGGCTGATATTCAATCTTATCAAGAGGTATCGTCATATACTAAATAAATTGTGGAGATCTAGAACAGTTGTTCCACGTCAAACACTGGTATTCGTAATATGAATCCTATTAAACCGGGAGACGACTCTAATATGGATACAAAAGTATAGAGAGTTGAAAACTGCAAAAAGTCTCACAAGGCGTATAGTGTTACCGAATTTTCAAGGAAGGTCGGATGGACACTTGCTTTATTAAAAATACTTCTATCTAACGGCCTGATTATAATGGAAGACGACCTTATTATATAATTAATTGTTAAAAGACTAGCCAGAGAAATGGTGCAGTAACTTTGAAACTTTATTTTTCCAGAACAGCTTCTATCAACTAACCAAAATGAACCAAGTCGCCCACAACGTCTCCAGAGCAGTAACCTTGCTGGTGCTGATGATGTGCTGGTTCAGCGCCATCGCCTTCAGGAACAGCTCCAGAATCCCGAGCAGGAAACCCAAAATCGACTATGAACCACAATTTGATTGATTTGGATTTATTAACATTATATTGTAGCTTACTTATGAAGCTTTATTGATTCTTAATTATTATTCTAAAGATTTATTATTTATTTAATCTTCTATTTCCATCGATTGTTACAATGCTAAAATATTCAAAATTTACAAATTAAATTACTAATATAATAACAAGGACTTTTAATTTAATTTATTTTTTTCTTTATGATATATCGTTATAGTCAATTACTATTTAGACTACTTACAATATGGGACCCATATCATTATTTTTTCTCCAACCTTTACAACAGCACAAATGACATAATTATTTCAATACCGAATTAAAACCACTTCTCACATAATTCATCTCCATTTATTACTACATCTATTTTTACAAATAATACACATACCTATAATATTAAACCATAATACTGAAAAATCTTAAAATGGAATAGGACTGCTGAGTCTTCTATCAGACATTCTTCTCTTATAAGCAGTAATAGGGTCTGCCTGTAAAGACTTCCTGACTTCAATCTCCTCGGGAGCCAGCGGTCTTCCTCTGAACTCATCCTCTATCTGCTGCAAAGTCCTGTCTTTAGTCTCTGGCAGTAAGAACCAGATAACAACCATACAGTAAGTTACAATACTACCATACACTACGTACGATCCAGACATACCAACACTATCAACAAGTCCAGTAAAAGTCTTAAGAACAACGAAGTATGTGATAGAAAAAGATGCAAGACTTAGGGTCCCTCCAATACTTCGATATTCTAAAGGAAAAACTTCTCCACCAATCACGTTTGGCAAAGGCAACATGCCTGTAGCTACTGCGAAGAATTTGAGGTTGATCAGTAGTAGTGGAACCCAGACAGCATCGTATGGTAAAGTCCCTTGCTGCTTGAAGTAAACGTAGACAGCCAAAGTAAACTGGACCACGATTGCAAGGCCTCCAGTCGCGAACATCATCGTTCGTCTCTTAAATTTATTGATAGCAAAAACAGCTAAACCGTTTGAAATAAATCTCTGGGCGCCCAAAAAGATCATCCAGAAATGTGCGTTTACTTCAGGTCCCACCACTACTCCAATAATATAAGTGCTATAAGCAGACATAGTAATACCACCGGCAAAGTTCACTAAAACATGAGCATGCATCATCAGGACTATAGGCTTATAAAACTCTTTCTTCATCACTGTTGTCATCACATTTCTGATACGGTTATTGCTTTTGTTAAAGCTCTCTGAAATCATGGCTTTTTCGAAGAGTATACGAGCTTCTATCATTTCTTCTAGCTCATCATCTTCGTTGTTACCTCTGAGCCAACGGAAGACTCTCCTGCATTTATCATATCTTCCTTTAGTGACCAGCCAACTGGGAGATTCTGGTGAGTATATCGTCATGATAAGGCTTATGAAAGGGAAGAATGCGCAGATCAGAGCGGTCTTCTGCCAGCTCAGGAGTGATCCAATGAGGTGAACGAAGAAGATGCCAAAGGATTGTGTCAAGGAGACGGTGGTGAGGAAAGCTCCTCGGTTCTTGGGGCTGCAGTATTCTCCAATGAGGACTGATCGAAGAGGTGACAGCATTCCGATTGATAAACCCTGAAGTATTCGGCCAGCGAACAGGATCTGTGAAAAATGAAGATACAATCGTACTTAATTGTTTGTATGTCAGAGATTTTCTTCTTGTACTGATGCGATAATTACATTATTATTGCCAGAGAAATAGTGTTATTTATTGTTTTGTACGCTGGATTTCCTAGCTGATTAAGTCACTGTTAAAAGCTAGTATATTTCAGATCAATTCGAATCTCATAATTATCCTTAAAAATGCAATTCAGCAGGTAACAATACTAATTTAATTGTAAACTTATAGGGTTAATAAAGTTCAAACTCACCTCAAAATTAGTAGCTAACGTGATGATGAACCATCCCACCAGGTTGGGGACAGTGGCTGAGAAGTGGGCCATCTTTCTGCCATACCTCTCCATTATAGGCGGCGTGATGAAACTCCCGACTAGCTGCGTGATACCCAGGATTGATGCTGGAGAAAACCGGGTTAAGAGTTAGTATTCCATTTTAGATGACAGATCTTGGTCTTCACAGTTTAAATAAAAAAAATATAACTTTGAAACAGCGGAACCAATTTAAAAAATATTTGTTTGTAAGATTTATAGTTCAAACAAAACAAAATTATAAAATAATTTTAGGAGGATTTTTTTTTGTATTCGGACTACTTTCAACAGGTTGTATCTGGGCCTATTAGATATTTTCTAGTTAAGTTACGTCGCCTATTAGAAATATCATGGCATTGCAGCAATGGTGCTTCAAACAAAACGTTGCTTAAAAGGGGCGCCGTTTGACAATACAATGTATAATCATGAAAATTCAACATGAATGATGTAACGTTTGTAATCTATTGATTTTAATTTTAAAACAGTGTTCATAGTTTCTTGCACGTTCTTCTCAATAAAAACCTACTGTTTGGAATAAGCAACTAGCTTATATTTTCTGACTGACTGACGCCTTGACAATCAAAAGTACTTGTAAACAGTTTTATTTGAATGAAAAAACATGAGTTTTGAGCTTGATAATATCTCATTCTATACACCTACCAATCCACGATGCTGAAGCAGCATCCAGCTTGAACTCGGAGTCGATCAGATGGAGCTGGGGCAACAAGATGGCAGGGTAGCCCAGCACGGAGCCATGGCCGATGATGTTGCTGCCCACGGCTGCTGTCACGAAGCACTGGAATAAATTAAATAACTGTAGGTACAGGTACTACCATTGATCTCTGAAGAAACCATTTAGTACAAAGTGACTTTGAACAAATTAACAAATGTCTACGGATACTTCATACAGACCATCTGATCCAGGCAGATAGTAACCAAACAACTAATATACAAGCTAATATAAATATACACATAATTATCACACAAGTTTATCCTGGATAGGAATCGAACCTACGACCTCTGGCTTAGCAAGTTAGAGGGCAACTAGCCACTAGACCAACAGGACCGGCAATTTTCTCGTCTAACACCCTTGTGCGGGGTTGCGGAATGTTTATTATTAGTAGGTAACCGTGACCCCGGAACATAAAGGGCAACCGAAGGAACAGAGTGGGTTTTTGTCAGTAAGAGTCTGATACGCCCTCCCGCCGCACCCAGGACGGGAGACGTCATTTGATGATTTCCCACTCCCTTAAAAAAAACACCCTTGTGCTGTTTACAACTACGTATACGCATACTCTACGGCATAATAAATGCTCGTACGTATTTGGCTAGCCTTAAGGAAATTGCAATTTACTTAAGGCTAGCCAAGTAATGGTCACTGGGGGCAAAATTCGGCGAAAACCTTTTGACGACCAAGCGACAGCCGGCTGTCGGGCTACTATTGTCTTTCTATTTTGTCTCGAATCACGACGTGTGTTCAAAGGTTTAATATTAATCGAAAGTAAAATGGAGTCTGTATGTGAAAATAATTTAGCAAAAGAGTAATGGTCAGCTTGGTACCACGGACCTAAGACCAAGGTAATAGGCAAGTTTATTTAAAATGAAATTGATTGAATTGAAGTTTGAAGTTGAAGTTTAAAGGTCTAAAGGACCTAAATTAAGTTCGTATTAAAATCTCATACTCACTTGTTTTAAAAATGGCGAAAATCTGCTTTTCTTTCTTGAAGACATCACTGGATTTTTGTAGCACTATTTACTTACTTAGTAACTTATTTTAGGTACCTACTTAATATAATTAAAAATATTCTCGCATAGTTCACATCCATTGAATACGAAGTTAACTTCGAAATGGAAACATAATTATTGTTGTATTAAAATACTATAAAAATACGTATTTAGTCATATAACTAAATCCGCAAATTCTAAACTCTGCTTATCAATAATTGTGTCACTACTATTACCGCAATATTATCTCAATAATAATATATTTTTATAAAGATGTGTTCATGTGTTATATATTTTTAAATATTAATAAATCGACCTTAATTAAATTTTTTATTAATGATTACTTTTTGTAAGTACTTAGATGTAACAGTTTACAAAAGATTACACTATTTTTTTTCACATTGAAATGGTAAGCTGATTGATTGATCTACTGATTGTTGATATATCAACTTAGAACCCAAACTTTTGGTCCTAGGGACATGACACTTGGAGGGCATGTTCTTTGTAAATTCCAACCCTAAATCTCTATATCTCAACTTCCTACTACCTAACCTAACTATCTATCTAAACTCACTACACTGTAACTGAATTTTTAGCAGAAAAAATACAATAAGACTCAATGTAAAACAACAAATATTGTACCTAAAGAATTAGATACAGAAAAACATGGCCCGGCGCTGATTGCAATTTTTTGTCACCGTGACTTATTGTTACTGTCACCTGCTGTCACCCACGATGCGCTCACTGAAACTGTTCTTGGGTGACAAATCGCGTTCATTTTTGTAATGGACTTCAACGAGGTTGCCGTGATTTGTGCTCTTGAAATACGTACAAGAAAAATGAAACGGAAAAAACTCTACTAAAAAAACCTACACTATATATTGAACTAGCTTTTGCCCGCGACTTCGTCCGCGTGGAATAATACTTGGTTCCTGTTCCCGGGGGATTTCCGGGATGAAAACTATCCTATGTCCTTTCTCGGGTTCCAGACTATATCTGTACCAAATTTCATTCAAATCGGTTCACTGGTTTAGGCGTGATGAAAAGACAGACAGACAGACAGACCGACAGACAGACAGAGTTACTTCCGCATTTATAATATTAGTACGTAAGTACGTATAGTACGTATTACGTCAGTATCCACCAAAGCTATCTTCGTATGTCTATAAACTATTTCGATGTGTTGCAGGCTTTGATAGGTCCTGTGATTACATTTACAACGTTTCGCAAAGCTATTCCAGCAGAAGCAAGGAAGAATATTTTTTGCACCTCTTCTCTACCTTCTCTATTAACAACTTATTGTATATGTCTTCCTCCAACAAAGAAAACGACATCTTTAAAAATAAAAACAAGACACAGCCACACTTTTTATTAGCATACGGATACGTCTACTCCGAACGCACAGTGCCGGCCGAATAACAAATAGTCACCAGTGAGCGGACTCCCATAGTAATGTAAGTACAGGACGAGCGACAGTCACGTCACTCAGGTGTTGCCTGCCACTGGAACTTTTTGTCACCGTAGTATCACGTCACTATAATGAGCGCACTCAGTATAGTTTTCATAGCACTCGACGTAGTGACAAAAAGTCACGGTGACAAAAAGTTGCAGTCAGCGGCGGGCCTTAAAGTGAATATTGATATTAATAATAATTGTATAAATAATTTTAAAATTGATCTCATTAGTACTAATTAATTTTAAATTTGATCTCATTTTGTACATCTATTCTATCTTTTATAGAAAAACACACCAAAATCGGTTCAGTAGTTTTAAAGATACCATTACACCTGTTTAAAAAGGGATAAACAGACAGCGAAACGCGACTTTGTTTTATTTTATTGATGTTAAAAGTCTTCCGTCCTTTTTAAAGGTAATATAAATTATCAGATAAAACAAATAAAACGTAGTCTCGTGTTGATTGATAAACCAAATGTGTTATCAGTCATTCATGTTGTTATCAGCAAATATTACGACATGGGCTAGCCCTGATGGAGGCAAAGGCCGAAGGTTGAAGGTTTATTGTTGGACTTTAATATGTGCTAGTGACCGGCGGGGTTATTACCTATGAAACAGCAAGCAGCAATATTTGCGCAGTGATCGCGCGATCACCGCGCGATCGTCAAAAAAAATCGTATTATGTATGAACCGATTGCTAATCGCTCGCTGATTGTTCTAATGCACTTATTGCTACGATGCCGATAAAGTAGCAATCGCTGGAACTAATTAAATATCACCTTTAACAAAAAAAACTTCACTTTGCTCTTAAAAACCATACTAAATACGAAACCACCAAACGAAAAATGTATATTTTAGTTAACTGATTGCTCCACAGAGGCAGCACTATCGCTAGATTGCTATTTGACGTGACGTATTTTGAATTGACGTTTGAGCAGAAAATATTGCTTAATTATCGCGATCGCTCGGCTATTGCAAGATACGTAATCCCGGTGCGGGTATCCGGTGTAGAATCATGAGTATGAGCAAAAAACATGACCCTCCTTTCGACGGTCGGCGACGGGATTACGTATCTTGCAGAAGCCGAGCAATCGCGATCATTGCGCAATAATCGCGCAATAATTGCTTCTCAAACGTCAATTCGTATTACGTATCAGCAATAGCAATGCGATAGCAATCTAGCGATAGTGCTGCCTCTGTGGAACATGAATTTTTCGTTTGGTGGTTTCGTATTACGTATGTTTTTTTAAAACAATAATCATAAAACATAACACAACGCAGGTGAAACCGCGGGGACAGCTAGTCATACCTAATTTTGCTGCTAAGCTGCGTTGTTGCTTTCCACTTTGAATGGTATGGGTGCCGGTCTAATTGTTCTATTGGGGTGAAACAGTATTCGAGCGGAGACCGCGTACAGGAAAACGCAGCGTGGACAGGCCTCCCGCAAGATAGGCCGATGATTCGAGGTCGCCGGGTCCCGATGGATGCGGGTGGCGCAGGACCTTTGGGGGAGGCCTATATCCAGTAGTTTGGCTGATGATGATGATTATTATTGGCTGATAAAAAACATTCTGTAAATACTTAATGTTTTTATTAACAGTCCTATGGAGAGTAACTTCAGCCACCAACGCTGCACGACATAAGCTTTGAGAATTTTTATTTATAAAGTAGTTCACCCGACGAGCTTCGAATCGCCTGACAGCCAATTATTTGTTTTTTTTAATACTTATTCTGCTATTTGGGATACCGGCCACCGTAGACAAGTGGCATTTTAAAATAGATAGCGAAAACGAATAGATTGTCAAATGTATGGAGATGTCAGTCAAATTGTTAAGCGAAAGCTTATGTCAATTCCATACATTTGACAATCTATTCGTTTTCGTTTTCTATTCTACAATGCCACTTGTCTGGGCCCTCTAGTTAGTTAGATACGACACTCAATTGTTTTGTATTAAAGTTCAAATTGACTTAGTATTATTACGAATGGTTTGTATGGGAGTAAACTGTTTTACATGCAATTTTTTTAATTTTTCTTTACTTCATATATATTTTAACCATCCTTGTACTTCAAGGTATATTCTAAAAAAAATTTGCGATATCGGTTCAGTTGTTCATGAGATTTGCGCTTAGCAATACATTCAGCGGTTCATTTTTATATTACAGAAGATCATATTATATATAATATATCGTTTTAATTTTTTCACTCAGTATGTTATTGCACTATCCGAGACACGCTTACAAACACGAAGAGCTCTCACGAATAAATACGTTTAAAGTCACAATCACACACTTCTTATAAGCTTTTTTATACTGAAAATCTTTGTAGTAAACACATTTTTTATTTTGGCTGTTAAATCTACACAGAAATCATAATAATACCCTAGTCTAAAGTTGATATTAAACTAACCTAGGGATAATTTGATACTTAAACTTAAGAGTTCTCTAGGCGTAGGCAAACCTCTAGGCACACTAACTACAGAGAGATGCGAATATTCTAGAATAGCGAGACTTATGTCCTAAAAAGTATTCCTTAATTTAGAAATCACTTATTTCACAATTTACTTTTTTTAAATTATCTCAGTAAACCAATTAGATACAGTTTCCTTCATGACTAATAATATTTTGTAGTTAAATGCTCTTCGACGCGACATTTCGTGACTAGTCCATTATTAAAAAACCGGCCAAGAGCGTGTCGGGCCACGCTTAATGTAGGGTTCCGTAGTTTCCCGTCCGTCACAATAAGTGTTCCCACTTATAAGTTAAAAAAAGGCTTTTTGTTACGTTGACATACTAAGTACGCAGAAATTATTTTGTACAACCTTTTTGTCTTTTTTGTTTTAAAACTATTCTTTCTAATTTCTATCAAGTTCAAAATAATTTTCCTAGAAAGTACTTATAAAGTTCAACTTTCCGGATTTTTTTCATATTTTTTAAACCTACGGGTCAAAAGTTAGAGGGACGCTTTTTTTTTTTTTTAAATAATAAATATCCTGGGACATCTTACACACGGCCATCTGATCCCAAGCTAAGCAGAGCTTGTGTTATGGTAATCAGACAACTGATATACATACTTATATAATTTTATAAGGTTAAATTTTTCCTTTTGGAGCGATTATATCCAATATTATTGACATTATCAAAAACTGATTTTAGTAAACCCCTTTTCATTTTTAAATACCTATCTAACGATATATCACACGTCAGGCTTGAAATTAAAAAAAAAAACACTACCCTCTTTACATATAGGGGGGCGTATATATACCCTAATAAAACATTTATTTCCAATTTTTATTTTACCGCTTTGTCGGCGTGGTTGATATACATATTGGTACCAAATTTCAGCTTTCTAGTGCTAACGGTCACAGAGATTAAGCGAGGACGGACGACAGACAGACAGACATGGCGAAACTATAAGGGTTCCTAGTTGACTACGGAACCCTAAACAGTAAATGAGTTATTATGAGTGAGTTAAGTTAACCTTCGATCCACAGTTGTGTATTTAAGTCATATGATTGATCACGTTGGGTGTTTGTGATAGACTAGTTTGACTGATTTGAAGGGATAGCATCACGAATGCGTTCCTGGAAAGGAGAAGCAGAGCCGCTACACCAGAACTTATCATCATCTCCCTATCCTTTGCCCAACTATGTTGGAGTCGGTTTCCAGCCTAAAAATAAAGAGAGCACTTATAGTTTATCGCAATTTCATGGTTGAGGATTGTTTGCTATTAAGAATATTTTAGGCGCTGTGAACTTACGTATACACCAACATCATGCATTCATGCCCCGAAAATAAGAGTGGATCTAGCAATTGATTCAAGGCGTGTCCCTCGGTCCTAGCCCAAGTCTCTAAGTCAGTAAAGATTAAGTTCAAAAATTCTAAATAATTCAAGGCATTTATTTTATTTAGACCATTTGCAAGAGTCGGTCGGTCAGCCAAAAAAGTGACGATAATTGCCTGTTTCAAAACGTAGATCTCTATGGAGAAGAGCAGGCAAGAAACTCCACGGACACTCTTGAAATAATCTTGAATTACTTAAATTTATATATATCTTAATATCAATGTGTATAATAATATGTATAAAAGGCAAACTGACTGACTGATAATCGACGCACAGCCCAAACCGCTGGTCTTAGAGACGTGAAACGTAGTCAGTGTGTTTTTGTAAAAAGTAGGTAGATAAGAAAGGTTTTTCCGAAATTGGACCCCTATAGGGGTAAATAAAGTAGGGGATGGAAGTTTGACATCGACGCGAGAACAAACTTGTTATTAATAAAATAATTATTGGTGGTGGTCATTATCATCCCCACCCCCTAGATCAGGGTAAAGTTACTTAGAGTCTCCCCCTTTCCCGTAGAAGTTAATTGCTGGTCACGGTCATTTAAACGGTTGTTATTGATAACGGATCGAATGTGATCTCCTTACCTAAAATCTGTCCTGCCAACTTCCTGATTGCAATCTTAGGAACGTCACTGCACCCTTGCCCCCAAATTAATTCCTTCTGCATGACAAGCGATGTTGTTTTCCAAGATCCAAGATGACCATCTTCTGTCGACGGTGCGTTAGTGTCGACGGCGCGTTAGTGTTCCACGCGCGCCTCAAAGAGAAGGAGTCAGAACAGGAAGGGGCCCAACATATAATAGTTACCGTGACCCTGGAACATAAAGGGCAATTGAAGGAACATGAGTGGGTTTTAGTCAGTAAGAGTCTCACACGCCCTCCCGCCGCACCCAGGACGGGAGCAGTCATTGGATGATTTCCCACTCCCCAAAAAAAAAAGATGACTATCTTCTTACTTCTAGAGTTTCCAACTCTTGATTACCATATATCATTCCTACTGTCGCGCCCTCCAAAATAAATTTAGCTCAAGATCATGGCACAGTCCTGTATGTTACAATATCTAATTGAGGTCCACATTCTGGAGCACAGCTGCTGAAATGGAAATAGGTCAATGGCTATCACTTACTGTTTTGAAATTTGAGATGTTTAATTAGAAATGCATGCGTCTGGTTTGTGTTGCAAAATTTTGCGTGGCCAGTCGAATTGGGAATAGATTTTTCTAGACTCTAAAGAAATACCACTGTATTAATATTATTTACTGGCTTTTGCCGGGACTTCGTCCGCGTGGAATAATAGTTCCCGTTCCGGGGGATTTCCGGGATGAAATCTATCCTATGTCCTTTCTCGGGTCCCAGACTACATTTGTACCAAATTTCATTCAAATCGGTTAGTGGTTTAGGCGTGAAGAAGAGACAGACAGACAGATAGACAGACAGAGTTACTTTCGCATTTATAATATTAGTACGGAAGTGAGGATAGTCAATGTTCGGGAAGTGGCTTGTCCAAGGTAGTATTTCCATTAGACCATGAAGGCACTTTGGAACGTCAATTAGATTTAACAATAGTTGATTCTAGTCGCCCATTCCAAAAGGTTGTTTTATATGGAGAAGAATGGGCAAGAAACTCCATAATTTTGATCCTCCAAGATTGTTTATTGTGTGGGTGTAATTTATCCATAACTAACTACTTATTATTACAAAAAAACTTGATAAGCCATACATTTTTTTATTGTAGAAAGGCAATTAGACATATATAATTATGACCACAACAAATTCTGTAACCTCTTTATAATATACTAGCTGTTCCGCTCCCGTGGGGCGTAGTGTGACGTTAGCCGATAGGTAACTTTTCTCGATTTATGGAACAACACTCTAGATCTTTTCAGTTCGGACTATTAGTTCCTGTGATTAGCGCGTTCAACCAAACAAACAAATAAACTCTTTAGCTTTATAATATAAGTATAGATTAAAATTAATCTAAATAATATTATGTAAGAATACACTCACGACATCTATTTTTGGCGTTCAT
The DNA here is from genome assembly GCA_033675125.1 of Athetis lepigone. Lineage (NCBI taxonomy): Eukaryota > Metazoa > Arthropoda > Insecta > Lepidoptera > Noctuidae > Athetis > Athetis lepigone. Next base: position 12,992,484 of record CM066234.1, read on the forward strand.
TATTATTTAAATATTGCCCCAATCAGACATAGGCCTTTTTTATTAAAATATAGTAATTATTTATGCAAATGCACTTGTATATAATGACAAGCATCAGAATGCGGGGAAAGTGGATGTGCTTGCGTAAGAGTTGTCGCTGGTAGGAGAACACTAGTGGTGTCACTTCACAGGTATCGATATCCGTATACACAGACGGAACCGAATCACAGGTATAGAAATGTTTTTTTTTTTATATTTTTGTAGCTATTAAAAGAAAGAAAGAAAGGAAGAAAAATATTTATTTGGCACACGTATAGACAAATACAGAGCAAAAAACCACATGTTTGAAGAGAAAAAAACTGCGTGTCTCGCGGCTGCGCCAAATAGGTCCAGTTCAGCAAAAAAATATTACTTAATCCTAGTAATATTGGTTGCTGAATAGTTAGAATAATTACCGTGGCTCTGAAACATAAAGGGGAAACGAAGGAACATGAGTGGATTTTCGTCAGTAAAAGTCTGCCACAAAAGCGGGAGAAGTCATTTGATGTATGTTGCGAAATATTCAAAACTATTTAAAAGTGTATGCAACACTGCTAAAGCTCTGTATATTAGTAATAAAATTAAAACAGCAGATGATAAAATAAAAACTACCTGGCAAATAATAAATAATGAAACAGGTAGGAAAAAAACAGCGTAATACAGAGTTTACTTTAAATACTTGTCGCGGACCCATTCATTCGGATACAGATGTAGCTCAAGAATTTGAGATTTTTTTTGCAAATATTCCTTTTAAAACGACGGAAGCTTTAAATTCCTCTCCAGCGCTTTCTGCTGCCTTGCTTAAAAAGAATGTTCCCGCATGCTCTCTAGAGTTCAGATTTCGTCACACAAACCCCCAGGCCGTTGTAAAAGCCTTTAAAGATCTTAAAATTAAATCCACTGAAGATCTTTGGGGAATGTCGGTAAAAGTGTGTAAGTCGATTATCGACACTATTGCGCCGTATTTAGCTTTTATATTTAATACCAGTGCAGACCAAGGCGTCTTTCCGGATTTAATGAAACACAGTAAAGTCATACCATTGTTTAAATCCGGTGATAGTAAAGAACCTAATAATTATAGACCTGTGTCGATTTTGCCAGTACTCAGTAAAGTGTTTGAAAAGTTAATGCTAAACCAAATGTTACATCACTTTTATAAAAACAACATTTTCATGAACAACAGTACGGTTTCACCAAAGGACGTTGTACAACAGACGCCGGTGTCACCCTTATAAGGAACATTTTTAACGCCTGGGAGGAAGCATAAGATGCCATTGGAATTTTCTGTGACCTCTCGAAGGCGTTTGATTGCGTTGACCATGAAACGCTTTTATTGAAACTGGAGCACTACGGGATTAGGGATATGTCTCTTGAGTTAATACGGTCCTATCTAAGAGGTAGGCAGGTTAAAGTTCAGATAAACGGCGTAAACTCACCAGGGTCTGAAATAACTATGGGCGTGCCTCAAGGTTCAATATTGGGTCCGTTCCTATTTCTTGTTTATATAAACGATTTACCCCTACTGCTACAAAATGAATCGAATATGGTGTTATTTGCAGATGACACATCATTAATTTTTAAGATAAACAGACGATCACATAATCTTGACGATGTGAATAACGCTATTTTTCAAGTCCAAAACTGGTTTACAGTGAACAATTTGGCTCTAAATGAAAAGAAAACTAAATGTATTAGATTTATTTTGCCAAACGTTAGAAGTAGTGAATGTGACGTCATATTGAATGGAGAAAAACTAGAATTTGTTAGTGAAACGGTTTTCTTGGGAATCACGCTAGACGAGAAGTTACAATGGGGGCCTCACATAACATCTCTTGCGGGACGGCTAAGCTCAGCAGCTTATGCTGTAAGAAAGATACGGCAATTGACAGATGTAGAAACCGCACGTTTGGTCTATTTTAGTTACTTTCACAGCATTATGTCGTATGGCATTTTACTGTGGGGTAGGGCTGCTGACATTGAATCTATTTTTATACTACAAAAAAGAGCTGTCAGAGCCATTTATAACTTACGTCGTTGCGAATCTCTTAGAGAACTGTTTAAAACGATAAATATAATGACGGTACCTTGCCAATTTATTTATGCGAACATCATGTATGTAAGAAAAAACAAACATATCTTTAATAAAGTAGGTGATAGACATAATTTTAATACCAGGAATAAAGATAAACTAGCTCAACCATATTTTAGACTGTCCAAAGTAAATACATCTTTCATGGGGTACTGTGTTAAATGTTACAACAAAATTCCTTGTGATATATTAAAACTAAATGAAAGGAAATTTAAAACATATATTAAGAATAAATTATGTCAACAAGCATATTATAAATTGGAAGATTACATTCAAGATAAAAATGCTTGGAAGCATGCTGGTCCAGCTCCATAGGATATTTAATCGACAGAGTAGACAAAACCAAACTGGTGGCTAATTAAAACTGATAATGATTAACTACTTTTACTTTTACAATTGTAAATTAGACACAATTCTTTTTTCTAATAGTTGGAAGCGCTGGCTCACACATTATTTTTCATTTTTTGAGGAAGGTAATTTATTTGTAAATGTGTTACACTAAATGTTCGTGAACTTGATTAGCTTCCATTTCCTAATTAATTTTAATTTTAATTATGTTTATATACTCTTTTGACGGAAATGGTTTTGACATTATATACATTCTTCTCTTCATATTTAACAATGTACCAATAATAATATTGTAACAACATTATTTTAAAAGAGTAAGTATGGAGTTTCTTGCCCATTCTTCTCCATACGTAACAACATTTCCGAATGGGCGGTAGATTCACTTTTGTTTTATAAGTATGACGTTTCAAAGTGCCTTTTTTGGGTCTAATGGAAATAAATGATTTGACTTTGACTTTGACTTTGATGATTTCCCACTCTCCAAAAAAAAATCCTAGTAATATTATAAATGTGAAACTTTGTATGTGTGTCTGTGAGTGTATGTGGATATTTGTTTTTCTATTACGCAAAAAGTACTGAACGTATTAAGATCAAACATTATAGTAATATAGCTTATACAGAATAAGACATGGGCTAAACAACATTACGCTATGGGTATACCGCCGTTTACTCGAATTTTATTTGCCCTAATATCATTTGCCATAATAGTAAACAGCCATAATATCATACGACATAATACTCATTTGCCCTACTCTCATTTGCCATATTAGTCACGTGCCAGAATCATTGTTTCCCATAAAGTCACTTACCATAACATCATTTGTCATAATCATTGTAAGCCCTAATTATAACATAATTTGCCATCGACATCGGGTGTGTAACGGTTGTTTACATCAAGAGAAATTGGATGCAATTGGGACTTTAGGGCACCCCGACTCGGACAGGTTAGGTTAGAAGGGGATGGCGGGGTCGTGTGAGCGAGCGAAGCGAGCGAATAGACCCCGCCATCCCCTTCGTGGTTATTTTTTTATAAACCACACAGAAGTAGGAGCCCCGCGGAGCGGGGCTCCGTCGACCTAGCCCACCATCAACCATGCACAGAAAAAAAACCATTACGGGGCTTATATATTTGTCTAATACTTGTTTTGCCATTTAAATATTATGTCTAATAAATATTATGGCACATAAAAATAAGGCAAACAATACTTATGGCATTCGTATCTTATGGTATCTAAAATTCGGGCAATTAAATGTATGTCATATGTCTTTTAGGGCAAATGAAACATTCGGGCAAATGAAATTCGGGTAAATGAAATTCGGGAAAATGATGATTATGGCATATAATCTTCGGGCAAACAAGAGACAGCCTACGCTATACCTTACGGGAGCAGAGCAGTAACCAATAACTTAACAAAACGCGGGTGAGACCGCTGGGGACAGCTAGTATTGTGTCTTTTGATAGGGTTGACTTTTTCACAATTTCAGAGATTTTGTTCAAAATTCATTCCTCCAACTGCAGTTAACATTGTTGCAATTGCAAGCGTTGAAGGTAAAACTGTACACCAATGGGTTGCGATTTTTGGGTTTTTTTGTTTTGGGAGGGGTAAAGGGGGTTCCCTAAACCCCCCCAAACTCCTTCCCAAACAAAGCAAGCGCTTACTTTTAGAGATATAATGATAAATATGTACGATACCGGATTGCCAATTTTAAGGCTTGTGAAGGTCTGTGGGGCTTCGAAAAGTTGAGCCCATACATAACAAACTCCAAGAACTGCAAGATTTATAGTTTAGACACACGGACACACATGGTATCCAGAAAAAACTTATTTTTTCGTAATTTTTTACAAAACTTTCACTTGCACAACTATTGTGACTATGACCACAGATACACATAAGTTTTGGCGCCTCAAATGCCACACTCACACACGATTTCGAAATGGCTAAACCGATTTTGATACAAGATAAAATATATCTAGGAACTATCGCTATATAACCTACTTACAAATAAAAAGAATTGCATCGAAATCGGTTTACTTATTTAAGAGATGACGGGCCTGTTTGTCTGGTGGTTAGTGACCCTGACTGCTAAGCCGGAGGTCGTGGGTTAAATTCCCACCCAGAACAAACTTTGTGCAATGAGCATGATTGTTGGTTCTGTGTCTGGGTGTAATTTATCTATAATGTGTAGTAATGTATTTATAAATTATATAAGTATGTTTATCAGTTGTCTGGTTACCATAGTACAAGCTCTGCTTATTTTGGAACCAGATGACCGTGTGTGAGTTGTCCGAGGATATTTATATTTATTTATTTAGATACGGTGACATAAAAAAGCAAACGAACAAACAGACACACACATAATATGGCGGTACAACGAATAACACCCCTCTTTTTACGTCAGGGAAATGTCATGTTACGAACGTAAAATGCGAAAGGCCCGTATTAATAGAAGTCACTCAATTCTGAGACGCTCTCAAGTTCATTGCTGTCCTTATTTTTTTCCTTTAGAATGACAAAGAAAAAAAAAGCAAATTTTCATTTCAAAAATCATTTCAAAAGTCTCTTTAAGTCCACAAAACTCATAGAATTCATCGACAAATAAATTCACATCACTTTTACTTTTCCCTCCAATACACACATGCTGTAGGTTCTCAATTTTACAGCATTTGATCGAATGGCCACTTGTGGCGTTCTTCAGATTAACTTGACATAAAATAACTGTGACAGATACTGTGTTTTTGTTTTGAGTTTTGGTGTGAACTACCTGAGTTCACACCTGTTAAAAAGCTTAAGTTTTTAGTTAAAAAGTGATCAGTAATTGTGTACTTTCTGTGTCATTTTTGGATCACATAAATTGGAATTTGTAAGTATAGTAAACCTTTAATTTTTATGTCAATGTTTATTAGAATAAACCTTTTAATTTAGTCAGTTACTTACCTAAATTTTCAGGCACAGAAATTTAGCGGTAAACGGTAGTTATTCGGGCTAGTCCTTGTTTTTGTTTGTTACTGAAAAAACCTCTGTAAATACATGTCCGATCGCAAAAAATTAACACTGATAAAAAGCTATAGGTATTATTCCAGCTATGTGATATAAAAATATGCATTACTACGCGAAAACACGCTCCTTAATAAATATCTTTAGAAAATCCAACAAATAATATTGTTTATTATAAATATAGATTCTATTGGTTTGTAATGACAATCTATAAACATAAATCGATTACAATGAGTTCCGTGTTCCACCTTAAGTCAAGGGTGTGATATTACGAGTATACTAGTGATGATATAATAACGATATTATTTCCCGTGGGAAGGGTCATGGCAATCAATAATTAATAAATATACAAAAAATATAATAATATGCCTAATAGCTTGGGACCAGTCACACAGACCATCTGATCCCAAGCTTAACAAAGCTTGTGTCATGGTAACCGGGCTATGATATAAGTACATTCTTAAATCCATACTAATATTATAAATGGGAAAGTGTGTCTGTCTGTCTGTCTGTCTGTTTGTCTTTCTTTCACGGCAAAACGGAGTGACGGAAAGAAGTGATTTTTTAAGTGGAGATAGTTGAAGGGATGGAGAGTAACATAGGCTACTTTTTGTCTCTTTCTAACGCGAGCGAAGCCGCCGGCAGAAGCTAGTAATCTATAAATACACACATATTTTAGATAAATTACAACCAGACACAGAACAAACAATAATGTTCATCATACAAAGTTTTTCCTTAGTGGGAATCGATTCCACGGTCTTCGGCTTACCAGTAATGGATACCAACCATTAAACAAAGAGTCAGTTAGTCAATTCCATTATTTTGACAATAAACTGACTTTCGTAGTCGCAAGCATCACTGCGGGTCCTGGTACCATGAGGTCCTGGTTTGGTTTCCTCGGTATGTTATAAATGTTAAGGGTCAATTTATACTAGCGCAGAGTCGAAGCGCATCGAAGCGTCAATTTTTTTCCAACTAAGCGAAGCCACACGAATGCGCGCGTATTCGCCAGAATACGCGCGCACTATTTTACTTGTAGTAATGTTCTTCAACAGCAGAGCTATTGAATCACTTGTCAGTTGACTCTTTTAACTAAAACGTGTGTAAATGTTTGACATTGATCTTGCTATGATATGACTTATATCGGAAGTTGAAGAAGAAGAAAAAGAAAGCGGAATTATAGTGTTCTTTTTTTGTGTGACGCGTAGGTTCGCTAGTGGCCGCATGTATACGCGACAATGCCACGCACCAATCAGCGTTGTTCATGCGCAGACGCGCGAATTCGAAAGAATGCGCGCGACTTATAAAACCTAAGAGTAATGTGTGCGTTACGCTGTAGAGTTAAGGTTGAATTTGTTATGTTCAGTTTTGGATAGACGCTTCGATGCGCTTCGACTCTGCGCTAGTATAAATTAAATTACTCACATTTATACAGTTCTACTTATATGAACCGCGTTCAGCAAATCCCAACTTTTCTCTTTTATAATATTCCTGTTTTATACGTATTAAACCTTCCTCGTCTTTTTGTGTTTTTTCTTGTGCCTCGGAACAACGTATAACAGACGTTATTTATTGTTCCGAGGCAAAAATCACATTGTCGGCTAGCGCTGAAAACCAGCGTCGTGGACTCATGCCCATTTATGGGTCACGGCATTATGCTGAGCGCTAGCCGTTTCGCGCAGTAGTGACGCTGCTTAAGCTGTCTTTAGTTTTAAGGTTTGTAGTATACTTATAACGTTTTTATTTGTAGCGCACATTGCGCGAAAAAATGTTTTTCTTTCTTTCTTTCTTTCCTATTGAAACATTTTATCCTATTAAAAAACTGTATCAAAATCCGTTGCGAAGTCTTAAAATCTAAGCATACATAGTGACGGACAGACAGCGGATTTATACTATGTAGTATAATATAGTATTTATACTTTGTTTTATACTATGTAGTGATATAATAAAATAATCAACCAAACTGTGACGAATGCCATCCTAAATTGTTGTTTGATAACCTACTTATTTGTGTGTTATTGAACCATTATCTTAACTTATTTAATATTTTTAACGTATGCCGGTCATACTGCGTACGTGACCTTAACGCATGTATTCTTGAGGAAAACCTAAATAAGTTTAAAATTCGCTTAAAATACTGAGATGAATTCTCAGTAGTGCTTCAAATATAACAGGAAAAATATAGATCAAATACTAGGCCCGCTTTTAAAATTTATTGTAGTTTATAATATACTTACTAGCCTCTAAAAAATATCAGTATCTACCTCTGTAAGTTTAAGCGCGTTCGTTATTGCGATAACTTACGATGTGTTTAAAGTGTCGTTCTTAAATAATATTAATACATTTATAATTAAAATACTCAATCAAGTATCGATATAAGCGTGATAAAGTTCAAGCTGTTCTTTTGTTTTTATACGCTAATCTTCGTCAGCTAGTAATTTAATAGGCGAGATGACAAAAAAAAAGTAATTAGTCCGTCAGTTAGATAATCAAAAAATTTGGGACACGTATTTTTTCTTTTTTCTCGTAAACAGAAAATGACGATAATACAGTGCGTTAAAGTTTCGTGAAACGTCACGCCTTTGTATAATTTTTACTCAGAAGTGACGTCACAAGCCCCCTCTCCGGAACTTTGATGCTCTTTATCTTTGTATTTTGTTATTAATTTGATCAAGCAAAAAATATGTGTCCAGTATTTTTGGACTGTCTAACAGACGGACTAAACAGAATGTCATTCTTTTGATGTAGTCATCATCCCTATTGCGTTGTAGAGCTATTTTATACTTTAAACTTTCGCGTTGCTTATTTATACTTCAGTCTTCACTGTTATTCGGGATTTAACGCGCACGTGTCTTTTTTTTCTTTTTTTTTGCGATGTATAGCTATTAAAAGTCAAATTATAAAAAAATATAAAAATTACCGCCGCACAGCCCTAACCGCTTGTCCTAGAGTCATGAAACTTGCAGAGTGTGTTATTTGTGAAGAATCGACAAATAACACACTCTGCAAGTTTCATGACTAAGAAAGGATTTTTGGAAATCCGATCCCTGAAGGGTATAAAAGTTTTGACACTCACGCGGACAAAAACTAGTATGTTTAAATAAACACAGGAGAAATGTTTTTAATATTTTTAGTCTATAGTAGGTGTATTTTTGGTCCTGCACAGCCCGCTAGGAGATGATTCTACTCATAAAAACAAACAACTTTTATTAAGGCACCAACTCCGAAATCTCGAAAAAAATATCAGCTGTTTCTAACAAAAGTTCAATGCCCTCCCAACCGTAATGTATGAAACAGCTAATATTTTTTCGAGATTTCAGAGTTGGTTCCATAATAAAAGTTGTTTGTTTTCATGGGTAGAATCATCTAGACTTAGAGAGTATTTGACTTTGTATCTGCAAAAACGCGTCCGAAGTCGATTGCAAAGCTAAGAAATGTTTTTTGGTGAAAGTCGTTCGATAGTTAATTATTAGATAGTATTTTTGCTATGCTCATCTGATAGTTTAAGATTACCGACAGTTATATAGTTGAAAGTGATGGCTATTAATGGCTACCCGGAAACGAGGCGCAAAAAGTTAATTCTAAGAATTGAGAAAACTAAAGGCTCTAACACACCGAATGCGTATGCGTAGACGTAAGCGTCAACGTGAACGTGCGCGTACCACTGAGTGTGCGTGCACGTGGACGTGATGACGTTACGCAAGCGGTGTGTCCTGTCTTATACAGTTCCATACATTAAAGGCTCCAGCACACCGAATGCGTATGCGTAGACGTAAGCGTCAACGTGACGTAAACGTGCGCGTACCACTGAGTTGTAATGTTTGGAACTGTATAAGACAGGACACACCGCTTGCGTGCACGTGGACGTGATGACGTTACGCAAGCGGTGTGTCCTGTCTTATGCAGTTCCATACATTACAACTCAGTGGTACGCGCACCTTTACGCTTACGTCTACGCATACGCATTTGGTCTGCTCGAGCCTTTAAACTCAGTGGTACGCGCACGTTTACGTCACGTTGACGCTTACGTCTACGCATACGCATTCGGTGTGTTCGAGCCTTTTACTCAATACTTTTTGTTGGTTTCAAGGTTATTGCACTTTTTCTATATAAATAGAGTGTTTTAGAGTTCTGTAAGGTTGCCCTATTAATGAAAAGATTGAAATAAATCGTAAATAAAACGTATTTTCGCTTGGTTTTTTTATAGCAATAAAAAAACCAAGCGAAAATACGTTATACGTATCTTGAAAATAGATATTAGTACATTGAAAATTTACATTTGGTTGCATTTGTCAGAGGATCAGTAACAATCTATTATTAGTGACATTAATAAGTTATGTGTATCTTTTAATCACCATCTGAAAATATTTAAAGACTGTATTATATATTATCACTATAATAACAAATCTATATCCTACATTATTTTTTCGTAGCTTAAGTTTCGGTTTATTTTTTAATTAGGTTTTCTGCAATAAATCTAAATATATAATCATACAAAACTATATTATTATATAAAATGGTATACTGACTGACTGTTGAATATCAACGCACAGCCCAAACCGGTGATCCTAGAGACATGAAACTTTGAAGGTGTGTTATTTGTAAAGAGTAGTATCTGGTAAATCCGTACTATCCGTACTAATATAAATGCGAAAGTAACTCTGTCTGTCTGTCTATCTGTCTCTTCTTCACGCCTAAACCACTGAACCAATTTGAATGAAAGGACATTGACCATCATAGTATAGGACGCCGTTGCGCATAAAAAAAAATGGAAACTTAGTGCAAATTGGATATAAAAGAGGGGAGAGGTCGTACTTTCCAAGGAAATAAAAATTATCTACTTATTTTTAGGGGTTTTTGTTGAATTTTGATTTAAATGTGCAAGTTTTGAGGTTAGTTATGTACCATAACTTCTACCAAAAAAAGTACTAATTACAACAATATTATGATTTCTATTCTCATAAAACAAAACAGAATACTTTTAACAAACCAAAGTTCCCAAGTAAATGGTAATTAGGTCATACTAAATCTAAGTGGCTTATAGGCATAAAGAGTAGAAAATAAACGGCCCCGCATAGAATGGGGTTTTCTATCCCCTTTTTAATTGTTATGATTTATTTTTAAAATGATGATTACATGATTCGAGACACAATAAAGACAATAGCAGGGCGACAGTCGGCTATCGCTTGGTCGTCAAATGGTTAAGGTTTAAGGTGGTAAGACGGGGACCGGCGGACATGACGAAACTATAAGGGTTCTTTTTGTAAAAACCATTTGAAACTAATTTATTATTATTATCATACGAAATCTTATTTTAGTCATCATTGCAATGCGTGTAATTAAACATTTCAAATATTAATGTGTGGAAATAAAAATATTCAAAAGTCAATGGCATTTATTTCACTTAGATTATTTACAAGCACTACTGAATTTTCAGAGTTGGTCGGTTATTCAGAATACTCTGTATGTTTTAGCTCTCAATGTGGAAGATCTGCAGACAAAGCACACATGTAGATGTCCATAAGCTCGTTCAACACTCATTACACTTCTCATTCCAGTATAATATAACATTCCTGAGAGAAGAGGATGTTCTTCTGACATCTGAAAATAAATATAATAAATATTATTACATATTATTGATTGATCTTAGCATTAGTTTAATAGGAAATTGGTCCGCGTGGAAACCGAAAATGATTCTAATAGGATTTTCAAATAGTTTTTTTTCGTTATCTGCTGTTACAGTTAGCTGTACAACAAAATACAAATAGTGTTATTGACTTGGACCATCTTTGGTATTATCCATAATAACATATAATATTGTTGACAATATAACAATAATGTGCTCATTTTCTACTACACTAACGTCAAAAAAGCGTGTAAATACAATATAATAAGATACTAACCGTTGCCGGATTAATCCAGTATCGTAGAATTGTAACCATTGCATCCGTTGCTTCCCCCAGTTGGCGACGGGGTAGAAGATGTCCAGAGCAAGGGGGGCACAGTCCACACTGCGTGTTATTTTTATTTTAACAAAATTGTCGGTACTGCATAAAGAGAGAAACGATCCGAAGTCGTAAAAACGTCGACGTACGAAAGTTTTGAAAAGATTGCTTGATCGCGCAGAAATCGGAAGAGTCTGCTGTACACGAACTAACCGCAATGATTCGTTATCTAATAACGCAAAATAAACTCAATTTTCAATAAAAATATTCGTCGCTTTGTTTTACTTGAAAGTGTCAATTTTGACTGTTAACATTTGAATTTCCGTGGCAGTGCTACCCACAGCTGATAAATATCAACCATAAGTGATAACTTAGACACCTAAATACTTTTTGTTAGTAAAATAAAATTATTTTAGAAATGTTAATTAAATATAAATTGTTGGTAACGCAAATGAATGTTATAGTCGTAATTATTTTTGAGACATCAACGTGTGCTCTTAAAAATAAAATATGTAATACTATCAGTTAAGACTGATTATGGGAAGGTTTATGAAATTGGCAACACTGCTTTCACGTAAGTACGTCATTAAAGGAAGAATACAACAAAGTCGTATAAATAACTAATTAAATATAAAATATTAACCCCTAAAAAGATTTCCATGAAGTTATTTTAGGAAAGTTAAAATATTATGTTATGATTTATGAGTATATTTTTGTGGCTATGCCCTCTTATTTTAAAGCGATGCTAGATTTGAACATTCTCCTTTGGTACAGATATAGTCTGGGACCCGAGAAAGGACATAATAACAGATAAGGACATTTTCATCCCGGAAATCCCCCGGGAACGGGAACTATTAATCCACGCGTACGAAGTCGCGGGCAGAAGCTAGTTTCAAATAAAATAAAGACACTCGTGTAAGCTGGATCTCTCTCTTAGGGTACAGAACCCTTCACATGCAAACCGTAATTCACCCTTGTCCAATGATTTTAAATATTCCTTCTCAACACGGCGCTTAAGCGTACTGTCAAACTGTCAATCAAGTTCTAGATTTACAAGTTATACAATTACCAGAATGGATTAATCTGGGTCAACCTAGACCTGGGGGCCTCCCACAAGCCCTTATTAGCAGTATTACTTCGATACACACGATTTGAGACGGCGCCGGCGCTAAACAACGTGTCTAACGCTGTCACTTGCACACTCTGGAACAGGAATAAAACAATCTTACTTTAAACGTCATGGTAATCCACCTGGAAGTGAAAAGGCCGTTAACCTGGAACTTTTAAAACAGTCTAAAAAAACTTGTCCTTTTTTTGATGTTGTTGAGATTAATTATCACCACGGCATGGTATACCGCAGTTAATTGAATTTTGAAAATTAACTCGGATTAATTTTTGACTCCGAGAAAGAGAGCTTCGGATTTGGAGTAATTTTTCTCACTTCCTTCATCACTCGGTGGCGATAGTGTCGAGCTCATTCATTTGAAGAATACCAAACCACAGATTACTAAATAGTTACTACGTACTAAACTTTGATTTTGACTTTGTTCTCACTGCTGATTAATTTTGCGAGATTTTTGCGTTTAGAATAGCATTGCAGCCGATTGGTCATCCTCGACCCGTCTCTCGTTTGAAATAAAGCAAAATTTGGGTTTTTCAATTAGTTATCTACCGCCTTTTCCATGGTCTATCGATTACATGTGTTGTCTCTCTTTATAATATTACAGTACACATACAGATTTAGAAAAGGTAAATAATTAAAAAAAATAAAAAACACGACTGCCATGACAAAAAAGAACTAAAAGGCAAAAAACAAGATTGTTCATAGAAAATTATTATTACTGTTTACATAAAAAGTGAAAGGTCGCTCATTCAGTCACGGGCTCTATAATTATGAAAAATCCAAAACTACTTGATTAACAAAACTAAAATTACGTTGCAGTCGGACCTTTCCGCAGTATTTGAATATTCCGCAAGGCGGTCCCCCGATTGCTACGTAATTTTAGTTTTGTTAATCAAGTAGTTTTGGATTTTTCATAATTATAGAGCCCGTGACTGAATGAGCGACCTTTCACTTTTTATGTAAACAGTAATAATATTTTTTTTACATATTAAAATCCGTTAAAATTTTGCAAAGGTTGTCAGAGTACATAGGTCGCTTATCACAATAATTATCACATGTTTCTCGTGTCATTTGTGTCGGTATCAAAACACACTGAGTTTCTTCTTTTTATGACATTTTCATCTCGCAGTTCAGCTCTACCGCTGTTTATTACTGCTTAACCAGACAATTGAGTTTCTTCTGGTCGAGGCAATGCTTTTACACTCTGAGCCAGAAATATTCCCGAGAAAGGCGTTTCTAGAACAATGTAGTCGCTTCGTAGGGTTCTAAAGTAGCTTTTGGCCACAGAACGTGGTGTTCCGACGCTCCTGCGGACAAGTTCTACCGGAGTGCACAAAGACTAGTGCAACGTAGTGAAGTTTTACTAAAATAGATTTAAGTTTTATTACTAACACAAATGTATCACTTGTGTGTGTTAGGTTAAGGTATTTATCTATGGGCCTAATAAGTCTGAAATAACGGTTTCATTATAAATAAAAAATATTATTTCTCGAATACGAAGGAATGCTCTTGATGCCATTTGAATTTCGGAAGCACAGACGAAAGTTACAAATTGCCATAACAACAATTACCTATATCTATAACAATGGAAATACCTTGGTTGAAGTTGAGAAAACATGCCAATAAGCTGTACGGATTGCAATTTCGTTTAAACTTTATATTAGGTAATTTAAAAAAATCATACGTAGAAATCTATATAAAAACTGTGTAAATCCGAACATCATCATAATATGATGGAAATATGGTCGAACTGCAAATGATTTTGAAACTATAAATTGGAAGCAACAATGCCTGGTTCCTCTCTGGCACGGATGTAGTGAGTTGAGTTTTCTTTGAGTTGCAACACAGTTCAACATTTAAAACTAATAAAAACGCACAAGCAAACTGGTTTATTTATGTTCCGTGGCAAACAATGGCGGCCGCGAGGAAGGAGAAGTGACACGTGACAGTCAACCAATCAGATCGCGCGTAGCGTTTGGTTACTGCTTACTTATTATTTTACAAGTGAGTTCAGTAAGTTTATCAATTTACGAAAATGTGGACGTAAAATATTACAATTTATCTCCCGTTTAGAATCCTACGGAAGTTTATAAACTTCCTAGTAGATTGATAAACTTACGGATCTTGTTATTTTCCGGTGACATATATATTAAATTCTTTTTAATTCTGATGAAAACGTTCATTCCATATTTACCCCATTAAGGGTGGAAAAAACATTTTTTTTATTTTCGTCCGAAAAGTTAAACACCAAGTACCCAGTCACTAACTTCAATAATGACAGAATTTCGTTCAAACTTTCATCCCCTATTTTACACACATAGGGGTTGAATTTCTGAATTTATACTAGCTCATGCTTTTTTTAATGTCGTCCACATTGTTAAACACCAAGTTTCCAGTCACTAACTTCAGTAATGTCAGATTATTGTTCAAACTTTCATCCCCTGTTTCACACACATAGGGGTTGAATTTCTAAATTTCTATCTCCGTCCAAAATGGTAAACACCAAGTTTCCAGTCACTAAGTTAAATAATGACATATTTTCATTCAAATTTTCATCCCCTATTTTACACACATAGGGGTTGAATTTCTAAATTTTTATCTCCGTCCAAAATGGTAAACACCAAGTTTCCAGTAACTTACTTCAATCAATAACGACAGATTTTCATTCAAAATTTCATCCCCTATTTTACACACATAGGGGTTGAATTTCCATATTTTTACTAGCCTATGTTACTCGGGACTATGTACGGATTGTAACGATACATCATACATCTAAGGGTCAGAGCCCGTACGTCCCCTAAGATTTGTCCCCCAGCATAAAAGTTGTGGATTCGGCCCCTATATAGGTGCCCGTTGGTCTCCTGGTAGGGCACCAATTAATATTTTAATAAAAATATTATTTTTAAGGTACCCATTCGTCTCCTCTAATATATACACAATATAAGTTAAAGATTCGGCACCTATTCAGGTGCCTATTGGTCCCCTGAGATAAAATCACCTATATTTTACCTAAAAACGGCTAACATAGTACACTTGTGAACAGTTTATTAACGCAATTAATTTAATAAATCATAACAGATCATTGAAAAAAGAGCTACGATGAATGATAATCCGTCATGATAATAATGTAACCTGTCGATAGGCTTACGATGTAATATTGTCTCTTTACGAATGGCTTGTTAAAAAACGGGTATTAATGATTGAAAACTTAAGAGAACAAAAGTACTAGGCGCGCAGTAACGTGAAGTAGTCATGTACGAAAATCTAAAATTCACTGTGTTTTTAATTTTCTCACAAGATCACCTTAATCAATTCAAAGTACTAGGCGCGCAGTAACGTGAAGTAGTCATGTACGAAAATTTAAAATTCACTGTATTCCTTAATTTTCTCACAAGATCACCTTAATCAATGCAAAGTACTAGGCGCGCAGTAACGTGAAGTGGTAAATAGAAAACGATCGATCGACGAATCGATTAATTATTTTGAAGACTGACTTTATGCCTAGAGCCTAGAGGCATTTTATTAAACTTAATCTTATTTGAAATACTTAAACATGATATTTAAGGAATTATTATATTTTTATTTTACCCTTTTCTGCGCGACTGTACCAGGACTATATACATGTACTTATATTAGAAGAATGAATTATAATAGATATTCTTCAGGGGGCGAAAAGGCCCCTCAAAAGTTCCAGGGGACGAATGGGCACAGGGTGCGAATCTTAGGGGACGTACGGGCTCTGACCCCTAAATCGCTTCAGGCATTAAGAAGTTATGGTGGAATAAAGAAACTCACATACATACATACATACATGAATCTTGAAAACATAACACTCCTTTTTTTGGGCAGTCGCATGACTGCCGTCTATTATTAATCAGCAAGACAGGTTCTAGCCACGGCTTAGTACTTTAGTAGACGTTTCGGCCGCTGCGTTTCACCCGCTCCGGTCGAAGCAGAAATTTAATTATATTTTATTATTATCAGTTGTAACACAAACTCTAAGCAGCGCTTAACTTGGGATCAGATGACCGTGTGTGAGTTGCCCCAGTATATTTATTTATTTATTTTTAATAATTAAGGTTTGATTTATATAAGTATGTCTGGTTACCATAGGACAAACTCTGCTTAGCTTGGGATCGGATGGCCGCGTGTGAGTAGTCCCAATTTTTTTTAAATATTGTTTTTTACTTTATTTTGTGCGGCGAGAGTGAAATGGTAATTCGTTCTGGCCGTTCAAAAATAGCTTTCGTGCGAAACACTCCTCAAAAACATTAACGAATATAAAATTGTTGTTTCGGCCGCAGCGGGCGAAACTCAACGGTCGATGATAAGCCTACTAATCCCTAGCCACTTATTAACAATTCAATAAAAACATATTGATTTACGACTGTAAATAAACATAGATATTAACAATATGTATGTGCTTAATTCCCACGATATCTTTCATTTTCTTGCATAATAATATGTTGCGTTAATTAGGTACATAAAACAAATTATCGAAGTTATTATGTACAGAACAATTAACCGGTTTTGAAAAAAAAACGCATTTTGTGCAGTTTATTTTACTGTACAATTATTTGTAAAGGAATTAGACTAGACAAAATATTGAGGGCAAACAGAAAAAATATATCTTAATTATTTCTACAGTTTTATGAAAAAGAATTTAGCAAAAATCACCAAATTACTACATAAAACAAAATTTTACTAAAAATACGTAGGTTGTATCTTCAGGAACGCTTGAAAAACATACGGTTTTATGTATAATATTAAATTTTATTAATATTTTGATTAGACCAGCCTGTTAAAGTCCTATTTTGGCATAAAAGCCGCCTCATATAGAAAACACACTTGCATTGATCACCACGCTGGCTTAAAGCGGATTCGTGAATCCGCTTATACTAGATGTATTTTTGGTCTTGCACAACCCGCTAGGATATGATTCTACCCATGAAAACAAACAACTTTTATTATGGAACCAACTCTGAAATCTCGAAAAAATATCAGTTGCTACATAGACCTACATTATGGTCGGGAGGGCATTGAACTTTTGTTAGAAACAGCTGATATTTGTTTCGCGATTTCAATGTAGGTTCGATTATAAAAGTTGTTTGTTTTCATAGGTAGAATCATCTCCTAGTGGGTTGTGCAAGACCAAAAATACACCTAGTATAGTTGGAGCTACTGACTTATATTCATCATGCTTATATAGCTTTCTTCGCAGTTCCTTCTCCTTAAAATAAACTTCAGAGAGATTTTAAATATAAGCTTATTCAAATAGACATAATAAAAAACCTTAAACGTCACTTCACTACGTAATTTATGCGTAGAAAAAAACCATTCTGTAGTAAATAGCAAATACATACCTACAAGTACGTATAATTGTAATTGTAACTAAGTAAATGACGCACACAAGTTGATATAAAAACCGTGTTTTATAAATAAATACGATACAAAGAATTTGTAACAAATAACTGTTGATCACATGACTTGATTTTGCGCGTGATTCTATTTCATCATAATAATTATTATTTATCAGATATATGGAGATGCAATAAAAGAGTATAACTCACACAAAATGTATTTGACAATTATAATCATTTGTCTGGTTACTATGGTACAGGCTCTGCTTAATCAAGATCAGATGTCCGTATGAGAACTGTCCCAAAATCTATTTATTGAATTTACCCCTTTGGGGGTTAATAAATAATAATACCAGCCTATTACTGTCCCACTGCAGGGCAAAGGCCTCTTCTCTTACTGAGAAGGCACAAGCATTGATCACCACGCTTGCTCAAGGCGGATTGGCGATTTCGGACTCATATTAACTACTTACAAGTCCAGATTTCCTCACAATGTTTTCCTTCACCGAAGTCTATGATGTCTAAGATAATCTTTAGAAAGTGCATTAATAATAATATATCTAATATATCTTCGGACAACTCACACACTGTTATCTGATCCCAAGCTAAGCAGAGCTTGTGTTATGGTAACCAGACAACTGATATACATACTTATATAATTTGTAAATACATACATATTATAGATAAATTACACCCAAAAAAAGTACATGTAAAGTACATGTGAATTGAAAAAGTCACATTGGTACTTGCCCGGATTCGAACCCGCAACCTCTGGCATGAGAGGCGGGCGCCTTAACCACTAGGCCATCACAACATTTGGGGGTTAAATTTCAAAAAATATTTTTAGTGGCAAACTGTGATTCAGTCATATTATTATTAGTTTTTGCTTCTTTCTAACCTGCTAGCGAACTACGTCGCGGGCAGAATCTAGCAAAAAATTAATCACAAACACGGTCTGGATAAAATTTAACGAAGAATTCAATACCTGTGATGCGTCACCTCCAGGAAAAAACATAATACGTAATACAAGAATTAACAATAATATACCGACAAATTGATAACCTCCTCTCATTGGCTTAAATGAGCCTTGTTACAAAGATTTAAGAGGGGAACAAAATGAGGAAATTAAAATTATTTCCAATATGTGAAAATAACAGTAAAGGTGGCCATTGACGTACGTCCAAAATTTGATTGTGAGTGTCGAATCGTCATGCCAGAGTTGGTTGGCCGCCTAAACCATTTGGAGTGACGCCACAGTTTTACGACTAGACCGACGCGAAAAAATACCTTTATAACGCGCCATCAACCTTTTGCAAGAAATATTCGGTTTTGTTTAGCTTTTCGCGTGTGTTCAGCTCTCGTATAAAATCGTTGACTTAGGGCCTATTTCACCACCACCAGTAAAGTCAAGTAAGCTAATTTATTTATTTAGGATTTTCAACAGAGGATACACAAATTACTAAAACTGTGAGACAAACATTAGGAACTGATTACTGTGTTCCCACCACAGCATGCGTGTTGAAACCACAGCATGCACTTAATAACTAGTTACAAAAAAGTTTGACGAGACAATAAAAATAAAATATAAATTTTTTACAACATAACAAATTAAACAAAAACATGTGGTAATTTAAACTTAGAAAAACAATAATAAAATAAAACTACACAGAAGACAACAGGGTCAATTACTAGTTAAAGTCATCCGTAACTACTCATGCCAATTTCACCACGTCCAAGTAGCAATACTTACTCATAAGAAACTGGCCCGTAACTTACTAATGAGACGTATGGTTTTCACATCATTATTCATCTTAACCAATGAGTTACTACTTGGAGCATTGTTTTCGCTTGTGAAATTGACAGAAGATACTTATAGCTTTAAATTGCCAGTTAACGCTAACTGGGAATTAACTAATCAACGCTTTACTTGAAGGTGGTGAAATAGGCCCTTATGCTGAATAGAGAGCTGATTAAATCTGCGTAGCGTCTTATCCATTAGCATCATGTGTCTTTCTACATTTCCATTTTCTAGTATTATCGAGTGTTAGCTGTTTAGCGCGGGTTTACCCCTATTTAGTTAGTTATTAGGTTACTGCTCTATTTCCGTAGGTTATAGCGTAATGTAGCCTATGACACTCACATATAAGGCTTTATATTGGCAATAGAATAAAAAAACTATTTCAATAGATCCAAAGATTACACCCTACAATTTCTAAAGCAAGGTAAGTAAAAGCGTGGGGCGCTGGAACAGGAAAGATTTTTTGTATACCTTGCTGAGAAATCAAGTAAAGCGATGTTTCGGAAAGCAGTTTACAGAAATCGGCGCTCTAACTACAGTTGCAGCACGACTAGTAGGAGGCTCTACATTAAACAGTCTGTTCAAAGTACCAGTCAACAGTGGCAAAATGTTGAGTTTGTGTTCGTGTATTTGTTTACAAGAAAGTCTTTCCTGCTTCTGTGCTGCTGTGTTTTTTAAACTATTAATTTATTTAAGTGGAGATAGTTGAAGGGATGGAGAGTAACATAGGCTACTTTTTGTCTCTTTCTAATGCGAGCGAAGCCGCGGGCAAAAGTTAGTATTGCATATAGGGTCCCATAGATTAATCTACACAACACACATAAAGTAACAATGACGCAATTTTGAGGTAAACTCACCAATATCGACCAGTTAAAAGAATTGAGACAAATTCCGATTGCCTTGAGTTGATAGCGCGCACGAGCCGTCCGCCATCTTGCATCTTACGTCAAGACGTCAATTGTTTTGTTATTTTATTTGTGAAGAATTGTTTATAGTTATAACAATTTATTGTTTATGTTTCATTTGGTATTTACCAGAAATTAATATAGTAATGCGTATGGTAATTTAATATGTAACCAGGCAGATAGTGACGTGTTTAAATTATCACATGATTTTTGCGAATTTATCTGCGATTCGCTGAACGAATTATTTGTTGCGTAATCGATTACGCCGAAGTTTGACCTCCTGTTCCGTTGGTATTGTGAACTTCGGAGCTTGGGGTCGAATCTCAGGTATAAATGTTATCAGGTATAGTGTAATACATAAGTGTTATTTTGATTTTTCATTAAGAATTTCTCAAAATCCACCTTGATGGTGCAACACTTCAACGTGAAATTCGAAACTAACTGTCACTTTTAAACGCAATATTGTAATATCACGACTCCAGAGTACCTCTTCGCCAGATCTTTAGCTATTATACATCCAGTTGTTGCCAGGTGCCCTTCTTATTAATTCTTATAGCAATTCTTCTTCTTGTAGCGTTTTTCCACTACTGGAGCTTGGCCGTCAGCTCTGCATACCGCTCCTTGTCCTGTTCGAGGCGAAAAAGTTCTTCAACTTTGACTATATCGACCCATTGTCTTATGTTTCGGAGCCACGAAATCTTTCGTCTCCCGACACATCTTTTCCCCTCTATCTTTCCCATCATTGTAGTAATTGTATAATATTATTATCAACAGTCGTATATTTTAAAAATTCAGTCCAAACCTACGCTTAGATAAGAACACTATTGTATACTTTGTAACTAATAATGACTATTATATTTATAACTGAGCAATTTACAATATGGGCGTAAAAGGGTTATCAGTGGTATTTTTATAAGACTTCCTCGATTCATTTAAAGTGAGTTATTAAGGTTTAGACTAAAGGTCATAGCCCACACGACTCTGCTCCCACCCGGCAAAAATACTATAATTTAAATATGGGCTTTGAATATTGCTCTTAAGATATATTTTAAATTAGTATCATAAATTAGCAGATAGCTCGCTGTCAGCAAGCTTACCGCCGTCAGACTGCTTAGTAGTTGACGCCTCGCTGGCCGCACGTCGTAGACAAGCGGTCGGTGCGGTGTCCGCACGCTGTCGCCGCTCAGTCCAGGAGGGGTCAGCTTCCGTAGTGCGTAGCGGTCGGTGGGTGGATAGCTGGCCGTCTGCTAGCTGTCGCCGCGTGGACTGCTGGGTGCCTGCTAGCTGTCACCGCGTGGACTGCGAGCACTCGTCTTAGTTTAGGGTGGTGTTGGGTGGGAGCGGTGTTGGAGCAGAGTCGTTTAAGTGTGCTATGACCTTTATATTTAACACTCACCTGAAGTACACTTCTATTGGGGTCATCATCATCTCCCTAGCCTTTTCCCAACTATGTTGTGGTTGGCTTCCAGCCTAACCGAATTCTGCTGGATACCGCTGTGTTACGTGGAGCGACTGCCTATCAGACTTCCACAATCCAGACTGGGCGGCACGATACCTCTTGGTTAGACTGGTCAGACTTACCCGTCTGTCTGTCTTACCCGTAACGACTGTCAAAGTTACACTTAGGACCACCGGGACCAACGGTTTTACATGCTTTCTGAGACACGGGACGTCCAGGATAAACTTTAGAAAGTTATGAATTGATAAAGTCATATTAGTTAGAAGTACACTTCCATATTCCCCAATCCCATTTCTTCCCTAAGAGACCATTTTGAGATAAGATATTATCACAAAATGTTTGTTTCTGCCCGCGACATCACGACCCGTCCGTCCGTGCGTGGACCTCAAATAGGGTTAGGTTATACACAAAATCTACCCTCGAGGTTCCAAATCTGTACTTGTTTTACGAAGAACCAAAATATCTGCCGGTCAAAATCGTAAAAGAGTCTCTTCAAAATCGGTCCCACCCATTCTGAGATCAGACGGCGCATAGTTACAAAACATCAAAAAAATACGATTACCATACATTTGTCTATTTTTTGAGGAAACGCTACTATTATGACATAACAAACAGGCCACTTATTATAATATAGATATCGGCTGAATTTGCAATCTACATCCGCATGACATAATCTTAAGGGCTTTCTAATCAATTCGGAAACTGTTGGCCAAGGTCTTGCAAAAAGATAAGATTATTACATCTTAAACTTGTACCTGACTTCTGCTATCGTCCTCTGTTGACATTGATATCTTCTAAAATTTATCTAAAAGACTAGCTTTCGCTCGCGGCTTTGCCCGCGTCGATGTCGAACTTGTCATCATCCACTTCCTATCCACTATTGTAGCCTCTTTAGAGGTTAAATTTCCAAAAATCCTTTTGTGGTAACATCTTTACAAGAATACACCTTTCAATTTCTTGTCTCTAGGCCAGCAGTTTACGCTGTGCGTTGAAATATGAACAGTCAATTATATAATAGAAGACACTGACAGACTAAATCTCTGACTGTTAAATTATCAAGGCACAGATGAAACCACGCACTGGCTCTTAGAGCATACAGTTTTGCCCAAATGTTCCTTAGATGATATAAGTTTACACATAGGAAGTATAATTAGTAACTTTATACTCAAATAGCGAGCGCTCCTGCTTTGCACGGGTGTTACAAATCTTTTAAAATCCCGACTTTACTATAATATGCATGTATGAACATACCTATAAACCTTCCTTATCAATCACTCTATATAAACGGCATCAAAACCCGTTGTGTAATTTTAAAGATCTTAGCAAACTTAGTGACAAACACGGACAGCGAAATGCGATTTTGTTTTGTACTTTGTGTGTAGTAAAGATTCAGAATCTTTGATGGTAATTAGTTAATTACCATAAAAACCAAAAGCTAAAAACATGAAATTAGCACAATATTTTCTTTTTAGGAGGTAAATGCCCCAAAAATCAAGAATAGTTACTGTGGCCCAGGAACATAGAGGGCAACCGAAGGAACATGAGTGGGTTTTAGTCAGAAAAAGTCTGACACGTCCCGTCCCGCTCTGGACGAGAGAAGTAATTTGATGATTTCCCAGTCACCAAAAAGAAACTCCTGACGAAGTAACATAGGGGAAGTTGACTAAAAAATTACCTGGCGATGCCTAGTAGCGTAGTATTTAGTCATCTCCCTAGCCTTTTTCCCAACCATGTTGGGGTCGGCTGCCAGCCTAACCGGATTCAGCTCGATACCGGTGTTTTACGTGGAGCGACTGCCTATCTGACCTCCACAACCCAGTAACTGGGCGACACGATACCTCTTGGTTAGATTGGTCTGAGTTTCTGTCTAACCAGTAACGACTGTCAAAGTTCTACGAATGACAACCGGGACCAACGGCTTTACGTGCTTTCCGAGGCACGGGGTGTCAGTGATGTCTAAGATAAACTTTAGAAAGTACATATGAATTGAAAAAGTCACATTGGTACTTGCCCGGATTCGAACCCACAACCTCTTACACGAGAGGCGGGCGCCATATCCACTGGGCCATCACGACATAATAGCGTAGTATTAGTGTTTACATAAATTCTTATTATACTTGTAATACAGATAAGACATCAATCAAATTGCATTTCGCAAGGACTAGCGATAAGCTAGAATACACAGGCTATTAGTTAACTGATAGACGTACCTACATATTTAGCAATCATATAAATAACGATCTAGAGATATTTTTAGTGCCTTGAAACTCTGCGATGTTGTAATTTTGACGTTTTCCTTATACGAAAAGCTTAGCTTGTAATTATAAGAGACCTGAGCCTATCAATCTGACAACTAGTAAAAAAAATAATAATAAAAATACAAAAATATAATTTATAAACTAACTCTCCCCAGTGTACCTATTTAGCTAACATACTCTAAGGCCTAATATTACCAGGTATTTTAAAAAATAGAGTTCTTATCACAGAATGACAAAGTTGTAATTAATATGACATTTCATTTACCATAAAATTTTGTCATCCTCAACTCCACAAACTCATTGTTCACCCTAAGAAATCATGACCTTCATCTATCTAAAAAGCTGCTAAAGCACCTAGACATTAAAGTCCAGTTTCATCTGACCACTTTAGTACAATGTTGAATATTGAGAAAGATGGTAACAGGTATCCCATCAGAGCTTGAGCAAGTATTGCTTAAGTCTCTATGGACAAAAGTAAAAGGAGTGGAGGTGGCAAACTAAAGTAGTCACATGATTGTTTTAAAATATATTAATAACAAGGGCATTAATTTGGTAATTTTTGCAAAGGAAATTACCAATGATTTATTTAAAACAAATATATCTGCACCGTCGTTTGCAAAAACAGCAAGCAAACAAATCTAAACGGCCATCTAATAATAATAATCCTTTATTATCATTTATCAGGCAACTGAGGCCCAAAGAAAAAAAAAAACACAAATAATGTTGCTTAAAATAATAAACTAATACATAATAAAAGAAACTATAAACATATTTTAAATTATTGCACACGAAGTGACGGCGTCGTGTTTTGCTGCGATGATGGTATGCTTCCACGAAAACGTCGATACACGACACCCTTCGGCCAAAACTCTCCTTTGAGGAAGGTCTCCAAATGATTAGTCGGCACCCGCACCACGAACGATATGATTGATTCCCTTCTTTTTGCAACTTTTAAATATAATTCAAAGGAGATTGCTCAAAATAGCCTACGAATTGGCTGGCATGAAACCTTTACAGTAATTACTATTTTTTTTTATAAAGTGCATTACGACTATTACAATATAATGGACAGGTGCTAATTTCGAAAACATTATAAAAAGTAACTCAATTTAGTTTCAATCTCCGGTGTCTGATATTTTTGTTTAATTTAAAGTTAGTAGTAGACTAAGGTATCGTAGCTCATGCAGCCTAGTATTACAATAAGTATGTATAGCGAAATTAAAAAACTTAATATTCTCAGTGCTTGATCTATGAATAAGGTTTTAATACGAATATATTAAAGCGACAGAAAGTGCTGTGTGAAATGAGCAAGCCATTTATTTAAAAAAAAGATCAACATATTAGTCTATTGTCTTCCGTCAATTGAATTGACAGATGCCAACATTTGACCAGGTTCTGGGTAATCCTGTTGTTTGTGCTCGTTTGAATTTTATTATTATTCCTTTCCGATTTTAAGTAACAACTTGGAATATATAATATATAATCTTGAAATATCGACCCCTAGCTGTGATTGACTGATTTACGGACCTACTAAGAACCTGGCATGTCGGTGGGTGTCAAGAGGTTAAACGGACTTTGCGGATTTAACATGGAATCCCAAAATGATTCTATATTTTGTGTAAACTGCGGAACAGCTTCTGACTCCATATTACTAGAACGTGAGCAAATTCTTTATTGTATACAACAGTGGACTGCTTCTGGATTGGTTAGTAAAACCTCTCTTTTTTTCGAGTCTCGAGAAATGCTGACGATTCGTAAACTTATTTATCAAATCACCCTGCATCACTCCAGCTTAGTGTGGGACCATCAAGAAGTTTATGTTAAAGACGATAGGTAGTGTCGTATCCATGGTGACAATTAAACAAAGTAAAAAATAATGTCATATCTTGTGTTGTTTTAAATAAAAGTATTTTCTGGTTAAAACGATATATATTATATTAGAGGCTCTTGCAGCACATATAAAATACTAAAGGTAGCGATGGTTAGTGGTGGCTGTTTAGTAATTCCAATCTTTTTTCAGGTTCATACACATGATCTTCTTTGTCGGAAGCCAAGAATATAGGTAGAACACCATAAAATATGTAAGTCACTTTGGTGAAGAATGTGCTCTGCGTTACATTGCCACCATATCGTGCACGCTCTCATCAAGTAATTGCATTGAGGATAGACTGATACCATGTGAATATAATAAACATTGTCTTGGAAAGACTTCTGCCACTGCAATTATATTGGTCGACCATATTATATATGATACCTGGGATGTGACATGATGTTGTTATTAAATAAACATTTTGTGAAGCAAAACATGTTGTTTTAATCTATGATGTATGTTTGTAATGGCATAATTATAACCTCAAAATCCGAAAGTATTTTGATGGCTTTTAGAAGTCTCAAGTGTCCGTAGTTTTAATTTAGTTTCAATCGAATATATATATCATTTAGAACTCGAAATGTTAAAACACCTCCCTGTCGGTTCTTAGGCCAACAATGTACGGATACGTAGCAATGTCCTTTCAAGGTTGAGTTTAGTTTTTAATTGGACCCCCCACTTACCAATTAAAGGAAAACCATGAAATTTTAACTTTTCAAATCAAAGGACGAATAACTGTCAAAATTTTTCTGGTTTATGGTTTATAATAAAATATTTATTGTTTTCCTTTAATTTAATCAACCATGTTTGTTAGAGAGATTTTGTCCTTATGAATGGCCCTAACGTTTGATGCCATAAAAATATAAAGTACTACTTTTTTGGATTTTAGCCGGTTCGATTCCCGAGTGCGACAAGCGAATTTTCGAAAATAATTGAAAGCTTTCTTTAAGAAAATAAAGGAATGTTTCCTTTTAGTAAAATAATCTATCTTAAGGATTTTAGGTAGTTTCTTTCTAGGGCCCATTAAATCTTTCCACCCTGTATATAAATCTAAATGTAATATACACAAAACTTATAAATTATACTATAGTAAATATATACAATTTATATAAAGAAGGGAGGGCCTCACAGGGAATCAATAAACTCGTCCGCATCGCTGTCGACAGGACAGGTGCCCAAAAGGCTGGCAGCATTGCCACGTTGTATGGCAATGCTAATTGTTTGTCCCAAGAAAAGGCCTCTGGCTTTTTTTGTTGAGTTTGTTTCAGCGTCTCTTTTCAGAGGTAATAAGTCAATTAGTGTTAAAATGATTCTAATATCCTACTTGCATAAACAGTTGCCACTTCTCAATCCGTGACACCTAAATCTGTTTCCAACTGTTGGAATTTTAGCTTTGTTCAAGAAAGAATTTTATTATGCTAAATATACTAGTATAAAAATAAACCATCTAAATAAAGGAAATCTTTTGATTGTGATGGCCCATTTATAATTTTGTAAGCTTTTTTTAGTGTAGCTTTTATGTATTTTTAGTATTTATGTTTAGTTTCAGACTTACGTAGTTAAACCCAAGGCAATATAACCCGCCAACTGCAAATTGATTTTGGATCCCAAGGGGTTCATCATATACAAAAATCTACAGATTTAAATGATCGTAAACCAATATCGTAAGATCTATTTGACGATATCGATCTCATGTCAACTCTTGCTCGTTCTTTCCCTCCAAACTACTACCTAACCTCACCTTACATTGGGCCGTATACAGAAAGAAAGCTGGAAACTTATAAGCGCTAACCGGCGCTTGTCAGCGCTGGTCTGTTCTACACAAAGGAAGCAGCAAGGTTATAGCAGACTAAGCAAAATGTCGGAATGATTTGCTTGCAGTTGTTATGGCAACGCCCAGCGCTGACAAGCGCGTGTTGAAGCTTGTCGGCACCGTTCAGTGCTTATCGGCGCGTGTTCATATATTTTCCTGCGCTGATTACCAGCGCTGACAAGCGCTGGCAAGCGCTTATAAGTTTCTAGCTTTCTTTCTGTATACGGCCTTAGATTCCATCCATTTCTTGATAGTTCTCATAAAATGAAAATAGAAAGATACACTTAATTTAAATTTTGGTTAGTTTGTGAACAAGAGAATCAGCACCAAGAGAAAAGGACAGAAGATACATTTTAGTTTAATCCTGTCAAATTAGACAGCGGCCGAAGTAAATCGACGTATTTTCAACCGACTTCAAAAAAAGAAGGAGGTTCTCAATTCGACTGTATTTTTTTTTATGTTTGTTACTCGATTTCTCGAAGACGCCTGGACCGATTTCAAAAATTCTTTTTTTAATCGAAAGGGTATGTTTGTCATTTGGTCCCATTGTCATCAGGTCAGGATCTGATGGTGGAAACCCTGAAAAATTGAGGGCATCTCTAGAAAACTGTAGGCGAGCATCGGGTAAAAACTTAATATTAATGTGTATATCTGATGAGGCTACAATACCATGGAGGTTTAAGGCAGATCTGATGATGGAGATGACAGAGAATAAAGGGAACTCCTCAACGGTACATCTTAGCTACATCGTCTTTGGGCTTATTTTATTCGTGATGACAAGATCTTTACACCGAGATGGGTTATGACTGCCACTGCAAGCTCCGTGATGCAGGTGCAGTACAGTTTAGGGAACTCCTTAACGGTTGATAGCAGCTACATAGTGTTTGGGCTTATTTTTTTTTTGTATTGATGAGTAATTTACACCGAGATTGATTATACTGCAGATTCGATAGTGCGGACAAAATACACTTTAAGGATATCCTAAATGGTTCGTAGCAGCTACCTCGTGTTCCAGCTTCACTGAAGTGAACTTAAAACTGAAATTGGTTATGATTTGTCGTTTAAAATCGCTGATTTATTAAATGGAGCACATTCAGAAGAAGAAGTTTCATTGTATATTGTCTGCGTTGTTAAACGTTTGATGCTTTTTTACGCTTGGATGAAACTATTGGTATGGAACTTGGTATGGACATTGGCAGCCTGGATACTTTAGTTAGACAGTGGGAATCGACACTAAAAAGTAAAAAATAAAAAACTTTTTACAGAAAAATATAAACCGCCTTCAAAACTAAAAACATAAAAATAACTAAAATTTCGGAAGTCGGTGGCAACACAAATTGACGGGCAGAAAAGATAAGCCACCGACTTCCGAATTTTAGTTATTTTTATGTTTTTAGTTTTGAAGGCGGTTTATATTTTTTTGTAAAAAGTTTTTTTATTTTTTACATATATTAAGAATAAATTATGTCAACAAGCATATTATAAATTGGAAGATTACATTCAAGATAAAAATGCTTGGAAGCATGCTGGTCCAGCTCCATAGGATAATCCACAGTGTAGACAAAACCAAACTGGTGGCTAATTAAAACTGATAATGATTAAATACTTTTACTTTTACAATTATAAATTAGACACAATTCTTTTTTCTAATAGTTGGAAGCGCTGGCTCACACATTATTTTTCATTTTTTGAGGAAGGTAATTTATTTGTAAATGTGTTACACTAAATGTTCGTGAACTTGATTAGCTTCCATTTCCTAATTAATTTTAATTTTTATTATGTTTATATACTCTTTTGACGGAAATAGTTTTGACATTATATACATTCTTCTCTTCACATTTAACAATGTACAATTAACAATATTGTAACAACATTATTTTAAAAGAGTAAGTATGGAGTTTCTTGCCCATTCTTCTCCATACGTAACAACATTTCCGAATGGGTGGTAGATTCACTTTTGTTTTATAAGTATGGCGTTTCAAAGTGCCTTTTTTGGTCTAATGGAAATAAATGATTTGACTTTGACTTTTGACTTTAGTTTTGAAGGCGGTTTATATTTTTTAGTCGCCATGTTTTTAATCGCGTCTTAATTATCTATTGAGTGTCTTAATTTGACAGGACTCAACTAATATTTTATCTTCTACTTACCTACAATAATTAAACTTCAATTAATGCCTACAATTAAATAAATAAACGCTACATCATGCGAATCAACGTGCTCGTTAATATTATCATAATATTGTGAGTATTATCATAAAATTAATAAAATTATCTTAAGAAACACGTTTTAATTAGAATGCTAGTAAATCAGTAATAGTATTTAGTGTATTCTAACGTCAATATTATGACGCTGAAATACATTACTGGTACTTGTTATTGTTTTATTTTATTTATTTATTTATATCGGACATAATTACAGTCCATAGTTTACACACATACACTTCAATTTATGTTATATTAGCTACTTTGAAATTCACCAGAGACAATAAACCACTTAAAATATTAAAAAAAATATATAAAAAATATAAAAAAAATAGGAATGAACTACTAGTGGCCAGAACACTTACATTCATACTAATATTATAAAGCTGAAATTTTTGTTTTGTTTAACGCGCTAATCTCAGGAGTTCTAGTCCGATTTGTATAAATCTTTTTGTGTTGCCGGGGTTGCGAAATAGTTCTAATAGTTACCGCGGCCACCGAACATAAAAGGCAACCGAAAGAACAAGGGTGGGTTTTAGTCAGTAAAAGTCTGACATTAAGGGCGGGTGAAGTCTTAATGAGTTCCGATGAAGGTTCCGCCCCTTAAAAAAAAGATCTTTTAGTGTGTTGGATATGTACGGTGGGGCTACACATCAAGCTATACTTAGCCAGTATGCTGACTTCTGATTGTACGAAAAACATACACAATGCGAGGTCAGCTAAAACTGGATTTGTATAGCTTGATTTGTAGCCGTGTGTGGATATGCCACTTGTCGAGAAAGTTATAGGATCGGAACTGTACCCAAAACGGCGTAACCGCGGGAGAGAGCTAGTGTCAAATTGCCACCCAAAAATTGGAACTCCGAGTATTGTTTTTGAATGGCCTGTTGCACTCTTGTATATCTTGGGACAACTCACAAACGGCCATCAGATCCCAAGCTAAGCAGAGCTTATGTTATGGTAACCAGACAACTGATATACATACTTATAATATTTATAAACAAAGTCGCTATCCGCCGTCTGTCCCTATGTAGGTATGCTTAGATCTTTAAAATTACGCAACGGATTTTGATGCGGTATTTTTAATAGATAGAGTGATTATTAAGGAAGTTTTATATACAAATACATGCTTATTATAGTAAAGAAAAGCCGGGATTTTTAAAAGATTTATGACACCTGTGCGAAGCTGGGGCGGGTCGCTAGTTATAGATAAAATAGGAATCGAACCCACAACATTATGGCCATATCTGTATATTATTTAGGTATGTAATTGTCATAGATTTTAACAGAATTACGTCTATTTTGATTACTTTTGTAAATCGTAGGTAACTAAGTAGGTTTCTTAACTTCATGAGACAAAAAAATGGTAAAAATAAACCAAGTTAACCGGTAACTGTTAGTTCAGCAGAAATATAGAACAAATAAATTTACGAGTATTAAAATTATTTTTAAAATTAAAACGTATAATAAGTACGCTCTGTTTGATGTCTACACGGAGCAAACACCTTTGAGGGAAATATGATATATTTCATGTATTTGGTGTAAATATTTGGCTATAGGTACCAGGTACCGCGTTTTTCTAAAAACTCTTCTATTTCGCATAGTGATAATGACTAAAAAAGCTCTTAAACTAACTACAAATAAACTGCATTGTTTAGTCCGTCCGTTAAACCTAAAAAAATACTAGATACATATTTATCGCTTGTTCAAATTAATAAAAAAATGCAAAGATAAAGAGCATCTTAGTTCCGGATAGGTGGCCTAGGTGGTCCTAGCCGTGCCGTCACGCGAAACTTCAACGCACTGTATCGTCGTCATTTTTCGTTTAAGAGAAAAAATTAAAAATACGTGTTTAGAAATTTACCTGACAGACTAAATAGTTTTTTTTTGTCGTCGCCCTTATTATGTACTGCATACAAAAATGAAATAAATCTGACACATACATATTGTGATGGTAAAGTTTTAGTCATTTCAATAATTATTTACACTTATAGTTCCGACCAAGACATAAAACATAATTATATATAATTATATAAAAATAATACAATATAAACAATACAATTCAGAATCAAAAATACCTAGTACAGTTCTTCACACTAAACTCGCTTAAAACAACAAAGTACTTTTTAATATTAGGTTAAATTTACTTTTGGACCTGATTATAAAACATTTGTACTCAGAAATAATTGTTTACTTCATAGTTATTTTTTACCTTAAAGCTTCTTGGAAAAATAAATCAATTACATATGTATACGTGTCTGATTGTAAATCAATAATGTTAAGTGTATCATTATTATTGGTAGTCCATACAAAATAATTATAAGATATTAAATAAAGATTATTCTAACGCATGGCATAAGCAGGGACACAGTCAGGTAAATAATAGGCTGAGTAACAAAATCCGACGTCATAAGTGTCGGACCTTCTGCAATTTCAATTTAAAAACTATTTATACAAATGAATTTATTAATATAAATGATTTTTGGAATAAATAAATGTGTCCTTTCTTAGGCTATATGGACTATGGCTATGGTTTAGTAGTTTGTCGTGAAAACGAGACAGACATAGTTACTTCAAACTAGTTTTTAGTATGGGTATTGGTGACGATTTCCAGGTACACAAACTAAATTAAATTTAAATGCAATTTCTGTATTTTTGTTGAAGTTTGAGAAAGGTTCATTAAAAAAATGGATATATCGACCGGATAAATTTTTATATCAAATTGGAAAAAAAACTAAACGTAAACCTTTTATACACTTCCTAAACACCACTAATATCTTCAGTTCATTCGTCACGCTATCGTTCACTCACGTTCATTCATTCATAACTTCGGTCACGTACTACGCAGCACGCACGACCGCAGAACGCAAATTGTTTATCTTATACTTGTCATTTCCTTTTCCTGCATTTTTGTGTCAAATTCTGCCATGTGACTGTGCATAGTTCAATTTCTGTCGTTTTGTCACGTTTTTCTTCGAATCTGCTAAAGCAATTTTGTTTTTAATTGTCTAGTTCCCATTGAAGATGAATCAAATGAGTTAAATATTTTACTTAGACAATTTACAGGCATTTATGAATTGCCAGAGTCAGTCGATGGTCAGTAAGGTGACGCTAGTTGCCTGTTCCAAAGCGTACGTAGATCTCTTTGGAGAAGAACAAGAAAGAAACTTTAGGGATACTCTATCTATACTTATAACATTATGAGGAAAGATTTGTATTTTTTAACCGACTTCTAAAAAAGGAGGAGGTTCTCAATTCGGATGTTTGTATGTTTTTTTTTATGTTTGTTCGCGTATATCTCCGTCGTTTGCCAACCGATTTGAACAATTCTTTTTTTGTTTGAAAGGGTAGACTTCCCAAATGGTCACATTGTCATCAGGTCCAGGATCTGATGATGGTATCATGCCGAAATCGAGGGAACTCCTCAATTTTTATTGATAAACGTACGTTTTTTTTAAAGTTACTCTAAAACGTAGTTGGGACTCTAACTAAAAAGTAAAAAATAACAAACTTTTTCAAAAAAAAAGATAACCGACTTCAAAAGCTAAAAGCTCAAAAATAACTATTTCGGAAGTCGGTGGCAAGGCAACACAATTCGACCGGCAGAAGAGAAGCCATATGTAACGAATAAATTCGAAAACTTCTGGACCGATTTCAAAAAATCTTTTTTCATTAGAAAGCTACATTATTCCTGAGTAACAAAGGCTGTATAATATCACAATATCTAACCAAAAACCTAACGTAACGCGGGTGAAACCGTGAGGAACAGCTAGTTCATTCATTAAGTTTCCACCACTTTCCTACACCCAAGACTAAGATTAGAATGTAAACATTAATTATATTGTTACATTATATTATAACTGTCTAATTATTACTATTTGAACACAGTTACACGGAATTGACAGATTTCCTGTTGCCGCACACCATAATGTAAAGAATTTGTGTCTTACGTGTGACAACATTATTAAATCTCTACGATTGGCTGCATTGAAAACCGCGGCTATCAGCAAGCCAATCACAACACAGGAACGCAAGCGTCGACAGAAGCACTTCCGTTCCCGCCATCTTTAATGGGACTTCACCATATTGAACAGGTACGAGAGCACACGCTTTTATAGCTTTTTAAGCAAACGTGAATTTAAAGTGTCTTCAAAGTAATTATAAACCCCTCAGTCGCCCCTTAACGTAGTGAAAACGCGCAGCTACATATTTTGGACCTTCGGACCGGATTATTCGCAAGATTATACCGGAAGACTGAGAGACGCCACTGTTTAACCTAATTTTTGAAGAACTATATTCGCAAGGAATTCAGTCGTTTGCAGTGCTTTTGGTGAGGCGTGCCAACTAAAATTATCCAAACCCTTTCTTCTTCGCTTGTGTGATATTATTCCATTGTTATTTCAGTGCTTTGCAATTTTCGCATGACGACTTGCACGTGGGGTGATGCCTACGCTTTAGCTCGCCACATATTTCGCAAAGTTCGCTAGCTAAGTACTGGATAAACTGTGAGTATTTTCTTTTCATATTGCTAAAATGGAATCACAAGCTAAAGAGTTAAAGAAAAAACGTGCTTCGATAAAATGTCGGTTAACCAATTTCAAAAAGTATGTGAGTACATTTATCGGCGTCGATTTAACGGTTCATCAGCTTGCTGAATTAAAATTACGCGTAGTAGGATCTCAAACTCTAATTAATGATTTTAATCAAGTACAAAGTAGAATAGAGGATATAAGTCCCGAGTCAGATATAGAATTACTTCTCGAATCGCGCGAGGAATTTGAGCGGGAATATTATAATGTTCTTGCAATGGTGGAATGTATGACCACCACTGATGAGAAGTCGACTAGCATGTCTGAACACTTACCATGTCCTAGTACAAATTCTGTTAAATTACCCACCATAAATATTCCTAACTTTGATGGTTCTTATGAACAGTGGTTAGAGTTCCGTGACACCTTTTTATCATTAGTACATAACTGTAAAACAATACCACAAATTCAGAAATTTCATTATTTGAAATCATCTCTTAATGGTAATGCAAAGTCAGTAATAGATTCTCTGGAGTTTTCTGCGGATAATTATGAAGTTGCATGGGAGCTATTAATTAATCGGTTTGACAACACTAAGTTATTAGTTCACAATCATGTAAAATCCATGTTTACAAGTCAAACTTTAGCGAAGGAATCTCCAGGACTTCTACGCAAACTTGTTGATAATATTTTAAGAAACATCCGTGCATTAAAAATCTTAGGAGAACCGGTTGAGCACTGGGATACACTAATAATTTATATTGTGGTAACAAAATTAGATCCAACTACGGAACGGGATTGGGGACTGCAGGTAATTCTAAATATCATGTAACCTTAAACGATTTACTAGAGTTTTTGAGAAACAAGGCTGACATATTAGAAAGCTTAATAGCATCACACAGCAAACCCAATGTTTACACCGGGACTGAAAATAAGAAACAAAACAATAATGTTTCATTGCCTAAAGTACATTGTAATGTAGTTACAAATAATAAGTCTAATAATAAATCACAAAGTAAACCGTCGCGGTTTCATAAGGTTTGTCTTATGTGTAATGAAAAACATCCTTTGTATTCTTGTCAAACTTTTCTTGACTTAAGCGCTCGAGACAGATATAAGATAGTTTTAGATAAGGATTTGTGTATCAATTGTATGCGGTCTGGTCACTCTGTGGGTACTTGTGTGTTTGGTCCGTGCCGGAAATGTGATAAAAAACATAATTCTTTAATTTGTGAAGTAATTAGTAATTTAAAAGGGAATCATTCACCTTCAAGTAGGGAGCAACCAGCTTCTACTAGTACTAGGCAGGATATTAGTGACATGTCTACCCACAGTAATTCATTACAGGTGCACAATGTTAGAACAACCTATCCTAATAATAATTCATTTACACAAAATGTGTTGCTGTCAACTGCCATTGTAGACATACGAAGTCAGTCAGGTGTTTATCTTAAAGCTCGCGTGATACTCGACAGCGGCAGTGAACGCTCTTTTATTACGCAGTCATTTTGTGAAAAATTAAATACGCGAATTATACAGTCCACTCAAAAGATTCACGGCGTAGGAAATTCAATAACACAGTGTACGCAATCCTGTAATATTGAACTAAAATCGCGCAACAATAATTTCACTGCTCGAGTCCAATGCTTAATTTTACCACAGATATCATCTAAGTTACCTACCACAACATTGAGTAGCATTTGTTTTAATATACCCGACAATGTTATCTTAGCTGACCCAAGTTTTTATGACAGTCAACACATAGATTTGTTAATAGGCGCGGATTTGTTTTGGGAATTAATTAGTGAAGGTAAAATGCGTCTCAAAAATGGCCCTTATCTTCAAAACACTAAATTGGGTTGGATAGTGTCCGGTACTATTCAATATTTTTCTCAAAAACCTGTGAAACACGTTTCATGTAATTTTACGCAATCTACATTTGAAAACGATACATGTTCACTAGATCAATTATTACGCAAATTTTGGGAAATAGAAGAATTACCCACAAATAATAATAATAAGTTTTGCAGCGACGAAGAGCTCGCTTGCGAGAACCATTTTAATAAAACAACGAAGCGGCTTGCGAACGGGCGGTTCTGCGTTCGAATCCCGTTAAAGCTTAAGCCTGATAAGTTGGGTGATACCCGTAATCAAGCCGAACGGCGTTTTTATGCGTTAGAGAAGAAACTTCAACGTGACCCTAACTATAAAAGGTTATATAGTGAGTTCATTCACGAGTACATTGAGTTAGGACATATGAGTTTAATTAATAATTATAGTTCACCGCATTATTTTTTAGCACATCACGGCGTGCTTCGCGAACATGCCACGACCACTAAATTACGTGTTGTTTTCGATGCTGGAATGACATCCAGCTCTGGTGTGTCGTTAAATGATTTGCAGATGGTCGGTCCGGCCATTCAAGGCGATTTGATTGCCATTTTACTCAAATTTCGAGAAAATCGTTACGTTGCTTGCGCTGATATTGAGAAAATGTATCGCCAAATTTTAATTGATACAGATCAACGTGATCTGCAACTTATATTGTGGAGGGACAACCCATCCGATACACTAAAGGTATACCGATTAAATACTGTCACGTACGGTACGGCCTCAGCGCCATATCTTAGTTGTCGCTGTTTAAAACAATTAGCTGAAGATTGTAAGGTTCCGTACATAGCGGAGACCATTAAAAATAACTTTTACGTTGACGATCTTATTTGTAGCGTTAACAGTATATCGGAATTAAAGTCAATTTGCGATGGTACTAATCAGGTTTTACAGTCTGCGTGTCTCGTTTTGCGTAAATGGGTTTTTAACTTTGACCGCGCGAACCCTAACGACGCGGACGCACAGAGTGATCAGACGGTGACAAAGGAGCTCGCATTAGGCGATAACGTTCAAAACAAAACTTTAGGTATTGGGTGGAACAATAAGTCCGACAAATTGAATTATTATTCGCAAATTAAATCTGACCTTAGTGTAATTTCTAAACGTATTATTTTATCGAATGCTTCTCAGATTTTTGATCCGTTGGGATTAATTAGTCCGGTAATTACAATCGCAAAAACATTGTTACAAAAATGTTGGTTATTAAAATTAGACTGGGACGAACCAGTCCCATGTGATGTTGCACAAGTGTGGATTAACTTTATTAAAGGTTTAACGTTACTTTCGAATTTACAAATACCTCGTTACGTTATGTGTTCGAATCCTATCTCTATAGAGCTACACATATTTACCGATGCCTCGCAGATCGCGTACGGCGCTTGCGCTTATATTCGCACGGTCGACATCCATTCAACTGTTACGGTACGATTGTTATGTTCGAAGGGTAAAGTCGCGCCCACAAAACCCACAACTATACCTAGATTAGAGTTGTGTGGCGCTGTATTAGGTGCGCGATTATATTCAAAGGTTGTTGAATCCCTGCGTTCTGAGATTTCTGGGGTTGTATTCTGGACTGATTCGACTATTGTTTTGGGCTGGTTAGGTATGCAAACTAACCTGCTCAAAGCATATATCCAGAATAGAACCTCAGAAATACACGAATTAACCAAAGAACATCCGTGGCGGCACGTTTCTGGAAAAGATAATCCAGCTGATTTAGTATCGCGAGGTCAAGGTATAGAAAAACTTAGTGTTTCGTCTCTGTGGTGGGAAGGCCCACAGTTTTTATATGATATTAATTTTAATGTACAAAATTTTTCGAATACTGATTTGATTCCACACGATTTACCGGAGGTAAAGTCAAACGTCGTCTGCCATGTGGCAAATCAAGCTAGTGACATTTCGGTTTTTCCATTTTCGAGGTTTTCTCAGTTTTTACGAATGAAGCGTGCTACCGCTTATGTACTTCGGTTTATATACAATATACGCAATAAGAATGACCGACGTACCGGTTTATTGACAGTAGAGGAACTGGAAAAATCCGAACTGACATTAGCGAGGCTGAGTCAGCAAGAGTCATTTAGTCAAATTTATAATTCTATCAAAAATAAAAGCGGCATTAAAAATGCTCAGCTATTAAAGTTAAATTTATTTATCGATGATAATAACTTAATACGCGTCGGTGGACGCATACAAAATTCTATTAACTTTAGTTTCAATAAGAAACATCCAATTTTGCTATGTGCAAAGCATCGATTTTGTGTTTTGTTATTTCGTTACGAGCACTGTCGTACCTTGCATGCTGCACCACAGCTGCTATTATTCACCGTGCGGGAGACGTGGTGGCCGGTTGGTGGTCGCAATCTCGCAAAAGGGGTTGTGCATGCATGTGTTAAGTGTGCACGACTGCGAGCCACGACGGTTAACCCAATAATGGGCAACCTGCCATCGGAACGGCTAGACCCGGGGTTTCCTTTTCTGCGTTGTGGTGTGGACTACGCAGGTCCA
Source organism: Athetis lepigone (assembly GCA_033675125.1). Lineage (NCBI taxonomy): Eukaryota > Metazoa > Arthropoda > Insecta > Lepidoptera > Noctuidae > Athetis > Athetis lepigone. The sequence goes on from CM066234.1 coordinate 13,031,595, forward strand.
GTATTAACGTTAAATCGTAAGGGACGAGGTGCCAAAACACAAAAATCGTATATTTGTTTATTCGTCTGTTTTGTAACTCGCGCTGTTCATTTAGAACTTGTTAGCGACCTCTCATCAGAAGCTTATCTTTTAGCTCTCAAGCGCTTTATTTCGCGACGCGGAAAACCGGTTGAGATATTCTCCGATAACGGAAAAAATTTCGTTGGTCTAATGAATGAGTTCACAAAATTTTTGGAAAATTGTTCTGATGATATTAAAGAATACGCAACTTCACAAAACATAAAATTTAAAATGATTCCATTTTACGCAAGTCATTTCGGAGGTTTATGGGAAGCTGGCGTAAAAAGCTGTAAGCATCACCTTCGGCGCGTAGTCGGCAATGCACATCTCACTTTTGAAGAGTATTCTACTCTATTATCGCAAATTGAAGCGGTTTTAAACTCCCGACCCTTAAGTCCTTTGTCTACTGATCCATTCGACTACCTCCCCCTTACCCCAGCGCATTTCTTGGTTGGTCGTCCATTGACTGCACCTGTGTCCGCTGACATTCACGACGTACCGGAACACCGACTGACGCGATAGCAGAGGGTGGAACAGATACGCCAACACTTCTGGAGACGCTGGGCTAAGGAGTACGTGTCTGAGCTACAAACCAGGAGCAAATGGCAGGAGCATAAAGATGGCTTAAAGGAAAATACACTTGTCCTTATTAAAGACGATAATTTGCCGCCATTGAAATGGAATTTAGGAAGAATCATAAAAACTTATCCAGGAAAGGATGGAATATCGCGTGTCGCTGATATACGGAAATCAGGAGGCACAGTCAGACGGGCATTTTCCAAAATTTGTCCGCTTCCTCTGACTAATAATTAACCAAATCAAGCTGAAGCTCAGGTGTGCTCCAGCCAACTTCTTGTTGGAACCTGATGCTTCCAAAGCCGGGAGCATGTTGCCGCACACCATAATGTAAAGAATTTGTGTCTTACGTGTGACAACATTATTAAATCTCTACGATTGGCTGCATTGAAAACCGCGGCTATCAGCAAGCCAATCACAACACAGGAACGCAAGCGTCGACAGAAGCACTTCCGTTCCCGCCATCTTTAATGGGACTTCACCATATTGAACAGGTACGAGAGCACACGCTTTTATAGCTTTTTAAGCAAACGTGAATTTAAAGTGTCTTCAAAGTAATTATAAACCCCTCAGTCGCCCCTTAACGTAGTGAAAACGCGCAGCTACATTTCCTTATTGGTTTAGTCCATTAATGTTTTTTATATACCAGAGTCAATAAAGTTATAAGTACCTACCTATTCGTCTATATCTATTGAGGTGATGAGTGGTACTTAGAATGTAAATAAGGTGTCTTATAAGGTGTATTTGTAAGTTATTTATGTAATAAATAAGTAAGCGATTAATTGTATGATTGGATCTGTCATAACCACAAACATCTTTCAAACAAAAAAATACCAGATACTTTTTTTTTACTTACTGAAGATGTAGCGCAAAATTCCGTTCTACTTTTACTAAAATCGCAAGTTTTTAATAAATCGTAAACGTAAAGTTTCACAAATCTATGAAATTCAGGTCTTTTTTGTACTAAGCATAATATAAATGTATTTAATATCGAAACGACTTAACCGATTTTGATGAAACATGTCAAAGTATCCATCTCTAGATAACTTTCAAATAAATAAAATCGCATCCATATAGGGTCACCTGTTATAGCTATGGTGCAACAGACAGATACACAGACACACATACATAACGGTCAAGTAACAACTACAACACTCCTTTTTTTCGTCGAGGGTTAAAAAATAAGACAAAATTACTTTATTTACATACAAGTTAAATATAAACGTCGTGATGTGAATAAATTGTTTATCTTTCTTTCTTTATGATGGCCCAGTAGATATGGCGCCCGCCTCTCATGTACGAGGTTGCGGGTTCGAAACCGGGCAAGTACTAATGTGACTTTTTCAATTCATATGTACTTTCTAAAGTTGATCTTGAACATCACTGACATCCCGTGCCTCGGAAAGCACGTAAAGCCGTTGGTCCCGGTTGTCATTCGTAGAACTTTGATAGTCGTTACGGGTATTCAGTAGTCAGAAAAGTCTGACCAGTCTAACCATGGGGTATCGTGTCGCCCAGTTACTGGGTTGTGAGGGTCTGATAGGCAGTCGCTTCACGTAAAACACTGATATCCAGCTGAAACCGGTTAGGCTGGAAGCCGAACCGACAAAGTTGGGAAAAGACTTGGGAGATGATGATGACATACAAGTTAAATATAAAATTATCTAAGTAGGTGACAAGTAATACCCACAATTAGCTATTAAGAAATCAATATTGAAATAGTGTTGCTATCAGATTATTCTGAAGGTAAAACATATTGTTCAATGTTAAATTCATAATAATTATCTTGATGTGTATTGTTTTGATTTATTGATATCGTAAATGTAGTGAAAGTACTGTTTACTCACTGGTGCTATATTTAACACTATATTATGTAAACAAAAATAAACTGAACATTGTAGTTTAAAAACATGTTGACATACCTACTTAGTAAATTATATATAAGTATGCATATCAGCTGTCTGGTTATCTAAACTTGGCCATTGCCAAACTTGGGATCAAATGATTGCGTGTGTGGCAACCCTATGTTGCCAAGACAACCACATAAAGTTTGCCCTGTGAAAAATATATCAGATCTCATGTAGAGCCAAGCTTCTGAATCTACACGGCCTAAATCTACCGACCCTAACTTCACAAATTCTACATATTAGTAAAAATGTATGGCTTCTCCGTTTCGCTACCGTCGTCGTGGAGGTGAAGCTAATATTTAGTTTCTGAAGTAAGTAACGAAACCGCCTAGTCAGAGTGTTCAAAAAAACGAAAAAACACTTTGAGAAAAGGTAGGTAGTGCCCTTGGGCTTCGCTTGCTGGTCTTGGCACTCCCTCGCTCCCAGATGTCTAGATTAATTTCCCAACGCGGGATTGAAATCCACGTCTCAGAGCGCAAGTTACCCAAGTTTTTCACCCTAGTAACAATATAATATAAAAATAGAACCTGATAGTTATTTACTTAGAGATAACTTTACAATGAAAATGTGAGCGTTATCAAATATATAAGAAAACAAACGAAGCTCAAATACTACTTACGTCATTAAACATGTGACTTTTTGTATCAGCAAAATAATAATTCTGTGGTCCCCAGCAGAGTTTGACCCCTGTATCTGCCTGAGGTAATTTAAGAAGAAACTTTTCTTATTTTAAAGGATAATCACAAACATAAAAATAAATTTAGGTTATATATGCCTTTTCTAATCTTTCCATTTCTTAAAGAAAAGGACAGAACATACATCTTAGTTTAATCCTGTCAAATTAGACAGCGCCAGTAGAAAATTGACGTATATTTAGTCGCCATGTTTTTAAATCGCGTCTAAATTGTCTATGGAGTGTCTAAATTTGACAGAACTGGAATATTTTATCTTCTGTCCTTTTCTTTAAGAAATGGAAAGAGAGAGATGCACCTAACTTAAATTTAGTGAAGTTGGTGTACAAGAGCATTAGCACCAATGTCATGATGGCGCAGGGGATACGGCAGGCAAGCACCAATGTGACTTTCTCAATTTGTAACATGTACTTTCTAAAGTTTATCTTGGACATCACTGACCCTCCGTGCCTTGGAAAGCACGTAAAGCCCGCTGGTCCTGGTTGTCATTCGTAGAACATTGACAGTCATTACGGGTAGTCAGAAGCAAATAAGTGTGACCAGTCCAGTCAAAGGGTATCGTGTCGCCCAGTTAAAAGGTTGTGTAGGTCTGGCAGACATAGACAGTTGCTTCACTTAAAACCCAGTCAGTTATCCAGCCAAAATCGGTTATGCCAATATGTAAAAAAGTGTAGATAGGTTATATGCAGTCAAAAAGTGGCACATTAAAAGTTTGCCAATTGACAAACATACTGAGTATCGCGTTGACATTTGACGTTTATCTCTTTTTCACTCGCACTACTTCAATCATGTCATCCTACTTTGACGTGTAATGTATGTGTGCGTTAGTGTGCCGTTTTTGAAGATAGAATTTCGTTTGGGTAACCTATCTACAACTTTTTACTTATAATATCATTGGGTTGTGCTAAAAGCCTTCCCCAATATGGTTCAGATAGGCTAGGGAATTGATGATGATTCGTTTAAAAGGATACCTGATTGACTGAGAGAGAAAACTCACGGAGAATAAATACTACTCGCGCTTGGCCGATTTTTAAATTTGGGTACTTACTGTTATAGTTTCGTACTTGACTAGTACTACACTATGGTGACAAAAAATCACAGTCATTCTGTATTTTTTTCTCTCTCTCTTCTTCCTCTAGTTCAGTCCCGTATACATAGGCACAAGAACTAAAATTTTCGCTTATCTGCAAATACGAACAAATACTAAGAATTTGTTTTTAGTATTTGAATACGATGCGGTTTGAATACCATTTCAGAGTTCACTGACTGCATTGACGTATTTGACTCTGCCTGCGTTCCAGTCATGCATTACGTTGTTCTCACATAGTACTTTAGATTCAACAATGAATGATGTAACCAAATTTTTGTAATCTATTGATTTTAAAAGAGTGTCCATGGAGTTTCTTGCTCGCTCTTCTCCATGGGACCTACTTTTTGGAACGAGCAACTAGCTTCATTTTTCTGACAGACTGACACCTTGACGATTCAAAAGTACCTGTAAATGGTTTATTTGAATTAAATAGTTTTGAGTTTGAGTTCATAAATCCCTTTATTTTAGCCTATATCTTTTATCTATAAACTACCTGTAAAAATCATTTTTATTCGAAATTTCTTATTCAGTCAGTCAGTGAATGACCAACCAGGTTTATAAAAGTATAATTAATCAAATACCGAGACTAACAAAAAACAATCTTACATAATACCAATATAGATATACTGATCTAGACAGATATATAATAACAGTATTTAATTAATGTATATAAATGAAGTATGTAGTTCCGATGTACTCTAAAAACCGGTCAAGTGAAAGTCGCACTTGTACTCGACGGGTTCCGCACGACGCCCAAAATAAATAAATACAATGTTATAGTCGTACAAAAACCGCCGAAAAAAAACCTTTTTATTGTGGGGATGGAAACTCCCGTTTAATTTCAATTTTATTTTATTTGATTAAAATATCCGTGATAGATGACCCATGGGTTACAATTCTCGTCTCTAATGCAAAAGGTTGAGGGCTCGAAATCGGGAAAGTTGTATTTACATTAGACATTTAAACTTTCAAAAGCAAGGCCATCGCTGAAAACGGTAAAGGTAAACATTGTTAAAAAACCTATATCCATCCATACTATAATATTATAAATGCGAAAGTAACTGTCTGTCTGTCTGTCTGTTACGCTTTCCCGCTTAAACTACTTAACCGATTTGAATGAAATTTGGTACAGATATAGTCTGGTCATCCCGTGCCTCGGAAAGCATGTAAAGCCGTTGGTCCCGGTTGTCATTCGTAGAACTTTGACAGTCGTTACTGGTTAGCCAGAAACTATGACCAGTCTAACCAAGAGGTATCGTGTCGCCCAGTTACTTGGTTGTGGAGGTCAGGTAGGCAGTCGCTCCACGTAAAACACCGGTATCCAGCTGAATCCGGTTAGGCTGGCAGCCGACCCCAACACGATTGGGAAAAGGCTAGGGAGATAATGATGATATAGTCTGGGACCCGAGAAAGAACATAGGATAGTTTTCATCCCGGAAATCCCGCGGGAACGGGTACTATTCCACGCGGACGAAGTCGCGGGCAGCAGCTAGTACTAACTATTTTTAATTTATTTTTCGTTGGCGCAGTGGCTTAGCAAAGCGGGTCTTGATACGTAGCTTATACGTAGCAATTTTTATATTTTTTTATTTATTTATTTAATTTTATTTATTTTTTATAAATTACAGATTCCTATCTTTTAGAACAAGGCACGCAATTAGACCTCTCTAGGGTCTGTCTTAGCATGCCATGGCATGAGATTTGGTCAACGCGCTGTTAACATTTATACTACAATCGAGTTGATGTAATGTTCTTTTAGCTTGCGCTTTATGTTTTTACTATTCATTGAGTCTCTAATGTCTACAGGTATATGGTTTAATAAACTAGGTATTGTGAATGAAGCGGTACGCCTGCCATAGAAGTTGTTCTTCCGTGGCACTTGCAATGATTTAGATTTGGCTTGTCGTGTATTCACGTCATATCTAACCGGAACTTCAATCTCTTGGTTATTAAAATGTTCTAAGAGAAACAGATACTCAGCGCGCGCTGAAACAGGCAATACTTTGCAATATTTAAACAATCCTGTGTAATTGTCTTTGTATTTATTTTTTATATATTTTGGTACTACTAGTTTTAAGAGACGTGTTTGCAGATTATGTATTTTATCTAAGTAAGTTTTAAATGTACGTCCATAACTAGTGAGTCCATATGAGATATTTATCAGCCGTACCCTTTTCTACATCACTACTACGAGTATATTCATGATTTTCTTGAAACTCTACCACCATATTATGTTAGTATACTTTACCCCTTTGTGAATTCAGAAAATTCTCCGTATTTATATGTGGCCTATTGTCCAAATTAATACGTTTTTAAGAAACACAATTTAACAGCGCATTTGAGATAACAATACACAACTAACTGATTGCGTGACTCTGATAACCTATGACTGCGTAGAAGTCGCTAAAATTAAGAATTACCGTATTGTGACGTCACTGTTACTAAGCTGTTTTTCGTAGAATTTTGCTTATCGAGTTAAAAGGAGTTTTACGTCAGCGAGTAGGCAAAACTGGGGGCGTGCCTCTGTTTAACTTTTATCGACATTAAGCTACACATAATTCTTCTAAAAAAATTATTTTGTACGTCTGTCCGTATTTATACCCCTTTTGAGGATGGGAAATCATCAAATAGTTCTTCCGCCCTGGACGGGGCGAGAGGAGGTGTCAGACTTTTACTGACTAAAACCCACCCATGTACCTTCGGTTGCATTTTATTTTATTAGAATTATTCCGCAACCCGGGTATTTATATCCCTTTATCTTCAAACCTGAAAGCATGACGGTTGACAAATTGACATGGAAGAGAACAACAAGTTGCGCCGGTCCCAAGTAAAATGGGGTAAGGTCAGAATGATCTTAGAAATTAATAAGGCTAAGAACTGATAATATTGGAATATATAATACCAGCCTATAACCGTCCCACTGCAGGACAAAGGCCTCTTCTCATACAGAGAAGGCACGAGCATTGATCACCACGCTTGCTCAAGGCGGATTGGCGATTTCAGACTTATATTCATTACAAGTCCAGGTTTCCTCACGATGTTTTCCTTCACCGATGTCTGTGATGTCTTAAATAATCTTTAGAAAGTACATATGAATTGAAAAAGTCACATTGGTACTTGCCCGGATTCGAAACCACAACCTCTTGCATGAGAGGCGGGCGGCGCCTTAACCACTAGGCCATCACGACATTATAAAGTAAATTAGTTAAGTGAAATTACTTTTATTTCAACGTTTATATCAATAACTCGTAATGAAGAAAATTACCAGCACACATAATAACGTGCATTAAGCGTCGGGGTACAGGGTACGAAGTTTAAATTACAAAACCGTCGCGCCATTTTTAACCCACACGCAAAAAGAGGGGTTATAACATAAGTTTCAACTCTAATTGTGTGTTTGTTTGTCTGTCTGTTTCACCTTAGCTTGTGTATTGAAGCACTTAATTAATAATATTTTGTGATTGGCCAACGTAGCTAAAATTTTTATTTAGTTAGTTATAATAGACCAGGCACAGTTTTTTTTTTTACTTTTCATGAAAAAGTCAAAACTTTATTAAAAATACTCTCACATCAATTCTTAATGTGGCTTTGGACGACCGAGCATGGCTACAAGCCACTCTACTGATTCGCTTCGGTGGGCTCGGCGTCCGCAAAATTTCTAGTGTAAGTTTACCGGCGTTTCTGTCCTACGTCCACAGCACTGACAGGTTAACCAGCAAGATCTTATCGTCTTCGCTGGTTGACTTTGAGGTGCCGTGTCTGACCGAAGCTGTAAACGCCTGGAAAATGGCTTGCCCGGGGACGGATCGGCCCGTGAGCCCTTTTTCCCAGAGACCGTGGGATGAGCCGCTTTGCAGATTGGTACGGAATAATCCCTTTAATACGTCCACCAATTCTGCTGAGCGTGCCCGCCTACTGGCTGTGGGTGAGTGGGAGTCGGGCCTCAGGCTTCAGGCACTTCCTTCACCCAACATTGGTACTATGATGGGTGATACCACCTTCCGGCTTGCTACATGCCTTCGCCTGGGTGCTCCTTGTGGAGCTCCGCATCGCTGTCAATGCGGTGGAGCGGTCGACTGCCTCGGACACCATGGCCTTTCTTGCAGTAAGAGTGCCGGTCGGATAGCATGGCACGCAAGTATTAATGACATTATCCGTCGTGCTTTTGTCTCCGCCGGAGTACCAGCTGTTTTAGAACCTAATGGTCTGGCACGCGACGATGGGAAAAGACCAGATGGGATGACCATAATGCCTTGGCAGTTGGGTAGGCCTTTGGTGTGGGACGCAACATGTGTTGATACCCTTGCGCCATCTCATCTTCCTAGATCTGCGTGTTGTGCTGGAGCAGCTGCTGCAAGTGCAGAAAACCTCAAAAGGCGCAAATATAATAACCTTATTGGGAATTATATATTTGAGCCGTTTGGGGTTGAAACACTGGGGCCATGGGGTCCGAGTGCTCATCTTGTTTTTCAAGATATCGCCAAGCGGCTGGTTGACTCTTCACGTGACCAGAGGGCTGGCCTTTTCCTGGGGCAAAGAATTAGCATTGCCATACAACGTGGCAATGCTGCTTTTTGGGCACATGCCCTGTCGACAGCGATGCGGACGAGTTTTTTGATGCCCTGTGAGCCCTTCTTTTCTAACTTGTATATATTTATTTTAGTATTATTTATAAGTTTTGTACATATTATGTTTAATTTATATAATTTAGTTTTATTTCTATTATTAGTAATTATTGATTACTGTTAACGTCATTCCGTCGTCGTCTCATACCTAAATAGATACTTAATAAACTTTAAACAATATTTAATTATTAAGAAGAAGAAAAAAGAAAGGAAAACAGATTTATAGCATAGTGTGCTACAAAATAAAACTTATATAGACTATAGACACCTTAAAACTAAAAGAGTTAAGTAGCGTCACTACCTCGCGAAACGGCTAGCGCTCAACATAATGCCGTGGCCCATACACAGGCACGAGTCACGACGCTGATTTTCAGCATTAACCGGCCGGCAGCCGGGTTTTTAAGTACCTATCACATGATACTCATGCAATATATACTTATTTAACAATGTACTATTAAGTCCACAGTCTTTAATAAACCTGTGCTATTATTATAACTTCAAAAATCCCATAAAGTGCGCAAAGACAAGATAAAGCCATGACATGATATGTGTTTTCCTAAATATTAACTGTCACCAAAACGTAGCTAAAAATATACATTTTTTGCTACTGATGTGTATTTAATTTAACACATAGATCTCTTTGTACACAAAATATTTTCAGTAGGTAACAGTATTTTTCTTATGCGTCATTATTTTATTATAATAATAATAGATTTATTTGTTAGAATATTGTTGTTACAAGTTGTTACATGGTATTTTACGTCCAAAATATTCTGCTGTTTCCATCGTACAAATTTTTCAGGTTATTGTTTAAATAGAAATATTTATATCTCACTGACTCGTTAGGGTTTCTTTAATTGAGTTGGGAAAATAACAATTACACGTTTTCCATGAAACAAGATATTTTTTGCAAAAATAAAACCGACTTCCCTCGATTTCGGCATGATACCATCATCAGATCCTGGACCTGATGACAATGGGACCATTTGGGAAGTCTATCCTTTCAAACAAAATAAGAATGGTTCAAATCGGTTGGCAAACGACGGAGATGTGCGCGAACAAACATAAAAAAAATACAAGCAACCGAGTTCTGAACCTCCTCCTTTTTTTAGAAGTCGGTTAAAAATAGACTAAGATTTTCCACATAGTTACAGCCTAAAGTTAATTGGTAGAAACAAACTACTTGGATAACCTCAGGCTTAGCCACACATAAGATAAGTCATGCAAAAAAATTGTCAAAACAATTGTGTTAACGCGTATAGTGAAGACTTATATATTTCTGCATTTTGTATTCGTACATTTTTAAATGCATACATACTCCAGGCAGTTACATTTTTTTGTTTTTTTTTTTGGGGAGTGGTTAATCGTCAAATACCTAACTTCTCCCGTCCTGGGCGGGGTGGGAGGGCGTGTCAGACCTTTACTGACTAAAACCCACTCATGTTCCTTCGGTTGCCCTTTATGTTCCAGGGTCACGGTAACTATTACAAACATTCCGCAACCCCGGAAGGCAGTTACATTGATATCGAATTTTGAAAACGCTTTGCTTGCTCGACCTGGGAAAGAACACTGAATTTCATTGTATGTAAGCAGCCGTGACCTATATTTTATCTACATTCTATGTTAATTAATAATGGTGCCGATTTCTTTGAAACTAGACTAAAATTAAGATGTCTATGGAGTGCCATAGACAATCCAGACGTGATTAAGAACAGGGCGACTAAATATATGTCGATTTATTTCAGGCGCTGTCTAATTTACCAGGATTAAACTAATACCTTTTTATCTTCGGTCCTTTTCTTAATGAAATGGACAAGTAAGATGCACGTAACTTAAATTTAGGTTCGTTTGTGAATATCAGAATCACACCACTGTCTTTTTCACTAATACTAAGAAAATTATATTAGAGAGTAGGTACCATTATATCTCTAGCCACCCCATTATTTTAAGTTACCGTAAAGTTAAGCAATACACACGAATTTAAACTAAGTATTTCGCTACACAGTTCAAAGTTGACAAACAGCATAATTAGCTAAATGTCTAATTAATTGTTGGTATGTAATTAGCCAATGTTTTCGTTGACATAATTGGAGTCGCCTTGATTTATACTAGCCGGCTATGTATATGTAATCCAGATACATAATGTAAAACCGGTCTGTTGCTGAGCCAAGACAAGACTGGAGTTATTTTGTTGCTAGCTGTACTTCGTGGTTTCAACCGCGTTATGATGGATTTTTGGTTCCCGTGGGACATAGCGTGATATTATGTAACCTAGGTGTGAATATGATAACTAAGGTATATTAATATAAAGTTTAATTTAACAAACACGGTTTCGAGAACAAAGGGTTCAGATTTTTTTAATGAAATATTTCTATAAAACTTACTTGACCCAACTACAAGCCGTATTTTTCGGTGCTTGGAGATGAAGATTCATCAAATTCTAAAATATTATAGAATTTGATGAATCTTTGCCAGGAATTAGTTACAATTTGTTACTACACACACGTCTTTTCCTGAATTTGTTACAAATAAAACAAAGTTGGCCGCTAGAACCGCCACTTGCCGAAGTCATGGCCTGTGATTACACAAAATCTACATTACGCAGATAAGCGAATGAATCGAATGATACATCATTAATTGTTACAAGAATAAAAAACATGAAAACGTAAATATTAAAAAAATATCTTATTTTTCGTTTCCGGGTTATGGGTGGTAGGTATCTGTCAATAATTATTAAATTAATTGAGCATAATGTGCATGGACACCCAAAGATGCCTCTTAAGATGTTGATCGATGATTATTATTATTACTATTTTTTTAAACTTTGCGTTTCTCGGGACCCTGAGGTCCCGGACCTTTGGAAGGCGTACGAGGGGCCGAAGCCAACTCGCAGAGGCCCCTTAAATAAAGCTTTATAATATAAAGTGGGACACCAACCGGCGATTATCCCTATATGCACCACTCAAGTGCACCTAAGGTCAACCCCCGGTTGGTGGTGGTCTATTGCAGGTCATGGAATAAAGAAAGTATTTAACTATTGGTTTGGGTTGTTGAGGTGGATTTGTTACCTAAGACTATTGAACGACTACTACTATTATTATTACTATTATTCATTTATTCATTCATATAATTTTGTAACAATTTGCATTGTGTTTGGATTTTTACTTACATTTTTAATTTATGACTTCAAACAGAGCAATAATCACAAAAAATAATCAGTTAATTTTTTTTTTTTTTTTTTTTTTGTGATTTTCCTTCAAAAAATAAAAAAATAATAAGAAAATTATGCGTGCGTGTCATTACATTGGACAAAGTCTATAGCGGTCAACTAGTTAAAAACAGAGCCCAAAACTCGCACAGTTCAAAAAAAAACTAGCTAAATGCAAATAAAGCTAATAATACCAGTTCTCTATAAATATGTTAAGTTTGTTTAAAATGCAACTTGCGCGTATTTTAAAGCACAGCGTATTGCATATCAAACAGGGCTTGGACTTTGAACTCGATTGACATTTTATCGATAATAATGTCGATATCGATTTTTGATTTACAAGTCAAGTCAAAAGTCGACGATTTGATTTGATGTGGTGGACTTCACGGTTAAAGTTTCCATTATGACCCGTCGAATCCGGGGGTGGGGGTGGGTGGGCGGGGTGGGGGGGTGTGGGGGAAGCCCCCCCATACCACTCCCAACTTTAGGAGCCCCATGGTTACGGAGATATCGATGATCAAAGTTTGAGGTTATTTACGTCAATTTTGAGGTTAAGTTAGGATTTTTTCGTGTAAAATTAATTATTTTTCACTCTAATGTCTAAAAAAGATAACTCGACGGAGCCCCGCTTCGCGGGGCTCCTACTTCTGGGTGGTTTAAAAAAAAATAACCACGAAGGAGGTGGCGGGGTCTGTTCGCTCGCTTCGCTCGCTCACTCCGACCCCGCCACCTCCTTCTAACCTAACCTGTCCGAGTCGGGGCGCCCTAAAATTTTGATCGATCGCTCTCGGATTGACGATCCTTATTAGTTTTCAAAATATAATTGTATTAAAGACATGATAAAATTGAACGAAACACCCCTCCGCCGTGAACGAAACGTAAAACGTCAAATTTGACATTTACTTTGACAATTTATCTAACCTAAAAATGGCGTATTATTTTTCATTTTCTATGGAAATATGAAAACTTCAAAAAAAAAATTCTCGTAAACCGTGAGTCTCCTAAACTCAAAACTACGTGAAAAAGCCTTCAGTTAGTGAGTACTATCTACAAATAAAATATGAACTTCCAACTCGACGGGTCATAATGGAAACTTTAGCCGACTTCACTGTTGATTCTAGCTTTCTGGGGTTGCATTAGTTGGGAATAGTGTGTGTGTCGGGGTTGTCACAATTAAAAAAACACGTCAATCTAGACATTGTCGGTCAGTATATTTCTTGGCTTTACAAAAAAAAGATTAGAGCTTAGGTATTGTCAATACGCTTATGATATTATGTACTAGCTAGCTCCCTCCGTGGTTTCACTTGTATCTTTCTCTGTCTCTCTGTCTTATTTCTCTGGCACTCTCTGTCGAATTGTGATATTATTTTTATAAAAAAACTGTATATACCGCAAATGTAATTAGACTGTATCGGTTCCCGAAATGATTATAACTGTTATTTGAATATTTTTTTTTTATTATTATCAACAAGCCCGTATAGTCCCACTGCTGGGCAAAAGCCTCCCTCCATTCCATCTGTCGAGACTTTGAGCTACATCTTGCGCCAACTCTTTGTGGTATACCGCGTCTCCGTCTCGCCATAATTATGTTTTGGGGTACCAAATTGGGCTCCACTGACCCATGTATCATTCGACAGACATGTCCAGCTCAGTCTTATTTTAGCTGGGCAGCCTTTTGAGCTGCGTCAATGATTTCATCATCTCCCTAGCCTTTTCCCAACCGTGTTGGGGTCGGCTGCCAGCCTAACCGGATTCAGCTCAATACCGATGTTTTACGTGGAGCGACTGCCTATCTGACCTCCACAGCCCAGTAACTGGGCAACACGATACCTCATGGTTAGACTGGTCAGAGTTTCTGGCTAACCAGTAACGACTGTCAAAGTTCTACGAATGACAACCGGGACCAACGGCTTCACGTGCTTTCCGAGGCACGAGATGTCAGTGATGTCTAAGATAAACTTTAGAAAGTACATATGAATTGTAAAAGTCACATTGGTACTTGCCCGGATTTGAACCCACAACCTCTTACTGCGTCAATGATTTGTGGTTCCGAAATGATAACCTGCGCATGTAAAAATATTTCTTTGTATTGTCCGTTTTTAATCTACGTAGTAGTTGCAGGAAACATTACAAATCACCATTACAGAATTCCTTAATAGAACCCTTGATTTTCGAGCCCGGCTCAAAGTAAGTCAGTTCTTTAAAACCAACATTTTACTACTTTATTTACATAACTTCCTATCACTCACTTAGTTCTCGTAGTGATTGTAAATTAGTGTAACTATCTATTCTTGCTATCCATTGTGGCTTTTCTTAGCAATGACCTTGTTTAATTTATCAATACACGGAGAAGTTTTTTCTCATGTCAACAGCGTTCATTCAACCAAGACTAAACGTGACAGAATTACTTAACTTCCCAAATAGATCGAAGTACACTGTAGTAGTGGAAACCTATACAAAAGTTTATTTATTTATTTATAAATACAATGCGATATTGTAGTACACTTAACATTTATTATAACTGATCGTATAAATTATAATGAGCATGCACTCGATGGGCCCTCTAGAGCCAATATGAGGTTGCGGAATTATTCGAAAAAGTTACCGTGGCCCCGGAACATAAAGGGCAACCGAATGGGTGGGTTTTAGTCAGTAAAAGTGTGACACTCGCTCCCACCCTTCCAGGGCGGGAAAAGTCATTTGATGATTCCCCATCCTCAAAAAAAATATAATTCAAATAATCATAGTTGTCTCCACGCAGTGGGTGCCAGGGGATGGCCGACCCAGGGAAAGGTGGCGAGATGAGCTCGACGGATAACAGGAAGGTTAGTTCGAGGAAGAGAAGGAAAGAGGAATCTGGAAGGAGTTGAGGGAGGCCTTTGTCGAGCAGTAGGACAGCATAGGCTAGTAAAAAAATTGAGGAACTTGGTGGAAAGTTCCTCATCTTCCATAGAAATTTGTTTAATCTGGTGAGCTACTGCCTGATGTTTATGACTAAGGAGCTCTCTTGTTGCTAGCTCGATAGTTGTTGTCAGGATTTTGTAACTTAAGCCAGCGGGTCCAAACCAAGCACTATATCAACCCTTTAGAGGTAGAATTTCCAAAAATCATTTCTTAGTAGCCTTACTCTTCACAAAGAACACACCATCCAAGTTTCATGTCACTAGAACCAGCGGGTTGGGCGGGTTGGGCGGGTTGGGATCAGTCAATAAGTTTATCATTTTATATAATTATACAGATATCGCGTCAAAATATGTTTGCGTGTTTTAGGATGACAGTTGTAGTTTAGCCGATCAGTTTGAAGGTTCTTTCATAACGACGCAAACTAAAGCTAGCAATAGGAACATTATGACAAAAACTTTAACGATATAATATACAAGTCTCAAGGTTCGGAAATAATCGACATAGACGATTTTGTCGTCCTTGGTTTCGTAGCTCCGTTATTAATTTTTATAGCAGCAATAGAACACACACTACGCAAAATTTTAGCTCTGTACATATCTATGACGTACAAATGGATGCAAAGACGGTTGGACATACAGTGGAAGCTTAGTAAATAGGTTTGCAACTTACATCATTTTTTTTTTAATTTTAGGTTTTTTATGAATTTACTGAATTTTTAATCATTAATCTATAAACTAACTAGTATCAACTGTTATGTAACGTGACAAAGTTAAATTTTTATTTGAGCTAAACAATTACTGACAAGTGCTTGCACAGCTTGAACAGTTCCACTCAAATATAATATGTGATTCTCCTGCTTACTCTCTTCCCATAATGAGAGCTTAGTTAAAAACCTAAATAGTCCTCGCATGATTTGAGCAATACAATTGTCTTTAAAAGGGACTGACCTCTGAATTTGTTTCGGATGTTTCTTCTCAGAGTAGGCAGCTAGGAAACACCGGCTCTATCTTTTGCTTTAAATAACCATAAAGCCATTTATTATATTTAATTTTAAATGTTACCTTTTTAACCAACTTACAAAAATAATCTCATCTTATAATATGTAAAGTTTTCACCCATTTTAGTTTTATCGTCACCTCGTGACGTCTTAAACAAATAATTTATTAGCTTGCAAGGAACTACATTGCACTCGACTGGTAGAGCCAGTTTAACAAACATTGTATATAATTCTAGTTTTACCAGAACACGCAACAACGGTAACCTAAACCACAATAGTTATAATACTTGTAATATACCTGTATTTTCTTGTTGACATTTAGGACTTTGGCGCACCTTACTTGAATAGCCCTAGCTCTAGCCTTTTATCTAGCTTGACGATGTTTATCAAAAAAAACTTTTTACAAAAAAATAATTACCGCCTTCAAAAACTAAAAAGCCAAAAATAACTAAAATTTCGGAAGTCGGTGGCTTCTGTTCTGCCAGTCAATTTGTGTTGCCAACTTGAAGAAAAAGCACACATCGTCTATGAATATTTCGTCATTTTTTTTTGTTCTTGGTGAATTTTTCGAGAAGCACTGAACCGATCGCGACAAAATTTATATGGGACCACCCCTGAATCATGACTTATCAAACAAAAAAAGAACTATCAAAATCCGTTTACAATTGACGGAGATATCGCGTAACAAACATACAAAAAAAACCGGTCAAGTGCGAGTTCTACTCGCGCAACGAGGGTTCCGTTAATTTGTTTTTTTAGTGAAATAACTACAAATTTACGGTTTTCGGAGTTTTCTCTTTACTTGTGCTACATGAGCTTGCTTCTTGCCAAATTTCACGATTCTAGGTCAATGGGAAGTACCCATAGGTTTTGACTTTTGATTCCCTTGAAAATGTCTAAATATGCAATATAAACCGCCGTATCTTTTTATTGCGTTGATTTAGAAACTTGATTTTTTCACTGCTTTGAGAGATAGCAGACCTGAGTATGTGATATTAATTTCAGCTTGATATCTCGACGCGTTTCTGAGAAAAAGGTTCTTGACAGACAGACGGACAGACGGACGCCTGATGTCAACTAACTACAAATTTACGGTTTTCAGAGTTTTCCCTTTACTTGTGCTACACGACCTTGCTTCTTGCCAAATTTCACAATTCTAGGTCAATAGGAAGTACCCTATAGGTTTTGAGTTTTGATTCCCTTGAAAATGTCTAAATATGCAATATAAACCGCCGTATCTTTTTATTGCATTGATTTAGAAACTTGATTTTTTCACTGCTTTGAGAGATAGCAGACCTGAGTATGTGATATTAATTTCAGCTTGATGTCTTGATGCGTTTCTGAGAAAAAGGTTCTTGACAGACAGACGGACAGACGGAAGCCTGATGTCAACTAACTACAAATTTACGGTTTTCGGAGTTTTCCCTTTATTTGTGCTACATGACCTTGCCTTTTGCCAAATTTCATGATTCTAGGTCAATGGGAAGTACCCTATAGGTTTTGAGTTTTGATTCTCTTGAAAATATATAAATATGCAACATAAACCGCCGTATTTTTTTATTGCATTGATTTAGAAACTTGATTTTTTCACTGTTGTGAGAGATAGCAGACCTGAGTATGTGATATTAATTTCAGCTTGATATCTCGACGCGTTTCTGAGAAAAAGGTTCTTGACAGACAGACGGACAGACGGACGCCTGATGTCAACTAACTACAAATTTACGGTTTTCGGAGTTTTTCCTTTACTTGTGCTACATGACCTTGCTTTTTGCCAAATTTCATGATTCTAGGTCAATGGGAAGTACCCTATAGGTTTTGAGTTTTGATTCTCTTGAAAATATATAAATATGCAACATAAACCGCCGTATTTTTTTATTGCATTGATTTAGAAACTTGATTTTTTCACTGTTGTGAGAGATAGCAGACCTGAGTATGTGATATTAATTTCAGCTTGATATCTCGACGCGTTTCTGAGAAAAAGGTTCTTGACAGACAGACGGACAGACGGACGCCTGATGTCAACTAACTACAAAATTACGGTTTTCGGAGTTTTCCCTTTACTTGTGCTACATGACCTTGCTTTTTGCCAAATTTCATGATTCTAGGTCAATGGGAAGTACGCTATAGGTTTTGATTTCCTTGCAAATGTCCAAATTTGCAATATAAACCGCCGTATCTTTTTATTGCGTTGATTTAAAAACTTGATTTTTTCACTGCTTTAAGAGATAGCAGACCCGAGTATGTGATATTAATTTCAGCTTGATATCTCGACGCGTTTCTGAGAAAAAGAGTCTTGACAGCCGGACGGACGGACAGACGGACAACAAAGTGATCCTATAAGGGTTCCGTTTTTACCTTTTGAGGTACGGAACCCTAAAAAACATACAGACGAATTGAGAACCTCCTCCTTTTTTGAAGTCGGTTAAAAACTAGCAGTTTCCACCAGATCCTCCTTTCTATTTATTTTCATACAAACTTTCTTAGTGTTTTTCGGTTTTTTAGGAGTTGAATCTCATTACCGCTTTTGTGCCTTTTTGGAAGAAAAAAACTTCTGTGCATACTTTTCAAAATCTCTGTCTCATAACCATAAACTAATAAGCATCAAAGCAACTTTATTGGTTAATTACTTAAATCATTTGTTTTAATTAATTAATCATTAAAAGCCACTTTTAAAAGCTATTTACGCAAAATATCTAAATCATCATCATCTCCCTAGCCTTTTTCCCAATCGTGTTGGGGTCGGCTGCCAGCCTAACCGGATTCAGCTGGATACCGGTGTTTTACGTAGAGCGACTGCCTACCTGACCTCCACAACCCAGTAACTGGGCGGCACGATACCTCTTGGTTAGACTGGTCATAGTTTCTGGCTAACCAGTAACGACTGTCAAAGTTCTACGAATGACAACCGGGACCAACGGCTTTACGTGCTTTCTGAGGCACGAGATGTCAGTGATGTCTAAGATAAACTTTAGAAAGCACATATGAATTGAAAAAGTCACATTGGTACTTGCCCGGATTCGAACCCACAACCTCTTACACGAGAAGCGGGCGCCTTATCCACTGGGCCATCACGACACTACCAAAATATCTAAATAAATCTCTAAATTGTTGCTAAGTGCAAACTCCGAAAATATCTCGAGGTTTGCGCTTAGCAACACATTTAGCGATTCATTTTTGTTTAAGTAAATATTTAAACTTTTATCTTTTGTCGTTTTGGGGATGATTTCAATTCAACTATTTTTAACTGTTAGTGACGTTACCAAGTGCCTTTTTATGTTTTAATATAAGCAATTTGAATTTGACTTTTGACGTTTTTTTTTTGGTGAGTGGGAAATCATCCAATGAGATGCTCCCGTCCTGGGTGCGGCGGGAGGGCGTGTCAGACTCTTACTGACTAAAACCCACTCATGTTCCTTCGATTGCCCTTTATGTTTCAGGGTCACGGTAACTATGATAAACATTCCGCAACCCCGGTGACTTTTGACGTTGCATGCATGTATAATTTGCACTGCAGACGTATTGACTGCGTCAGCAGATTGCGTTACCGACGATATCGTAACTGAATACTGTGCCAAATACAACATAAATCTATACGGTGTCCCTGAAAGTATGGATCAAATCGAATAGCGGCAAACAAGGTCATTTCTAAACTTATTAACACTGAGAATGTCTGTATTTTTTTTGTGATTTAACCTTTTGACGACTAAGCGACAGCCGGCTGTCGAGCTGTTATTGTATTTCTATTGTGTCTCGAATCACGTGTGTTTGAAGGTTTTAAAGCATTTTTTTTTCAATAAAACTAAATTATTTAAATTACATAACTAGTAATTTATTTGTACATTTAACGCTTACAGTAATGGTTTACATGAGATAATTTTAGTTGTATACACAATGATCAATCGCTTCTATTTACTCATTGCAGTGAATAAGGCATGGCATAAATTATAATTATGAAGACTTCCAGGGTTCTCCATATATTTTTAACTGACATATCAACAAAAAAATAACCTTTACCCAGATGAAGTTCGAGCAAAATTTTACTCAAAACAGTACAAAAAAAAAATATCGTCGATACGCCAAGAAAAAATATATCTAAAACAATATTTTGTAAAAAAAAGTCGTACCGATATCGATACGAGACACAAAATATCGATAAATTCGTGTCATCGTGTCCCATCTCTAATCTCAGCCCGTTGCACCGCTAGGGAGTAAGTACGACACGCACTAGTCGTAAGCGTCAGTCACTTTCCGACCCGTATGAACGCAAGTCGCGACGCAATTGTTCTAGAAACGCAATCGAAGTTGCAAAATTAATTTCGTGAATCGAAAAGTGGTTTTAATTATTTTGTAATTATTGTATGCAAGTGTGAAGTGTTCTTTTAACTGGTAGGTGGATTTAATTTATTTTATTTTAATTATTTATAGATAATTAATTAGAGTTATGAGTTTTTTGGGGGTGTGTCTGGATTGGTTTTTTTTTTCAATTTTTATAAATTAACATTTATATATTTTTATTTTGACTTTTAATGTTATCATACAACTATTTCAGTATATTCATATTTCTCTTGTTTTGTATATAAAATCAAACGAGGGCGGAAACTGCGTACTAACAGATAGCCTATATTATCTCTAGTTTATTGCACTCTCGTCTCAAAAATATCTTTTATTAAATAAACGTACATTTTTATTCAGTCTAGGTCATATAACAAATTCCTGAGCATTCGAAGTACATACTTAGTTATTTTCGAGAGGTTTACTAGACCTTGTTATCAAACTCTGAATACTAATGCTAATCTAGGTAGCCTAACCCATGGATAAAAGCAGTTTAATAATATTACGACCGGTCGTACAAATTCTATTAAATTATACATTGTATACTTAGGTATTTCAAACGTCATTGCTACTTGTATAATTGGTAATTTTACGGAATATCTTACAATTTCAAGTGCCATTTATTTAAATTTATTTATTTCGGTCCATATTAATAATAGGTAGATGATTAACCGTTTCGGAATCAAACTCGCGACCTGCCACAACTGTACAGTAAATGGTTACACAGTATACAAATAATTAGGTACCTACGTCATTTATGATTAATTAACTACACTACTAAATATTCGTGAAATCATAATGTGTAAATTGACGACTTTTATTACCAGACATTAATAAAATTTTACAAACACAATTATGAAAATAATAAACAATTAAACTTTATTGATTAATGCTGTTATTGCTAATTATGTGAAATTATAAACTAACTTTACCTCACGGGTCACGGCTTTCCCACCTACAATTTTTTACCTTCTAAAATAATTAACCCATTCGGGGTTGAATTTACTTTATTCTCCACTAAAAAAATACTTCTCATCATCTCCCTAGCCTTTTCCCAACCGTATTGGGGTCGGCTGCCAGCCTAACCAGATTCAGCTGGATACCGGTGTTTTACGTGGAGCGACTGCCTATCTGACCTCCACAACCCAGTAACTGGGCGACACGATACCTCTTGGCTAGACTGGTCAGAGTTTCTGGCTAACCAGTAACGACTGTCAAAGTTCTACGAATGACAACTGGGACCAACGGCTTTACGTGCTTTCCGAGACACGGGATGTCAGTGATGTCTAAGATAAACTTTAGAAAGTACATATGAATTGAAAAAGTCACATTGGTACTTGCCCGGATTCGAACCCACAACCTCTTACACACGAGGCGGGTGCCTTGCCCTTATCCACTGAGCCATCACGACACTTCACTAAAAAAATATTTCTGTGATAATTAAATTTAATGTTCCTAGCTTCATTAGTAGTTAGTCTGTTACCAACTAAAAGTCTATCTCAATAATAAAAAAAAAATAGAAATGTTGTATAGCTTACAATAATCATTGTATAAGTATCCTAGCTGTCACTACTCCGATCCCGTAGGATGCAGCGTGATGTTTTTCAAATTTTCCTCAATAAATGAATTATCCAACACAAGAAGATTTTTTACAAATCGGTTCAGTGATTCCCGAAATTGGCCCGTACAACCAAACAAGAACAAATGCTCTTCATCTTTATAATAGTTCATAGATTATCTGTACAAATATTAAAAATGCGAAAGTAACTCTGACTGTCTGTCTCTTCTTCACGCCTAAACCACTGACCCATTTTAATGAAATTTGGCACAGATATAGTCTGGGACCCGAGAAAGAACATAGGATAGTTTTCATGTCAGAAATTCCCAGGGAACGGGAACTGTTATTCCACGCGGACGAAGTCGCGGGCAAAAGCTAGTATTAAATAGTTTATAGATGGTTGCAGTGCGTAGAGTTGAGTGCCCTAAGGATATCAGTTTCCTAGTGATTGGAGCGAGGTCAGGAGGCAGTTCGCGAATAACTGCTCTACTTACAATGTAAAACAAAGCAAGTCTTGGTACTTGGTAAAGTAGACGGCATTCCGTTCAAAATATCCAGAAATATCTGGTGAAACTGAGAGCCAAAAACAACAATGAAGGAATGAGTTTTATTGAGTGGAAAATGACGCAGTACTTTTTAACCGTTTCCAAAAGGGGGGTTCTTTGAATTGTCTACTTCTTAATGTTGGATGTGATGTATTATGTATGTATGGTAGGTTTTGCCTGTGACTTTCTTCGCGTTTAATTTTATTGTGAAATATTTTTACACAATTTTAAAAAATTTGAACCCACAACCTGTGTCACGAGATGCGGGCGTTTATTGCACTAATGCAAAATCTATATTAGTAGGGTCGCAATTTTTGGCGTGTGCGATAAAATATAGGGCATAGTCCGGTTCTCGTCCGACACGATAGTGCCGGTCACATGATGTCAGCTGCGAGTATCTCGTAATTTTCTCTTATTAACCTATCTTTTTCTCGTAATTTATGGAAAGGAAATACAATGACTAGAAAAAGTAATAGTCATTTAAATGAAGTATTGCTCATTTGGGTAGGTCCTGTTAGTTCATCCTGTCTGTATTACGCTTAGGTATTTTTAGGTTTATGCCATGAAACCTCAAAAATCTTTTCACTTTAACCCGAGGACTACATAATTCTCAACTTAATTTTAATATCTAAAAGAGATACATATATATTTAATAACATTTTTGTAGGCTTGTATAACGTCAATTAACTTCTTTAAAATATGCCAACCATGTATGTTTTACGAAAAATCTATAAAATCTTTAGAAGGTCCAAAAGTTACTTCAACAAATGCTCATTGTTTGTGGACAAAATTATACAATGTATTTGTACATACATACAAAATAATAAATTATGTATACACATACCTAGCCACATTGTTGCGTATTGAGTTCTGACCTAATTACAATTAAAAGAATAGATAAAGTTATTGTATTGTAAGTTTGGCAGCCATATTTGTGTCTGTTATAATCTGATATAATTTAACCGTAACAAGTGAAATTATATTAATCTGATGCATCATCATGTGTTATTTACAAAGTAATAATAAATAGATTTTATTTCGGAAAGGTCCTAAGTTTGATACCGAGTTGGTCACCGGAATCTTTATGATGTCCTAGTAATGGTGATAGCGATTATATTTTATGAAACAATTAGATCTCAGTGAAATAATTGTTTTTCGTGAAATGACAAATACTGGGACAAGCTCTATGAAGAATCAGGAATTACAAATATACGGGAATGTAACGGGAAAGTCATACATCGACCAAACAAAGTTTTTAGTGCTCGTTCGTTAAAATAGGCGAGACGACAAAAAAAATGTAATTAGTCCGTCAGATAGATAATCAAAATATTTTGGACACGTATTTTTTCTCTTTTCTCTTAAACAAAGAATGACAACGATACAGTGCGTTGAAATTGCGCGTGACGTCAGGATTTGATACAATTTTTGCAGGGCGGTGACGTCAAAAGCCCTCACTCCGGAACTTTGTTGCTCTATATCTTTGTATTTTTTTATTAATTTGATCAAACAAAAAATACGTGTCCCGTATTTTCGGCCGATCTATCAGACGGACTAAACAGAATGCCATTTTTTTAATGCTGTCGTCATCCCTATTGGAACACAACAATCAGTCATACCAACATAATAATTTTGAATGAATATATCTTTTATATATTAATTGCGTAAAATTAAATTATACATCCCCTCAAATCCCCTGTCCACGTGAAAACAGGTTACATATTAAAAACTTCTCCGTTTTTTTAATAACTAAAATAAAAACAACCAATCGTATCACCTGCTTATGTAAATTGAAATTGACAAACATCTAAAATCAAAAGGCTATAAAAGTTACATAAAGATCAATAAAACTGCTCAGTAACACTGTCTTGAAATAATCGTTACAATCGAATTGACAATTACTTTTGTCTTGGTTTTCAAGATTTTACAGTAGCTGGCCAAATTATTAGGGACACTTCCTAGATTTCTGTGTTATCGAGTTAGTCTGATTTTTTCTTGAAAATTACTGGGTGTAGGCCCAATCGGTATTTTTTATTTAAAAACCTTGTTATTTAAGATAATAAAAATAATAAATGTGAAGGCAAAAATAAAACTGTTAATTTATAAAAAAAAATATATCGCATTAATAAGTTGTAAGGAATTATTTTGTGTAAATTTTTATATTTTGTGATGCCTCCTTTTCCTGTCATATTAGCTCTTACAAGGCATGGTATACGTTCTATACATAATGTAACAGCTCCTAAAGGCTTGTGTTATGATTGCACTCATTTATAAGAGCTGCAATAAGCTGGTGTTTGGTGGCAATGACATGCTTAGCGATAGCCCTCTTTGTGAGTTTCTGCATGTTCTTAATAGAGTTCGTATCTGGTGATTTTTCTGGTCAGGGCAAAATATTTATATATTTTTCAGCCAGAAATGCTGTATCACTATTTCCCTTAAGATACAATGCAGAACCGGCCATAAAAATGTACTTTTAGACAAACAGGGAACCATTTTTCGACTTGTGGCAATAATTGAGTTTCTTGTGCTCGCTTGTACGGATCTTGCCTTATGGTCATTTCCACGATATATAGGCACCCCAAGTTTTTAGAAGAGATCACAAATCGCACCGTGATTAACCTGGTTGTTTAATTTTCCCTAAAAAGGAAATCTGCAGGGAGCTGTTCTCGGACAGTTCTAGGATGTGTGCGACTTAAAATGAGCTCTAGTCGACCCACACCTGAAACAATTATTCATCGGAGAAGGATACCTAAAAATAATGCAATGATCACTGAATAGTGCTTTTCGTACGTATAACAATATTAAAAGTAATATTATTAACCAACTGCAGTCTGCCACAATCATATTTCGGCGATGCCTAGCCCACTGCAGTCGTTTCTACATCATGGTCTCGGTGTGGCGTGATTTTTGATCGGCCGCTGATTTATTCAATTCTCTTCGGTCAGCCACCGTCAAACTGTCCTATCGAATACTTCTGTTTTCTCGTCTAATCCCTCGCTTATAATCGTAGCTAGGCAGATAACACACTTTTTACCGTATTTCAGGCAGATATACCCAATTTTATGGTCCGAACAAAGTGTGGTGATCCGTTTTCTGCCACATTTTTTCACAATGTCTGTTTTCAGAAGTTTGATCTGATCAGTTTTTACTTTAATTCTGTTTACTGCAGACTTTAAGACACCTGTAACAGCTGCTAAATCTCTCTGGGAGTGTATAAAATGCAGTAATAACATTTGTATTTTTATGATTTTTGGTGGAGTCGGGTCTAAAGCTTCGCCCTT
The DNA here is from genome assembly GCA_033675125.1 of Athetis lepigone. Classification (NCBI taxonomy): domain Eukaryota; kingdom Metazoa; phylum Arthropoda; class Insecta; order Lepidoptera; family Noctuidae; genus Athetis; species Athetis lepigone. The sequence goes on from CM066234.1 coordinate 13,057,367, forward strand.
TCTAAAAAAACGAATTTTTGTACATATCGCGTCAAAAAGTTACCAAAATTTAATATTTTGTATTCAATTTAGAAATTAAGGTCACTATCAGAAACATTACCTTTTTTTTTTTTTTTTTTTTTTGGTGAGTGGGAAATCATCCAATGACTGCTCCCGTCCTGGGTGTGGCGGGAGGGTGTGTCAGACTCTTACTGACTAAAACCCACTCATGTTCCTTCGATTGCCTTTTATGTTCCAGGGTCACGGTAACTGTTATAAACATAACATTCCGCAACCCCGGCAGGCGTTGGCCCTGTTGGGCCCCTTCCTGTGCTGACTCCTTCTCTTTGAGGCGCGCGTGGAACAAAACGCGCCGTCTACGCAGTCCTGGTCCTAGCCGGGCGGCGAGCTACCCATCGCTCGCCATCCGCAGAACCGCGCCTACGGTGGCCGGTAGTCGTCTTGCGACTCTCGACGTCTTCGCCTGGGTCTTTGTCCGGGGCGAGAGGCTCGTCGTTGCCTCTCGCGCGCCGCCGCTTCCTTCACTAGCATAACTGCTTCGCAGAAGGAGGCGACGGCATCCCATTCCGTCTCGCCCCGCAGCATGGCCTGAACCAGCGCTGGGCGCGAGAGGTCACCGCCGCCGATCGCCTCTACGAGGACACGTCTATGGTCCGCCCATGCGGGGCACACCTCCACCGTGTGCTCGACCGTGTCCTCCAGGCGACCGTTGCTGCAGTGGTGACACCCAGGCGTCGCTTCCGCCTGAATCCGACACAGGAACCTCCCGAACTGACCATGTCCGGTGAGGACCTGTGTCAGGCGAAACGTGAGAGCGCCGTGGCGCCTCTCCAGCCACTCCTCAAAGAGGGGTCTTACCGCCGCTATCACGGCGTGCCCAGCACTAGGTATCAGAAACATTACCTACGGTTCGATTAGTTTAATTAGAAACATCTTGTAAAATTAAAACCAAAAATATTTTTTTCCATCAATGAAACAAACATAATTTTCAATAGAAGTTTACGAAATGGCTATACATTATAGATGCTATACCACATTTTCGAAAATGGCTCGATCTCATGGTGCTATTACATATCAAAATTAATAATAATGATACCAGGAGTAATACCAAATCACATAAACCTATATGAAATCATTTACTTTCTTGATAAAGGAGTTAGAACAAAAAAAAAATACTCAATGAATACTGTCCCTAATAATTTGGCCACCGATGGTATGCAAAGATTTGTAACAATTATATTTCGCCAGTCGTACGGTTACAATACATTTACTGCACTTAGCTAATATCGTTAGGTAATATTGCCATTATTACATCGCTGCTATAACGAATTGACTGATTGTTGCACATGCACAGCCAAAACTGCTGATCCTAGAGACATGAAACTTGCAGGTGTTATTTGTAAAGAGTAAGTAACTAAGTAGCCAATAAGAAAGGATTTTTGGGAATTCAATCCTGGAGAGATAAAACAAAAATAGTGAATGGGAGTTTCGAAATTCAAGCGAGCGAAGCCGTGGATTAAAGCTAGTAGGTTATTACAAAAAAAAACTATTTATTATGAAGAACAAAAGAAAGACATACAAAAAGTAACATCGCATTTATTTGTTACTAGCTTCTGCCCGCGGCTTCGCTCGCGTTAGAAAGAAACAAAAAGTAGCCTATGTTACTCTCCATCCCTTCAACTATCTCCACTTAAAAAATCACGTCAATTCGTCGCTCCGTTTTGCCGTGAAAGAAAGACAAACAGACAGACAGACACACTTTCCCATTTATAATATTAGTATGGATTGAAAACTGTTTATCAAATTCTCATGAAGTTTAGTACAAATCGCAATATAAATCTGGATATTGAAGTTATGATAAGAAGATGTACTTTCTAGATGTCTAGAACGCAAATAAAATACCTAAATAATATTCAATTTCAGATAAATGCACGTGTTTGTTTATCTCTATTTTATTTTTATTGAACGTTTTGACAATTTTCTGTGTTTTTAAGTGGTAACCAAATCTTGAAATTCATTAGTTAGTTTCCGATATTTCGGCAAATGGCAATCGATTGATTGAATTTACAAAGGATAAGGCACTAAGATTTGCTCTTTAAGATGGCAATGGTAAATATTTGCCATCTTAAAGGCAAAGCCTAAGGCTGAGGCTACAGTAGGGAGCGATTTGCGATGCGACTGAATGAGCGAAACGAGAAAAACATGGTATGGCTACATTACAAGCGAAATTCCGGCGTATGTTCGGCGACGACATGGCTACAGTACACATGCTCAACAACGAATTAGCAAGAGCGATTCATGCGGCTTACTATCCATCGCGGTTTACTATACGCATAATGTAGCCACATGCATATTTAGCAGCACTATTGAACTAGTCGTGCAACTGAGAAATTTTCTAATAAATTCGCTTCAATTTCGCTCGTATGTTGATGTAGCCGATGCCGTGATTTCAGTAATGTTGTTCCTATCGCATAAAGAAATCAAAGATCGGTAGTAATATTTGATGTACGGTGTAGCCATATACGTGAGCATTCATTTACTTGTTTTAATCGCTCATGTGTCGCAGGTCGCGTCGCGGCCTAATGTAGCCTCAGCCTCAATGTGAGACTTCGAAAAATGCAGATAGGCATAGGATAAAATAAATATTAATATCCTTGGACAACTCACACACGGTCATCTGATCCCAAACTGAGCAGATCTTGTACTATGATAGATAAGATAGTGACAACTACTAATGATGGAGAAACAGATCGTACACTTTCCACGTCAGTTCAGGGACTACTTACAAAGCATCAAAATAATATCATTGTGTACCTATTTCGTACAAATATTCTCGTGTCCCTTTTGATATATTTTTTTATTTGTTTTAAGTGGGTAATCATCAAATGATTTCTCCCGCCCTGGGCAGGGCGAGTCAGTTTTTTGCTGACTAATACCCACTCATGTTTCTTTGGTTGCCATTTATGTGCCGGGGCCACGGTAACTATTAGAACTATTCCGCAACCCCGGATTTGTAATAATCTCTCTCGTGTCCCTATTGCCTTGTAAAGTCACGATTAATGGTCGTTTACCGTTGTTAGTTATTTCTTTTTATTTTGGTGTGTCCCCTAAATTCCTGACATTGGGCAAGGTTGGAATCTTGTGAGGTGACGGAACTCTGCATCTTATTTTATAAAAGAAATGGCACCTCGTTATTTTGAGAATTTAATTACTTTCTGTTGATTTTGCTTTCATCTATCTCATCATCTCCCTAGCCTTTTTCCCAACCGTGTTGGGGACGACTGCCAGTCTAACCGGATTCAGCTCGATACCGGTGTTTTACTTGGAGCGACTGCCTATTTGACCTCCACAACCCAGTAACTGAGCGACACGATACCCCGTGGTTAGACTGGCCAGAGTTTCTGACTAACCAGTAACGACTGTCAAAGTTCTACGAATGACAACCGGGACCAACGACTTTACGTGCTTTCCGAGGCACGGGATGTCAGTGATGTCTAAGATAAACTTTAGAAAGTACATATGAATTGAAAATTGCTTTCATCTATTTATAAATCTAAAATGATAGACTGACTGACTGATTCTCTGATCCTATAGATATGAAACTTAGATGGTGTGTTCTTGGTGAGGGCGGGAGGTTTCAGGAGGTCTTTGGATATATTGAACCGATTATTTGTTAGAGCATAACATAGGAATTTGACAGACATGATGCTCTTTTATATTATTAAGGAAATATTGATGAGTCATCTTAATACACTAATAGTATCTAATAGTATTTATTTGCCAAATTGGAAGAGTTTTAGACGGAAGACGGAAATTGGCAGCAACAGCAATGGAACCAGCCAGAAACATTTGTTTAAAACAAACAAATAATACAAACAATGTTGTTTTCGCGTATTTTATTAACTACGAGTAAACAGCCAATAAAATTTAATGAAGTCATTAACTAGGATACTTAGATTATTTAACGTGTTACCGTTTTGTGATTATAACTATTTAACGTTTCTTCATTAACGTTAATTACAAAGGTGTCTTTAAAGGGCTATTTTCTCCTTAATTATAAATAATACTAGTTTCTTATTTTTCAGCGCAACGGCCTCTTTTCATACAAAGAATCCATACTAATATTATAAATGGGAAAGTGTGTCTTTCTGTCTGTATGTTTGTCTTTCTTTCACGGCAAAACGGAGCGACGAATTAACGTGATTTTTTAAGTGGAGATAGTTTTTTTTTTTGGTGAGTGGGATATCATCCGATGACTGCTCCCGTCCTGGGTGCGGCGGGAGGGCGTGTCAGACTCTTACTGACTAAAACCCACTCATGTTCCTTCGATTGCCCTTTATGTTCCAGGGTCACG